>VWYP01025175.1:29324-82319 GCA_013400435.1 Pycnonotus jocosus | reverse complement strand
CTTCTCCTGATGCACAATCCCCCCCTCATCCGGACTTAGGCCTACTCCAAGTACACGACCCTCAAAACTCGCCCCCTTCAGCCCCTCTGCCCCCCAGGCTTGCCCCCTGCCCCTATTGCAGACCCCTCTATGGTTTCCCCTCCCAGTGCAAGACTTTGGGGCGCACGGGGGAGGGATCCGGGCGGGTGGATTCCCGGGACATTCCCTAACTCCTCTCTCCTGCAGCCCACCAGCTCCTCGCCTCTGGCCACTCCTCGACCCCCGACACCCCCCTCACGGGACGTGCCCGTGTCCCCCCCGGCCACCACCACCGGCTCCCCCAGCCGTGGGCAGGACACGGGGACAGAGCCCGGCCCAGCCACCCCGGGGACATCGAGGCGCCTGCAGCGGGTACGGGCCGATCCCAGCTCAGCTCCTGATGTGCTGGATTTGGTGCTGCGTGTCCTGCTCTGACCCTGTGTCCCCTCCCTGCCCAGGAGGACGTGGCCGAGCTGAAGGGCCGCCTGCAGAAGATGAAGGTGCCGGGCTCGGTGCCCTCTGTCCCCAGCGGGATCAGCAGTGACCTGCGGAGCCGCCTGGAGCGTGTGCGGCAGCTGGAGCTGCGGGTCCGGCAGAGGAGAGCGGGGAGCGCAGCCACGGAGGGAACACAGCCGGCTGGGGACACCGGGGTGGCAGCTCCTGAGGGACAGACCGGGTGAGGAGCGCTGCAGGAGGGGTTTGAGGGGCATCCCAGGAGCTGCCACAGCCCTGAAGTGGTTTTGTGGGGGCTCTGAGCCTCGTGACACCAATGTCCTCAGGTGCTGTGACCCCAATGCCTGCTCAGAGAAGGGGTTTGGGATGGGGGTGTGACCCTGACCCCTGTCCTGCCCTTCCCCGCAGCGAGAAGCCCCCAGAGAAGCCCCCGGCGTACCAGCGCTTCCACACCCTGGCCCAGGACCTGCCCCCGGGGCTGACGCTGCCCTACAAGTTCCGGGTGCTGGCAGAGATGTTCCGCAGCGTGGACACCGTCACCGGGATGCTCTTCAACCGCGCCGAGACCGTCACCTTCGCCAAGGTCAAGCGGAGCGTGCAGGACATGATGCGCAGGTGTGTTGGCAGCGGTGGGTGGCCCATTTTGGGGGTCCTAGCACCCTATTTTGGGGTCCCAGCTGAGGCTCTTGGGGCTGGTGACTCTGAGGGTCCCCAATCCTCTCCGGTGCTGTCGCAGGCAGTTCGAGGAGCGGCACCTGGGGCAGATCAAGGCCGTGTACCCCAGCTCGTACCGGCTGCGCCAGGAGAACGTCCCCACCTTCAGCAGCAGTGGGAAGAAGTTTGAGTATCAGCTCACGCTGGAGCCGCTGCTGGGGGAAGGTATGGACAGTTTTGGGGTGCCTGGGAGCTGGGGTACGCTCAGTCCTGTCTGATCCCTGAATCCATAGGGATGATCTCTGCTTGGTCCATTAAACGGAGCTCCCAAGCATGTTAGAATTGGGACAAGCAGGAGAATGTCCAGGCAGACACTGGCAGCTCCATGGCAGGGCTCTGATCCCGTGCTTCCCAAGGCTCCCCTGGTTTGTGCCCCTCTGTGGGTGACACTGCTGTCCCTCCTTGCAGAGGAGAAGGTGGATGGGCGCCCGCACCTGTCGGCGTCGCGGCTGCTGGAGCGCCGGAGGGAATTCCACCGTAACCTGGTGAACATCGTCAGGGAGCACCACAAGGTGAGGGGCACCTGGCACCCCCTGCTCCGGGCTCTGGGGTTGTCACTGGTGCCATCCAGGCTGAAGGACACAGAGGTTCCTCTTGGAGATGGGCTCTGAATTTGCTCCCTGTGCCGCCAAGCCGTGCTGGGACTGCAGGGCAGTGGCTGCCTCTCCAATCCTGGTGCCATGACACAGCTCTTGCCCCTCTCCAGGCATTCCTGGCTGCCCTCAGCCCTCCCATGGTGGTGCCAGAAGAGAAGCTGACCCGGTGGCATCCCCGCTTCAATGTGGACGAGGTTCCAGACATCAGCCCTGCAGAGCTGCCACGGCCACCGCAGGAGGACAGGCTGAGCACAGCCCAGGAGGTGCTGAGCACAGCCCGGGGGATGCTGAGCCCCAAGGTGAGGCAAGGCCAGGGACTGGCTCCATCTGTGCCACCTCTGGGAAAGTGTGAATGGCTTCCCACTACCAGAGGGCAGCGTTAGGTGGGATATTGGGAAGGAATTCCTCCCTGGGAGGGTGGGCAGGCCCTGGCACAGGGTGCCCAGAGCAGCTGTGGCTGCCCTTGAATCCCTGGAAGTGTCCAAGGCCAGTTTGGATGGAGCAGTGTGGAAGGTGGAAGATGTCCCTGCCCATAGCAGGGGGCTGCAAATGAGAAGAGCTTTCAGGTCCCTTCCCACCCAGACCATCCCATGATTCTGTGAAGCACCCCAAACTCCTCGGTGCAGGCAGGATGGATCAGGATCACTGGGCTGGCGGGGGCGGCAGAGGGGAAACTTCTCCTTGCTCCAGCATGAACTGTAACCCAACTCCTCCTCCCTGTTCCACATGAGCAGATGGAAAAAGCTCTTGCCAACCTGGCCCTGCGAACGGCCGAAGCCGGTGCGGAGGAACCGACGCCTTCCAAAGCCCCGAGCCCTGCCAGCACCCCCAGCGCGCTCAAAGGGGTGTCCCAGGGGCTGCTGGACCGCGTGAGTCACCCTGCCCCGACCCAAACACGGGGCTGGGGGCGCTCCCCGTGCCCATCCCACCCCCTCAGGACGGGCTACGGGTGCCACCCACGCTCAGCCAGTCTGGTTGTCCCGGCAGATCCGCGCGAAGGAGGCGCGGCGGCTGCAGGCGCTGCTGACGAGGGACGCGGGGCAGGAGCAGCGGGCGGCGCGGCTGGCACGGCTGCCGGCCATGGCGCGCGTCCTGCGCAGCGTCTTCGTGGCCGAGAAGAAGCCGGCGCTGGCCATGGAGCTGCTGTGTGCCCGCCTGGCCGACAGCTGCCCCGAGCTGGTGGCTCCAGGTAGGAATTCCAGAGGGGGGATCCCTGTGGGAGGAGGGGGCTGTGCAGGGACCCAGCGCTGAGCCCGGTGCCGCTCGCCGCAGGTGAGATGGAGAAACACGTGCGGCTCTTCGCGGAGCTGCTGCCGGACTGGGTGGGCATCCACGCCCTCAGGACGGACACCTACGTCAAGCTGGACAAAGAGAAGGACCTGGGCCTCGTCACCGAGAGGCTCAACAAGGCGGCCAAGGAGGCTGGAGCTCTCTGAGCCCCCCTCAAGGGTTGGGGTTATTTTTTCTGTGCAATCTCCTTGAAATGTAGCAAATCCCGACAGTGCTCTGGGTTCTGGGGTGGGCTGGAGGGAGGCTCGTCCTCAGGGCTGGCTGAGGAAGTGCAAAATGCCTTAATTTAATTAATTCCTGTGGTGGGATCCATGAGAATTGTAGGTCCCCTCGTCCTTGGGCAATCCTGTGTCCTGGGGTGATGATGAAAACGACCCTAACCTGAGGAACCTTTTCCTCTCCTTTCCCATGTTCTCCTGATGGTTCAATTCTGGAGTTTTCTTCCATTAACTGGGTCCTGGTGGGGTGAAAGCAGCACAGGGCAGGCTGAGAGGGTTGACAAGCAGGAAGCAGCGAGAGAAAAAGTCACAAACTGATGTTTTTGGAGCTTCGGGCCTCGTTCTGTTTTTAAGGGAGGGAAAATGCATCTTCCAGTCCTCGCTGGAAACAACTGCAGGACTTGTCAAAACATATTTGTATTAAATGTTTTAAATATAGTTGACTTGTGTTAACCCAGTGCTCTTCCTCGCTGCCTGTCTCGTGGTTCTCCATGGCAATTGGCGCCGGGAAGGGCTGGGTCCTCATCCAGCTCCTGGAGAAAGACTCACTGGAAAAAGTGAGCGTGGCTTTGCAGGGAGCTGAATGCAGCTTTTGTAAATGGGGCTGGGGGAACAGCTCCTGCAGGGACAGGGGCAGGAAGGGCTGACGGGTCCAGGGTTGGGTTTTTTTTCCCAAGGGAAATCCCAGGGCACTCAGCTGAAGTGGCTTGGGAAGAGGGACAAAGAGGGTGAGGATGGCTGCAGAGGTGCTGGGCTGGCACCATGCCCGGGTTGGGGCAGTGTGGGCACAGGGAAGGGGTGGGAGCTGCCCAGGGCCACCTCACACACAGCTCACACTGCTCCCTGCTCCCCAGGCTGGGCTGGAGCTGGGGACACCAAGGACCTGCAGGGAAAGGTGACTCCCTCATCCTTTTATCCCATGCTGGTCCTGGGCAGATTCCTCCCCTTTAAGTGCTGGGCTGGAGTCTGGCAGCATCTGAGACCCCACAGCATTTCCCCAGGGAGCAAGAGATCTTCCTCCTCCTCTTCCTCCTCCTCCAGGCCCGTGCTTGCCTGTGCCCAGTTTCCAGGGAGGAGGAGAAGGGATCAAACCCAACTCAGAGCCTGGGTGTGAGGCTGGGGGTGCTCCTGGGGCAGGCTGGGCTCAGCCATGCTCAGGGACCTCACCGTGGTGGAAAGGAGCCGGATTTCAGCAGCTGGAGTGGAGGAGCAGGACTGGAAAGGAGCTGGGATCAGCAGCCTGGCAGCCACACTCATCCCAGGAGAGCTCCCAGCGAGCTCCTGTTCTGCTCCTCGGGATAAAAACCCTTCTCCCACCTGGAAGCCGCCCCTGCCCAGCCTTGTCTCTCCAAGCAAATGACATCAGGGGCTGCTGGCAGCCCAGCCAGGGCCCAGGCAGCGTCCCCACATTCCCTGATGTCACCTGCTGGCACTGGCAGGGCTGACGCTGCTTCCCTGGCACGCAGCTGCTTTCCATGGCTCTGGGGGGTGGAATTGATTTTCCCTTCTCCCCCAGAGCAGGAAGCCTCTCCTGGTGCCAAGCCTGGGAGGTGCTGCCTCCCCAAGTGCCCTGCTGGTCCCCAGGGAATTGTGTTCCTCAGTGTAAACTGAGCAGCTCTGAAGTGGCTTTTCAGGAAATGGGGATGAAAATAGCTGGGATAATCATTCCAAGGGGAAGGGCTGGGTGGGAGGTGGCTGAGGTGGGAAGGGGAGCTGAGCTGACCAAACCCCTTCAGTCAGAGGTTGGTGCAAAGTAAAGAAAAGGTACCTGAAAAGTTCCCTGGAAAACAATTCCAAGCATTTGGGGAATAAGGGGGAGCTCACCCCACAGCCTTGCTCCACTGACCACCCAGGGCTGCAGAGAGACACTCCCAAGGGTCACCAACAGCTTCAGCCACTGCAAGAACAGCTCTGAGACAGTTTAGGAAACATAAAAACACGTCAATATTTATTTTACCCGTGAGTCCAGACCCTGCTGGGCCAGGGACACAGTCCCTGATGTTCTCAGGCTTTGGGAAGGTTTGGCACATGGGAATTCAGCTGTGACCAAACTGAACCGTGCTGGAGGAAGCATCTCCAAGCCCAATCACCCATCACACACCTGAGACCACTGCACCACCTTTCCTGACACCAAACTCCCACCAAGGGCAGGCTCTGAACTGGCAGCAGCACAGGGAGGGGGATGTGGTGCAGGAGATGGGGAATTGGTGCTGGACAAAAGGTGCCTGTGGTCTCCAGGGAAGGAAAACACTGAGCTCATCCACACCAGCACCATCCTGATTTAAGGACACAGCAGGCACTTGATTCTCCTCAAAAAGCACAGCCCTGGTGTAAGAGCAACCTGTTCTGGTGTGAGTGACAGCACAGAGCATCCAGACCATTCCCTGAGGTCAGATATGTTAGGATTTGTCCCTCACAGGTATAATTGCATTTTGCCCATCTGTGTTTCTTTGGGAATTTTTGAGCAGGTTCCTTGCAGGCTGACAGGCCCAGCCCAGGGAATGCTGGGGCCCTGCCTCAGCAGCAATCTTGTCCCTTTGGTCTCCTAAAAACCACAGATTCAGTGAAGCTGCATCTCAGTCTCCATCCCCCCAGTCCATCAGCCTGTTCCTTCTTCCCAAAAGGATGAACTCCAGAAGGGATCATTACACTCAACAAAGTGCTTTGGGAAATTTAGGATTGAGGAGCATCTAAAGCCATGCTCTAAAGCTGTGTTTAACCCCCCTGCCCACCCCCTCGTGACACCCAGAGTCACTAAATAAAGCCCCAAATTTGTTCCCAGTGCTCCCCTCTCCCTGCCCCTCCTCAGTCATACTGCAGCAGGGAGTAGAAAGGGATGGAATTGAGCTTTTCCGACCCCTTCAGGGCTTTTAACTCTATGATCACCAGGCACTCCAGGATTTCAGCCTTCAGCCTCTTCAGCAGCTCACAGGCAGCACACATGGTACCTGTGAGGGGAGCAGAAAGAGCCTCAGCCCCACAGCCAGCCCTGCTGCTGCCAACAGGCTGTGGGCACCACAGAGGAGTGGATACCCCTGGAAGTGCCCAAAGCCAGGCTGGATGGGGCTTGGAGCAGCCTGGGACAGTGGGAAGTGTCCCTGGCCATGGCAGGGGGTGGCACTGGATGGGATTTACCCAGCCCAGCCATTCCATGACTCCATGAATGTCCACACTTGCTGCCCTCACCTCCAGTTGCCAGCAAATCATCCACAATCACCACCTTCTGTCCTGGCTCCACAGCATCGCTCTGGATTTCCAGTTCAGCCTGCAGGGAGCAAAGAGCAGCTTGGTTTTAGTCTGGCCTTGGAGGGAAACCCCTCAGGAGCTGCTGGTTCCTGCTGGAACACAGACAAATCCTCAGCGACATCAGCACCTAAAATCCCAAAAACCCCACAAATCCCAGCTACAGGGGAGAGCCACAGAAACACAGAGCAGGGAGGGGATTGCTGGGCCAACCCTCTGGCATGTCAAGATCCTGAACTTTCAGCGTGTGAGTTACAGTGGAGCCTTATCCCAGAGCAGTTCTCCAGCGAGGAAAATCTCCTGTCACGCCCTGGGGAGCTCTGCCTAGAGCCAGAGCCAAGCTGGCACCTGTTTGGATGTGTCACATGAGCTTGGTTGGCCCAAGCAATGCCCATGGCTTTGGGGGTTCTGCTGCTGTTAGTTGCCAGCAGGGGTGGCAGGGATGGAGGCTGAGCCCCAGGAGCAGCTGCAGGGTTACAGGGCTGGGAATGAGGGCAGGCTCTGACTTACAGCACTGACTGCCACACTGGGGAACACTCTCCGTGGTCGTGCCCCTGAATTCAAGCCAAAGAAAGCCATTTAGCACCCAATCAGAGCACCAACCCCCTCAGGAGGGTCAGGGCACAGCACCAAGCAGAGTGACCGTGGCTCGGTGCCATTCCCAGGGGCTGTGCTGTGCCAGGTTATCCACAGCATCACAACCCAGTCTGGGACACCCTCCCCACGGGGTTTAGCACCCCTGGGCCCCCCAGCCCGAGCCCCTGCTCCTCCCAGGCCTTACCTTGCCATATTCCAGGCTGTAGGAGATGGACTCGGTGGGACCGGGCAGTTTCCCCTTTTTCCGCACGGGCACGAAGCCGATGCCCAACCTCTGTGCCAGGGGGGGCCCGATGAGGAACCCACGGGAGTCCAGGCCTGGGGGCACAGCAGCAACCAGGGAATCAATCATTGACCTTGGAAAAGGCCTCCAGGACCATCCAGTCCAACCATCTCCCAGCTGAGCCATGTCCCCAAGTGCCACATCCATGTATTTTTTGGAATGGTGACCCCAATGGTGACCCTGGGCAGCCTGTTCTGATACCTGATCACACTCTCAGTGAATTCATTTTCCCTCATATCCGACCTAAACCCCCCCAGGTGCAAATTGAGGCCGTTTCCTCTTGTCCCATCACTCAGATTGGAGCCATTTCACTGGGGGAGGCTCTTGGCACGACCCCCTCTGTTTTATCCTCCTTTTCAGGGGGGCTCTAAAAGCAATTTGCTCTTGAAGTCACTTCTGAGGGTAGGAAACACAGCCCACACTCCTGTTCTTGCCCAGAGGTGCTGCTGCTGGGCCCCAGGAGCCCTTTTCCCTCCCCTCTGACCCTTCTCCTTCGAGATAAACCCAGCAGGGTCCCAGTATCAGTCCAGCCACACAAACAGGAACTCTGCACCTCTGGGCAGACTTTATTTATCACAGAACACCTGGGCCAGGTTTGGTCTGTGCTCCCTGAACCCTGGGCTGTGGTTCAGGCCAAGCAGTGCCTTCCTCAGCACTTTGAGAGCTGTTCTGACCCTGGAAAGGCTCCCTGAGGAAAACAAGCTGGGACAGGGTCTGCCCACCCTGGGGACAGCGTGGGACACTGCAGGCACAGCCGGCTTTGTGTGCTCCCTCCTTTTAACAATGAATTGTGACTGAAGTGTCAGAGGGCACCTGCCACATCCCAAAGGGATTTCAGGGAGCCACAGGAGGAGGTGAAGGGGATAAACCATCCTGGTGTTTATGTTTAACACGACAGAGGTCAGTGTTCAGGTGATTTTCGTGTCCAAGAGCTGCAACATTCCCAAAGGGCCACCCCACACTTCCCACCCGGGACACACTGCCCTGCCCTGCCCTGCCCTGGAGGATGTTCAACCAGCACTCACCTGCAATGAAGTCGATTTTAGGGAAAGATGCCCTCACATGATCCTCCAGAAGATCAATCAGAGTCCTGAAGGCCACAGGATCCTTCAGCAAGGGGCTGATATCGCTGCAATGAGGGAGGGCAGCGAGTGAGGGACCTGCTCTGGAAACGCTGAGCCCCTGAGCCCAGGGAATGCTCCAGAGCCCAGGGAATGCTCCTGAACCCAGGGAATGCTCCTGAGCCCAGGAAAGGCTCCTGAGCCCAGGGAATCCTCCTGAGCCCAGGGAAGGCTCCTGCCAGGAGCTGCCAGGGGCAGGGATGGGCAGCGGGGACAGGGGCTGGCAGCGAGTCCCCAGCCCAGCTCCAGCCCTGGTGCCATCCCCGGCCCCATTCCCATCCCTGCCCTGCTTCCAACCCCAGTTCTGCATCTAATCTCGGTCCTGGTTCCCTCCCCGATCCCACCCCTGTCCCTGGTCCAGCCCTGCCCCGTCCTCATCCTCGCTCCGTCTCCATCCTGCTCCCGGCCCCATCCCCGTCCCGTGCCCATCCCGTGCCCGTCCCATGCCCATCCCGGCCGCACCGGAACAGCACGCCGGGCTCGGGGAAGTCGGGGAAGGGCCGGACTCGGTCCCGCACCCTGCTCAGCCTCTCGTCGCTCATGGCGGCCCCGCCGTGCGCAGCCGCCGCAGCTCCGGCACCGCCGGCACGGGAGGGGCAGAGGCGGCTCCGCCCGCCCGGGGCGGCACCGGAGCGAGAGGGCACCGGGGACAGGGAGAGGCAGCGCTTTGGGACGTGGAGGGCTGATAAATCAGGGCATGGGAGGTGGAGGGCTGATAAATCAGGGCATGGAGCATCCATCCCTGCGGGGGACCCCAGGGCGTTGGAGCCCCAGTCCTGCCGGGATTTGGAGCTCCGGTATCTTGGAGCATGGAGCATCCGTCCCCCGGTGCATAGCAGAGCTCCTCAGGGCATGGAGCATCCGTTCCCCTGGTATCTGGAGCTGCGGTACCTCAGAGTGTGGAGCTCCGATATTCAGAGCATTGGCGCTCCGGTCTCCCTGGTATTTGGAGCTGCGGTACCTCAGAGAGTGGAGCTCCGCTATCCTGGAGCATGGAGCATCCGTCCCCCGGTGCCCGGAGCTCCCGTAGCCCGGAGTGTGGAGCTCCGGTATTCAGGGCATTGGCGCTCCGGTCTCCCTGGTATTTGGAGCTGCGGTACCTCAGAGTGTGGAGCTCCGCTATCCTGGAGCATGGAGCATCCGTCCCCCGGTGCATAGCAGAGCTCCTCAGGGCATGGAGCATCCGTCCCCCTGGTATCTGGAGCTCCAGCACCCCAGAGTGTGGAGCTCCGGCACCCCAGAGTGTGGAGCTCCGCTATCCTGGAGCATTGAGCTCAATCCCCCTGATGCACAGAGCTCCGGTGCCCTTGGGAATTGCAGCCCCGGTCCTGCTGGTATTTGGAGCTCCGCTATCCTGGAGCATTGAACACCAGTCCCCCTTGGCACACGGAGCTCTGGTATCCCCGTGCACAGAGCCCCACATTCCCAGGGCATGGAGGTCTGATACTCCACACATGGAGGTATCCCAGAGCCCCCAGCCCCCCGGTGCATGAAGGTCTGTCCCCCCAGGACATGAGGCATCGCTACCTCGGTGTGTGGAGCTCTGACACTTCACACTTCAGCCCAAATTCCCCCGTGCTTGGAGCTCTGATAACCCCGGTGCATGGAGCTGCAGTTCCCAGGTGCATGGAGCCCTGGCACCTTGGCATATGGAACCCCGGCACCTTGGCACATGGAGCTGCAGTTCCCAGGTGCACGGAGCCCTGGCCCCCCGGCACATGGAGCTGCAGTTCCCAGGTCCATGGAGCCCTGGCACCTTGGCACATGGAGCTGCAATTCCCAGGTGCATGGAGCCCTGGCACCTTGGCACATGGAGCTGCCGTTCCCAGGTGCATGGAGCCCTGGCACCTTGGCACATGGAGCCCTGGCACCTTGGCACATGGAGCTGCAGTTCCCAGGTGCATGGAGCCCTGGCACAGCAATGGATGGAGCCCCAGGCTCCCCTCTGAGGGGTTCCCAGGTTCCTGCTCTGTGTGGGGCTGGATTTCCCTGCCTGGCCCCAGCCTCAGGAGTTCCCTGCCTGGGGGTTCCATTTCCACCCCCTCACCCTGCCCAGCCTTCCACAGACAGCAAAACTCCCCAGGACTTCACCGTCTCCTGCTTTTCCACCCCTCATCACCTCGTGTGAACTCCTGGAGTCATTCTGTGTTTGTTAAACCTGTTGGTTGGGTTGAGGCCCATGAGGGACAATAACACAGCCCCAGGTCCTGGACCAACAGCTCCTGGTGTCACTGAGCCCTGGGCAGCTCAGGGGGCTCCCACAGCTCCCATCTCCCACCTCCCACTGGTCAATGTTGTTTGGCCATGCAAAATCCACCAAATGAGTTCAGATCTCCTCTTCCATTAGCAAATACACCTTGGATCTGCTCCAAACCCATCCAGGCACAGCTCTCTGTGGAAAGCAGCAGCAGTTTGAGCCTGTAACAGCCCTGGCTGAGCTCAGTGTTTGCTGCTGAGAGCTGTGACCGGGAAAATTTCACCCACACCCTCTGGAGAGCCCCTGCTGTGGGCAGAGACACCTTCCACTGGCCCAGGCTGCTCCAAGCCCTGTCCTGGACACTTCCAGGGATCCAGGGGCAGCCACACTTCTCTGAGCACCCTGTTCCAGGGCCTCCCCACCCTCCCAGGGAGGAATTTCTCCCTGATATCCCATCTAACCCTGCCCTCTGGGGAAGCCATTCCCCCTTTACCCTGGCCCTTGTCCAATGTCTCTCTCCAGCTCTCTCAGAACTCCTTCAGGCACTGGAAAGAGCCCTAAGGTCCCCCTGGAGCCTCCCCTTCCTAGGCTGAACAATCCCAACTCTCTTTAACTCCCTCTCCTGCCAGAGACAGCCCGTGCTCCCTTCTCAAAAGTAAGATTTTCCCTGAACTCAGATTATCTCTTTGGCACCAGAAGAATCCCCTTGGGCAGCTGTTCCAGGGAAGCAAACAGGGAGGGAGGACCCAGCCTTTCAGTGGAACCAGGGCTCTGGAGTGCTCTCCCTGCCTGGGATGAGCTGGACGGGTTCCTCTTGTGACCTTACAAGCACAGCACTGGACAATGAGCTATTCCAGCAACTCCTCTTCTTCCTGGCAGATGGAATTGCTGATGGAATTTATCTGCCTACTCGTGGAAATAAATAAGCAGGAGCTTATTTCCTGGGAAAAATAGGATCTTTTCAGCCTGCCAGGCAGTTCTGCTTCTGCCTCTCACTAACAGAGGGGCTGGAATGGGGGCTCTGTGTCACCCCTGTCTGTTTGTGACACCCCCACGATCCCACCCTTACTGCAGGAGGCTCCACCACATTTTCCTGGAGGCTGAGTGAGGTTCCCAGGCCCCTCATCCCAACCAAGCCCTGGCAGACCTTCACCAGGATGAGCTGCTGAGTGCCCCCAGTGCTCCACCCCACAGCCAGGGGTGTTTCCTCCTGGGATGTGGGATCAGTCTCTCCATCAGTTCTGCCGGGAAGGGCACAAAGGTTGCACCAAATTGGACTTGCAGTGACCCCGCTGCCAGAAATCACGGTTAAAAGACAACATTCCTGAGATTCCTGTCTGAACTCCTGATTTATCCCCATCTCCAAGGATCCCAGCTGCACCTACCAGCACTGGAACACCCCAAGGAAATCGGTTTTCCCTGTGATTGTTCCACCTTTCAAACAACACTCCTACTGCAATTTCCATCTGCAAAGAACTTTCCTAGGACCCCTTTCCAAAAGTGATGTCAAAGGGCTCTGGAATATCAGCCGGGAGGTGACTCCACATCCGCTCCTCGTGGCTCCGAGAGCTTCAGGGCTGATCCCTGCCTGGCAAAGGAATCAGCACCTGGAATCTGGATTCCCCCAGGAGATTCTGGGTTCTGGGCACCGAGGCCATCAGTGGTTTCAAAGTGCTTTGAGATCCTGATAGGAGGGGTGTGATCAGCCAGGGAGCACAGAAATTTGGGATATAAAAGCTTGGGAACTAACTTTAATCAGCTTAACCAGGCAATTAAAGAGCTGTGCTGAGCCTGGAAGTTTGTGTTCCGTTCAGGATTTTAACGCTTCGGTGTGAAGTGGAACAAAATGCCCCGAATTTTATCATCCCCCCCTTCTACGAGGGAAAACGAGCACAAAAAATTTCCCTGCAAATCCACTGGAATGTTTCCTTTCAATCTCAGCTGAGGAAACTCATGCACTTTAAACCCTATTAAAAAAAAAAAAAGAAGAAGAAAAAAAAAGAAAACCAACAAAAAAACAACAACCAAATTTGAAATATCTTATTTCAACACCACAAGAATGCAGCTCTCCAGCCAGAGCTTGGGATTGAAGCCCCAGAGCTGGTTTTGTCCCCCTAAAAGAGGGAAAAGTGTCGTGATCCAGCTCTGCCTCCCTCGGAGCCCAGGGCAGCACCTCCTGCCCGCTGCAGCAGGTTGGGTCAGGCCCTTGGAGAAGACACAAAACTCCTCTCTGTGCCCTGGGCCAGCCTGGAGTTTGTGTCTGATCCAGAGCTAATGGATTTGGCTCGCATTCCTCGCTGCTGGCTTTTATCTGCTGTCCCTTTCAGCTGGGAATTGTGTCACCCAGAGGGTGTTAAGTGACTCCAAGAGGGACAAAGGCCCGGAGAGCTGCCAGATTGCCTCTCTCCAGAAGCTGGAGGGCAGAGGTTTTTTCATTGTCCTGAAAGACCACAAGCTTCTGGCTACGGATCCACCTTTATTTAGGATTTCTATAATCCCAACTAGACTTCAAGCAACAACAAAACTTTAAACGGTGCAAGGGGATATAAAGAAAACAGGCAAATGGAACCTTGGTGTTTAAAATAGCCATTTTCCAAAGGAAGAAAAGAGCCCAAAATGGGATTTCAGTGCTTCCCTTACAGCTGTTCTTAAAAAATTAAAGCCCTTGACAGTTTAATTCAAGGGGCACCACAGTGCTGCCTCCAGATAACATAGAAAAACATCCAATGCTACCAGAAAACAAAAGGAAAAGTCGATTTCCAAGTATTCTAACTGCTAGAAGAGATGGAAAACAGGCCATTCGAACTGCACAACAGTTATTTGGAAGCTGAACAAGCAAAGGAACTCTTAAGAGAATAAAAGTGTGTTTAGTTTGTAAAGTTTCCCAGTGCTGAGGACAAGGGCAGGATCTCTGGGGAGGGATTTCTCTGCTGCCTGTGCTCCAGAGGCTGCTGGGGACTGTGCAGCCAAAAATCACCCCCCAGCACCCCAAACCTTCCTGCCCCACAAACCCCATTCAGTTCTCACCTTCCACGAGTCCTTCAGCTGCTGGAATTCTTTCCTGTGGTTCTTTCAAAGCTGTTGTCACAGTGGAAAAAGAATATCCAACCTTGGGGAGATCCTTTATGTGAAACCTGGAATTTTGGGATGATGTTTGGGAGGGGTTGGAGGTGACAGCTATGGGAACTGCCACTTCCACTACTGTCCCAATCCCACAGTCTCTTTCTTGAGAGAGTTCCACTTCTTTTAGTCAAATCCCACTGTCACTGCCCAAAAAACAGCCCCCAGGTTTTACCAGCAAATCCATGGGACTTCCCTTCTTTCAAACTTCCCCATTTTCCCTTTGACACCACATTCCTGAGGCTCCAGAGCCGTGTTCTCCTTCACTGCTGCACTCAGGGCAGTTTGCAGGGCATTGACCTTGGCTCTAAGTGTTGGGAATTGATCTGCTCCTTCCCACTTCCAGCCTTCAGCTCCCCAAATTGTTGGTCCCCAGGGATTAATTTGCCACCGAAATAATCCATTTGTCGCTGCAGGATTTGAAATCAAGGCTCCACTTTTGCAGCCAGAGCCTGGAAATGCAGCCGGAGTTTTTCCACAATTATTAGTTCCATCCATTTCGGAAGCTTCTCTGCACGGAGGGTGGGATGATAACAGAGCCTCAGGGGCAGAGCTGGGAGGCTTGAGAGGCTCAGCTAATTGGAAATTAAAGGCAAGAAAGAAATTCTTTGGACTCTTAGGCCAGGAAGATATGAAGCTTTTAGCGTTCAGCATAATAAACATAAAGAAAGGAACATCACAGCCCTAAACTCCAACATTCCTTTGGCATTTCTGTCTCCCAGCTTGGGAACAGAAGCCACCACCAGACCAGTTTGGCTGCTGCAGGGCCCTGAGTGGGCAGGAAATCCCTCCAGCCCCACTCCTGCCCCAGATCCCAAATTGGGAAGCTTCAGGCCAGCAGTTCAGGATGGTTTTTCAGGGCACATGAGGCCACTTGGTGCCCTGAGTGGGCAGTGGGGGCTGCAGGCACCATCCCCACCCCTGTGCTGGCCCTGGTGCCCCCCAGCCTCTGAATTCCATGTGGGCTGGGAGATTGATCCATGGCAAAATAATTCCAGGAAAACAAAGCAAGTTATTTTGAACCCCAGTCAGGGCCATGATCCAGGAGGTGAATCTGAGAGAGTGCCCCAAAGCAAGGTGTTACTCCCTGGGCTTACAGGTGAAATCACAGACTGCATTGCTGATAAATTACTTTATTTTTCCTCATTAGTTCTTCAGCTCACAATTTTTAAATCTGTACATTTTTAGGAAAGGCATTCATTTCAGATTCCTCTTATAATCCAGCTGTAAAACAACTATTCCTATTTAAATTTAAAGCAGAAGCTTTGTCACATTAAACCCTGATTATTTATTATCTGCTTTGTGACCTTTTATTCTAAACAGACACTCCATGGCTTCACTTACTTGCTTTCATGTGCAAAGTCTCCCTCCAGGATCTTTGTCCTGAAATGATTCCAGGGAGGAATGAGGGTTTGCTGTGCTGAGAGGGGGGACAAACCCTGTGGATACTCAGAGCAAGTTCCAGGGGCAAAGCAGGATCTTCCAAAGTGCAGCTGTGGAAGAGAAAAGGAGGAAGCAGCAGGCAGGGGACAGGGAGGAGGTGTCCAGAGCAAGTTTTGGGGACTGAGGAGCGTGGCCAGGCCAGAGTCCAGCTCTGATCCTGGGGGAACTCTTCCTAAGCAGCACAAAACCCCTGGAGTTTGTGTTAGCTCACAAGGATTTGAGGGCTGACAGGATTGCCAGGGAGCTGCAGCCGTGGACTCCCTCCTCTGGTGGGAGTTTTACAGTGAATGCAGGGCTCTGACAGTCCCAGGGGACAGAATTGTGGAATCCAAATCATTGAGGGTGGAAAAGACCTTTGAGATCGAGTCCAACCCTCAGCACCATCACCATGGTCACCTCAATGCCACATCCACGTGGTTCTCAACACTTCCAGGGATGGGGACATCACAGCTGCCCTGCACTAATGCTTTCCAGCCTTTCCATGAATAAAAACTGCCCAGAGCCTCCTTTTCTGCAGGCTGAGCCCCTTTCCCAGCTCCCTCAGGATTCTCCAGCCCCTTCCCAGCTCTGTTCCTTTCTCTGGACATGGAGAAGCCCTAAAGCAGAGGTGGAGCAGCCCCAGTATCAATGGGTTTTATCTGGTGCCCTGTGCTGACAGACCCACAACTGCTCCCAGCCCTCACCTCACCCCTGAGGGAGCTCCTGGCAGCATCTCCCAGGCCTTGAGCTGTGTCCAAACAAGGAGAAATGTTAAGGATGAGCTGGAAATGCCACGATATACGTGAAGGACAATTGGGAACATCCTATGAAATGTGGGCTATAAACAAATGCTGCTTGCAGATGTGCAGGGATCCCTGAAATGCTGGCTGGGATTTCTGAGAGGTGGAGCAGCAAGAGCTGACTCAAGTGCTGTTCCTATTCCAGTTTTATGGGATTAGCCAGCTCCATGAGACACACACCAGGAATTACCGTGGAGGGGATTACAGGTCCATAACCCATGGGAATGGGGAGAATGGGAGGGTTTGGGATTACAGGAGGGTTGGAATGAGCAGCTGGGAGCCCAGAGCTGGCAGGAGCACAGCAGCTGGCACAGAATCAGAGCTCTCAGGCTCAGCTTGGGAAGGAATTTGAGCTGTTTGCAGGTACAGAGCACCTGGATTTTCCTAAGGCAGCACAAGATCACACAGAGAGGGCACGTGTACTGTGCAAAACACTGCAGGGGTGGAAGCAGAGCTGTTGGTGGGAGAATCATGGAATGGTTTGGGGGCAAAGGGATCTAAAAGCTCATCCTGTTCCATCTCCTGCCATGGGCAGGGACACCTTCCACTATCCCAGGCTGCTCCAAGCTCCTCTGGGCACCCTGTGCCAGGGCCTCCCCACCCTCCCAGGGAACAGTTCC
This sequence comes from Pycnonotus jocosus, assembly GCA_013400435.1. Lineage (NCBI taxonomy): Eukaryota > Metazoa > Chordata > Aves > Passeriformes > Pycnonotidae > Pycnonotus > Pycnonotus jocosus. The sequence continues at coordinate 65,627 of VWYP01025175.1, read as the reverse complement.
TTCCTTATATCCAACCTAAACTGCCCCTCTTTCAGTCTGGACCCAAACATGCTCATGCCAGGGCCTCCCCACGCCCTGAAGGCCCAGAGGAGCCTGGTTTTACTCCAGACAGGTTTGTAGGAGACAAGGAAGGGTGTGGAACAGGCTCCAAGGCAGAGCAGGGATCTGCCCTGAGGAATTGAGCAAAGGCTCCCAGGAACTCTGGCTAAAGGAGAGCTACACCCAGCTGGGCAAAGTTTGCACGAGGAGAATTCCTTGGAGAGTGTGTGCTGGAAACGGGGTCAGGAGTTAAGGGCTGATGCAAAGGAGCATTTCTGAGCCTGCACTGGGCCCAGAGCACGAGATGGGAGGTGTGACCTGGACCAGCTTTAGACCCAGAATTTTGGAAATTAAGGAAAGCCCCAAAATGAACACCTGAGCCTCAGCTCCCCACAAATGTCCTGCACCAATAGTTAGGCAAGAGAATCCTGGAATGGTTTGGGTTGGAAAAGACCTGAAAGCTCATCCAGTGCAATCCCACTTCCACTGTCCCAGGCTGCTCCAAGCCCTGTCTAAGCTGACCTTGGACACTGCCAGGGATCCAGGGGCAGCCACAGCTGCTCTGGGCACCCTGTGCCAGGATCTCACCACTGCTACAAGGAAAATTCCTTCCCAATATCCCATCTAACCCTGCCCTGTGGCAGAGGGAAGCCATTCCCTGTGTCCTGTCCCTCCATCCCTTGTCCAAAGTCCCTCTCAGCTCTCCTGAAGCCCCTTCAGGCACTGGCAGGGGCTGTAACCCCAGTCCAACACTTACCTGAACACAATCCTCACCTTTCCTTAAACCTTAACCTAGGGAATGTTTGCAGCTACACATGGAAGGAACTCAGGGCATCCTCCCTGGACCCAAACCCCTCAGCTGTGAACAGGAGAGATCCCTTGTTTGCACCCAGAACTCACAAATTTCGGGAGAAAGGAAAAACAAGTTGATGTCCAGAGTTCACAATGGCAATCAAATGTTAAAACAACAAGTTACAGGCAAACAAAACATGGGCAGGTTGGGCAGGGCTCTCTGGCAGCTCTGAGTTTCCTGACCTGTCCCGTGGCTCCTGCTGGGGCACCCGAGGGAGCAAGGTTGGGTGGAAGGAGCAGGAGGGATCTGTGGCAATTTGGAGCTGATGGCAGAGTCGTGGCTGTCCAGAGAGCTTTTACAGCTCAATCAATCCTCACTGGAGTTACCATTTAGGGAAAGAACTGGGAGAAGAGAGGAGTAGAGGCTAAACCCTGAGCACGAGGAATATAAACACTGGCCCTTTTGGAAGAGCAAGTGATGATATCATGCACACATCACACCCTTCCTGTGTAAACAGGAGTGCCAACAGCAGCAGGCATTGCAGTCTGGATGTCCAGCTGCCTCTGGGTAGCTCTGCAGGGCTGCAGCCATCAGTGAGGCCAAGAGCATTTCTTAGGATCAGACTCTGGTGCTTTCAGGCACTTCCCAAGCTTCTCACAGCCTGGAGGGGACCAATTCTGTTAAAAAACAAACAGAAATATACAGAAAGATGATTCACACCAAATATCTGCTATGCTCTCACCCCAACCAGCTCTTTATGATCCTCACAAAGACACTTTTATGTGCAGCCTGAAGAATGAAACTCCTCTTGCAGCCGAAGCCTCTGGGCTCATAAACTTCCCCACTCCAAACAAATCAAAGCTCTGGGAAAGGCTGCAAGTCCTGTGCAGCAGATGATTCCCTCTCCTGGGATACACCAGTCCTTCTGGCCTGTCCCACTTTGCTGGGATGCTGCTGACCCTCCTCTCTCTCTCCTGGAGGTTTTGGTGACACCCCCAGTTTTCCTGGGATTCCAGAGGAGTTCCCATTCTCAGCACTGCAATACCCAGGCACTTTCCTGAGGAAGCAAAAGGCAGCAGAAGGGTGTGAGAGAGATAAGAATGTTGGTATTTTAATGAGAGATTTGATGGCTGAATCCATGGGCAGATGGAGCAGGAAGCATTCCTGAGACACCTCTTCCACTGCACACCAGAACTGTTTGTTTGCCTTGTTTCCACGTTTCTTGAGCTACCTGAATGTGCAGAACAGAAAAAGGACACCAGCAGGGAGATCCACTGCCAACCTCAGCTTCCAGAGGGATTCATGGAGGAAGGAATTGGGATATAGGAACATCTTTCATTTCATTGAGGTTTTGCCATTTAAAATTTGGGATTGTGGTCACGGGAAGGGCAGATAACAATTCCCATTCTGCCTTCAGGAATCTTTTGTGCTCATTGTCTGTCCTTCCCTCTCTCGGGTCTGTCCATTCCTGGTGTCCCCTATTAAAGGCCAAGTTCAACACTGACCTCTTCCCTTTCGTTCTGCTGATTTTCACACCCTGCAAGTATTTATGTTTTCTTGGAAAACATAAAAAACACACACCAAAGAAAAAACCAAAATCGGCTGGAGCAGGATTTTATTCCATGGAGCTGACAACAGATGGCAGTGAGACACCAGCTATTCCTGCAGAGGAGCAGACACAGAGGGAGCTGTGCTGGAGGCACCTCTGCACCGAGGGCTCTGCAGCCTTTCACAACAATTAATGCTGGTTTCTAAATCTGTTCCTCTGGTTTAAAATGTGCAGCCATGGCTGGAAAATTCAGAGCACTCTGCAGAAGGAATTGAGCGCCAAAGGAACACACGAAATGAAATGAAATGTTTGTTCTTTTGAAAGAGCAGGACAATCAATGGTCTGTGCTGCACTCCAGCAGCCCCAGTCCCGTTGCTGGTGTGTGCTGGGAGCCCTGGGGACACCACGTGTGCTGGGAGCCAGGCCAGCCCTGGGCTGCAGGAACAGCCTCTCCCACCCTTCCACAGCAGGAAAACCCAGCAGAGCTGGCTCTGGGGGAGCTCCCTGGAGCTGCTGCTGGGCTCCAGCACAGATGGGCTGCAAACACCTCCCCTGCTCCAGCATTTCCATCAATCCTCTGCAGGAGGTACACAGTGATCCATCTGCTGTCCTGGAATCCTGCACTGCTTGGGTGGGAAGGGACCTTGGAGCTCATCCAGTGCCACCCCTGCCATGGGCTCAACCTTCTGCGGTCCCAGGTGCTCCAAGTCCTGACCAACCTGGCCTTGGACACTTCCAGGGATCCAGGAGCAGCCACAGCTGCTCTGGGCACCTGTGCCAGGGCCTCACCCCCTCCCAGGGAGGAATTCCTTCCCAGTCTCGCATCCATCCCTGCCCTCTGGCAGTGGGAAGCCATTCCCTGTGTCCTGTCCCTCTGTGGCCTTGGACACTTCCTTGAACACTTCCACACACTTTGTTTATGTGTAAACAAAGACAATTCTTCTCCTCTCTCCCAAACACATCAAACACCCTTATCAAACAAACAGGTGGCAGGAGATAGTGTCAGTAAATCATCTCCCAGCATCCCCCAAAAACAGATTTAGACCCCAATCCACCCCAGCAATAAAATCACTCCCTAAAGATTTGCTTATTTTCATTTCTGGTCTCCAAAGGCAGCAAGCCATTGCCTGATATTTTGGTGTTATCCTGGTGTTATCATGGAGTTATCCTGGGAGGAGTGTACACAGACTGGCAAACTCACTGTGTTTCCTGCTGGGACTGAAACATTTCTCCTGGGATTAGGATTCTCCTAGCTCACTTTCTGCCTCTGATGGCCTTCAATTTGTGCAGCAGTTTTGGAAGAAATGCCTTTGCAGAGCAGGGCTCTGGCAGCAGCCAGGCCCTGGGGACAGTGCCTGAATCCAGAAGGTCCCAGAGGAGCAGAGAACAGTGTTCATTAAGGGAAAAGTTGAATAAGGAAAGAAAACAACACAGAAACAATGGGCCCTCAAATCTTTTTCCTATTTAACATCCAAAAATAAAGAGATGGGACAAAGCTAAGGGAGATCTTTGCCTTGTTACTGAGGGGACACAGCTCTACATTTTGTTCTTTGCTGGTGACAGACCAGAGGCAGCAGGTTCTGACTGACTCAGGAGATGATTTCTGCATCAGGAAGATTTTGCCTGTTACTATTTTGTAACAGCCTGTTACAAGATTTTGTCTGTAAAAAGATTTTGCCTGTTACTATTTTGTCTGTCAGCCCACAGACACATTCCCTCAGACTACACAACCTCCTGTCAAGTGACAACCTCCCCCAGATTATCCAGTTCCTTTCCCAGGTTCTCAGCAAACCAAGCAGCGTTTGACAGGGAAGCCAAACTCTAATTTTCCAACAGGAGACTTGAAAGAGAAAACAGAACTGAAAATGTTCAATTTCAATAAAGACTTTGGAAAATTCAGGTTGGGGGGGAATTGGAGGAGATGGAGCAAGACCAAAGATACATCACTGAAAAGGAGGCACTGTGCCATAAAAGACTCAAAACAAAGAGGGCAGGGAGAGATGGGATATTGGAAAAAAAACAAACCCTCTCTGTGAGGGTGGGCCACAGGGTGCCCAGAGAAGCTGTGGCTGCCCCTGGATCCCTGGAAGTGTCCAAGGCCAGGTTGGACTTTGGGGCTTGGAGCAGCCTGGGACAGTGGAAGGTGTCCCTGCCCATGGCAGGGGTGGGATGGGATGAGCTCTAAGATCCCTTTCCACCCCAACCATTGCAGGATTCCATGATTCCAGGATTTTGAGAACTGCAGAAGGGAATTAGAAAGAAGAAGGATCTGCTCTGTCTCTAAGCAAGGAAACCACCAACAGGTGACCTGCATCTCTTCCCCATCCCTTCCCAACATCGGCATTTTATGAAACCTTCCCAAAAATGTATTTTAACCCAAAGATTCCTTGGTGCATTTGTGCTTTAGGCACTCACCATGACAGCCTGGTCACACACATTCAGCTGGGGCTGCCCTGGCACCAGGGTGTCCTTGTGCTGCTGCACCAGCCCCGAGATGCGCTCCACGGCCTGCTGGTATTCCTCACTGGCAAAACTGCAAGGGGAAAAGCACAGGGGTTACTGCTGCCCCTTCACTGGGCTGGCCACACCTTTCTGGGAGCCACAAGGAGGAGGAGGAGATGTGGAAACACCCTGCCAGCTGCCCACGGGTCTGTAGGGAATGAACTCCAGGCTGGCAGCGTGCAGGTGCTCTGCTTAGGGACACAAGGGTGGCAGTGGCTTGTCCTCCCCAGAAATCACCTGGCTCCAGACCAGCTCAGCTTTCCAAACTGCTGGGCCAGGGGCCCCAAATGTTTCCTCCTCGAGCAGATTTGCTAGGAGCTCATGTGGACTCCCAAGGGAATTGTCTTAGCAAATAAAAGGGCATTTCTGGGTTGTCCTTGAGCTGGCTGTCCCTTAAATTATTATCATCAAGGGAGACTCCCCAGACACAGGACAAACACTTTCCCAGACAGCTTAGGACAGAAATTTCCCAAGGCAGCCTTTCCAGCGTGTCCCAGCTGAGGTCAGCAGCTCTCCACACTCATCCCCAACTCCTCCAAGAGCTCTCCTGAACACCTGCCCCAGGCGGAGGCGTTTGTTGTAAGGAAAGCGCAGGGAATGTCAATATTTTGTTTTACAAGAGTGTTCTCAGGAAGGGTTTCAAACACAACCCCGGGCCAGTTAAACTCCACAACCACCAAGGAAATGAACTAAAATTATGCAAACAGAGAGAAGAATAGAAGGGCCTTGTCCAAGACGAGAATGCCTCCCCCATTCCACAACATGCCGAGGTTCTGCCCCATCCACATTCTTCCATTACAGCTTGATTATTCCAAGCTGGGACCCTTCTGCCATGCCCCAAACGTGGTTATAAATGCCCAGATCCTGACCCACCCGGTTCTTCCAGCAGGTATTTGTTGGAGTGGCTCAGGGAGCACTTCACTAATATCTCAAGTATTTCTAAAAAGCAGGATTCCTAACAATGATCTCTCTTTGTCCGTCACCTTAAGAGTCACTTAAAAAACCACCCAAAAAAACCCACAGAGAGCGGCAAATTCCTTGTGAAGATAAAAGAAACAATGCAGCTGGGTCCTGACCTCGGGCTCCCTCTGCTCCCAGGCCAAGCTGGCCACCAGCCCCACACTCCAGCTAATTTCCTTCTTTGCTAAACAATCACATTTCGAAGGCCAGTGATGTGCCAAGCGTTTCCAGTAAACCCTATAAATATCCCAGCTCGGCAGGCAGCCAGGGAGAGGCTGATGTGAGGCTGGGCTGAGCTGTGCTGATACAGAGCAGGAAGGGAATGTGGGATGAGGAGCTGCTGCTCTCACACCCAACTGCCTGGATCCTGCTGGAGAGAGCTGAAGGACCACCCCGAAATCCAGAGTATCCTGAGAAGCTCCTGAATTTCCTAGAATCCTGGAATGGTTTGGGTGGGAAGGGATTTCAAGCTCATCTCATCCCACCCCCTGCCATGGCAGGGACACCTTCCACTATTCCAGGGTGCTCCAAGCCCCAACGTCCAACCTGGCCTTGGACATTTCCAGGGATCCAGAGGCAGCCACAGCTTCTCTGGTACCCTGTACCAGGATCTCATCACCCTCCCAGGGAACAATTCCTTCCCAATATCCCATCTAACCCTGCTCCATGGAGGTTGGTTTCTTTTCTTGGCTCCATGGATATCTCCATTCCATCAGGGTTGATTTTCCTGCCTTGGCTCCATGGCTCAGTTTTTCCTCAGATATTCCTGTTCAGCTCCACAACGTGCTCCAAAATCCCCCATCCATGGATTTGTGAAGTATTTATTGACTGCACAGGAGTTAAAACTGCCTCCAGTCCTAAGCGGTTTTTGAGACAAAATCTGCAAGAGTGCCTGGAATTTGCATGTAAAATGGGGATAATTACCTCATGGTAATCAGTCTGAGCTGTTAAGGGAGCTGGGAACCTCTCCTACCTGGAGTCCCATCCTTTCCTGGAATGCATCTGCAGGCCTGGGCTGCAAGGCCAGGTTTGCTGCATTCCCTGTCCCAAAAAGAGGTGGAATTATCTGTACAGGTGTCTGGGCACCATTGTCTGTGAGGATGCAGCCCTGGCTGCCTCCAGGGTGAGCTGCATTTCGTATTCTCGGGAAGGAGAGCTGGGAATAGCACTGCAAGAACGAGAGGGTGAGCAGGTGGTGTTGTGAGGAGTTTGCTAAAAGAGATCCCCCAGCGTCCATGAAATTATTCCACGCTCAGAACGAGGGAGCAGAGTGGACAAAGTCCAGGGTCATTACACTAATTGACACTTTACCTCCGGGAAGTCCCTGGAGATGCAATCAGGGCTGGATTGGAGCTCGGGGTCCCAGGCACAGGTGTGGGCTGTGCTTCCTTCATTTACTGTAATTGTGCCTTGGCAATCTGCTCCCATCCTCCCCCCAGAGCTCCTGGAACCTGCTCTGCTGCTTAACCCCAGCGTGCCCTCGCAGCGAATGCAGCTCTGCAGGGAGCAGGGCTTGTCTCACACACAGAGCTAAAAAACCTCTGCTTTCATCCTCTGCTCCTTGGGCTTTCACCTTCAGGGATCATTCTCTGCCATCATTAAGTGCACCCTCAAATAGATCAGCACCCAAAGAAATCCGGGAGCGTTTGCAGCAGCATTTCAGGAATTTTTTTTCAGTTTTACACCTCGTCCTGCTGATTCACAGCACAGTGTCTGTCCTGGGAGTGATGGAGACATGGAAAGGACTGGAACAAACTGGGAATGATATATTATAAAAAATCCTATCATGGGATTCACAGAAACCTGACAAAGGGCTCTAGACCAGGTTGGACAGGGCTTGGAGAAGCCTGGTTTAGTGCAAGGTGATGAGCTTTAAACAGGATGAGCTTTAAAGGCCCCTTCCAATCCAAATCATTCCAGGATTCCATGATTCCAGGAACAGCAGCGCTCAGATTGATAGGAAGTTATGGGAAGAGCATAAAACGTGATTCTTTACTCCTAATGATTCTTTACTTCCTTCTCCTCTGGAATTATTCTAATTAAAACCATCATTTTTAATTGTGAAATACACCCAGATTCTGATAATTTGATTTTATCTGTTATCAGTGCTTTGAGGCTTCACAGCACTGTGGTATCCAAGTCTTGATCTTGCCTTATTACTCAGTCTTCCTCAGTTCCTCTCTTCTATGATCAAGTTTATTTGCAATTTAAGGTCTGCACAATGCAGGAGGCAGAGACAGGTTTGGGGCTCTGCTGTTGGAATTACTGGAGAGATTCAGGGGAGCCAAAGTTTAAAAAAATGAGGAATCAAAGGGTCAAGGTGGCCCTTACCCCAAGTCACCTCTGGTTCAGGAGCTTTTTGAGGCCCAGATGCATCCCTGGAGGCATGAGGGCCATGTGCCCACTGAGCCACAGGAAACTTTGGAATTCCACAATCACTCAGGTTGGGAAAAGCCTCCAAGCTGTGGTGCTCAGCTGGCTCTGTGCCAGTCCCACCTGGCTCACCTGCTTCTTCCCACCTTGCTGCATCCATCCCCAGCATGGCTGGTGCTCCATGGTTTTTATTGCCACCTCTGAGGCTCCTTTGCCACAATTTCCATTCTTTTAGTGTCACCTCTCCTGTAGCAGCTGCCAATTCACCCCTGCAATGCAGCTGGTACCATTTTCCTCTTTTCCAAGGTGAGGAGCCAGCATCTCCCCCAGGCACAATCCTTGCTCTTTGCTATTATTCACATTTTCCCCCTCTGTTTTGCACCTTTTCTCTCTTTCCCACAGCCAGGTTTGTGCCCTGAGCACTAAGGTGAGACTGGCAACTTTTCTATCAGATCCTTTCCCCTTTAGCTTCCCTTCANCAAGTTATGGCATCTGAAATTGGCTTGAAGAGTTTTCCTACTAGATCTTGTTCTAGTTGAAAACAACTTCTTTTTCTTTTCTTTTTTTTTTTTTCTTTTTTTTCTGGCTCCATAACCACTGCAATTACCTCTCTGATGATTTCCTGAATTTTCCATCTGCTCGAAATAGGCACTTGTGAGCTCTCTTCTTAATTAATGTGTTCTAAAATCATTATGTTCATCAACCAAGCCTTATCACTTCCATTTTCTTCCATAATAGTAAAATCCATTGCCCTAAGTAAAACACAGGAATTTGGAAGTTCATAATTCAATAAACTCATTGCTCAGAGCAGAAGCTGCTACAAACCTGGAGTAACTACAAGGTGTGAGCAGGCTGTACTTACCCTGTCCTCACTTGTTATTAAGCTTTGCACCTCTGGCTCAAACTGGCAGCGTTTCAGAGATTTCTGTTATGAATTCTCTGGCTTCAAAACACTTTTTCTACTTCAGGCTGCATTAGGAATTTAACTAACTGTATTTTTAGCTGTGCCAGCTATGCTTTTTAAATAAATATAAAAATATATATTAAATCATTGTTTGTGTTCTTCTTGACTGGTAATGCAGTATTTTAGTAAAATAATCTGACTCAGATAATAAAACTGACAACTGCTTGTGAAGATGGTACCAACAGATAATTTTACTGAATTTGTCACTTTGGAGAAACAAGTTCCCTCTGTGGTACTCAGCACACACACCACAACCCAAAGATAACAGGATCTGGCCAAGGAAAAAAAAACAACTATCAGATCTTTTAGTTCTGCATTTGGATAAATTTGGTAACAAAGGCAGTTATTGCATCCAGGGAGGAAACAAAGCCCTGCTCAGAGTCAGAGAAATGCTTCTGCTTTCTGTGCTGCCCAACACACATTCTTAGTTATAGTTTAAAGTTGAGAGCTATAAAAAAAAGAGAGATTTTCTTTCCTCCAGCATGCATTGATCTAGGTGACAAAAAGGCACAAAGGGTTCACTTCTCACCACCAAGGACAAGGTAACTCCTACACCCTACAAAGTGTAAAGGAGACCTGCAAGGGTCTAAAGAGGCTGGGCTTGGCAGGTTAATGGCACTTGATGCTCCTAAGGGTCCAATCTTAAATATTCCCTGATAAAATATTCCCTATAAAATTGCAGCCTTGAAGAACTGTCTCTGTGTGTCCTGCATGTGCAGTGTCACAATCCTGCAGGTCAGGGGTGTTGATTCCTGGGATTCTCTGGCTCTGAAATCCCAAATACAGAAGCAGCAAATCCCTCTGGAGGTGCCCTGTGATGCCAGGCCCTCCTGAGCAGCAGTGACACCCACTGCTGGTGGCTCTGCACGTGACCCCACTCCAAACCCATGTAAATCAAGAGAGATTATTAAAATCATTTCAAGGGAGAAGAAAAGGCTGCACTAAATAAGGAATAAATGTAATAAAAAGTGAGCAAAAGCAGGCAGGGAGAACAGAGCCAGCATGTAGGGACAGACAGATGCAGGCTGGGAGCAGGATGCTGGATTCCCTTTGGAGAAACATTAGTGTGGGGACTCCCAGCAGGCTCCCTGCCAAGGGGGATAATTAAGCTAAATAAAAATACACACCAGGAACAGCTCCACAAATGAGCATAATTTAATTACCACATTCGATAGAGGAGACCCACTTCCCATGAGTTTTCCATTGTGACCAGAGAGGAGACAATAGCAGCAGAATGTGCTGGAGAAAGGAAGAGTGCTTTGCTAAAAAAGAGGGTTTCTATTAGGGGCTGCATAATAAACACCAGCACAGCTCTCCATAATCGGGTCATAATCTTGCCATAAAATTCAATCAGAGCAGCAGCTTGTGAATATCCAAAAAATCAATGCAACCATATGAGAAATGATTGCAGTTGGAACCCTGGAATTTATTTCAATGCTCACTCCATGGTGGTGGGAAGGAACAGTGGAATCACAGGGAAGCAGGTGCTGCAAACACCTCTGAGGGAAGAGCTCTCCTCCCTTGAATCCAGAGGAAACACCAACAGTATCACAGAATCCCAAAATCACAGAGAGTTTAGGGTTGAGAGTTCTAGAGATCATCCAGTGCAAGGGTCACCTAAAGCAGGTGACAAAGGTGACACACACAGCAGGCAAGCTATAGTTCAGTTACTGCTACTTTTTTTGTTTGTTTGTTTGTTTTTTGGAAAGAGAGATTATTTCTATACACTCATTTCCTAAAACAGAATCACAGATCCTGGAATGGGTTTGGGTTTGAAGGGACCTTAAACCCCATCCAGTGCCACCTCTGCCATGGCAGGGACACCTTTCACTAGCCCAGGGTGTCCCAAGTCCTGTCCAACCTGGCCTTGGACACTTCCAGAGATCCAGGGGCAGTCACAGCTGCTCGGGCACCCTGTGCCAGGGCCTGCCCACCCTCACAGGGAGGAGTTTCTCCCCAGTATCCCATCTGTCCCTCCCCTCTGGCAGTGGGAAGCCATTCCCTGTGTCCTGGCACTCCATGGAAATAAAGCAGTTGTTCAACTGCCCAGCTCTCACCTGGAATCCCTGGTTTAGTTTCACTGAGCTGCATTTACAGCCCTGGAGCTGCAGCTGTGCTTTGTTCATTAGTGCAGGAATGCAGTGGGAGCACAGCTCCCAAAGAGCTTTACCCACTGCTGCTGCACCTCTAAAGTGCTCTGTTAAGCCAGAGAGGATGGAAATATTTTCCCTCCCCTCCTCTCTGCAGTGAAAACACTCAGTGGACAGCACAGGCTCAGTTCCTCTGGAAGGAATGGGGCGAGTGTGTCCACTCAATTATTCAAAGCAGTTGAGTAATTGCAGCCCTGTCAGCTCAGGAAACATCTCTGCCTCCCCAGGCTGCTGCACAAAGCCAGTTCTGGGCAGGCAGTCCCAGCAGCACTTGTTCCTTCTTGATTTATTTCCACACCCTCCCTGTCAGAGCCACTGCTGAGGTGTCCCTGGATTTGCTGCAGGGAGGGAGGGAGGTGGGGACACCTTGGGAGGGGTTTTGGAGGTGGCAAAGGGTTCTTTGTGGGCTCTGCTGACTGCATCAATCCTTGCAGGGATGTCCCAGGGCATGGTGTGTGCCAGAGATAAATATTACAATAGCAGGCTTAGAGGAAAATGGATTCAGACAGCCAGGAGAGCCCGAGGAAGGAGCAGGATGGGGCACAAAGTCCTCTTGCTAAAGAAGCTCCCTTAGCTGGGGTAGGAGACTGGAAGGTTACAGTCTGCCCTCCAGAGATTCCAGCACCACACAAACTGATTGTTTCTTCCCTGGCCCCAAAATTCCCAGCTCCAAGGCACAGCTCCCCAGCAGCTCTGTTTGAATGTGCTGCACTCAGCCCTGTCCTGTCCAAAAATCGGTGTTTTCCTCCTCCCCAAGGGGCTGCAGGACACAGAACAGGAACAACCAGGCTGACAGGTCCATGTGCACACCCATCTCACCTGACAACAAGGTTTGGTACTTTCCTTCTCCTGAGAAAAAGCCAGCAGAAAAGCCATTATTTGGCTTTCTGGGACAGCTTTAAAGCAGATTTGAAGAACCAGCTACCAAAGCAAATAAATTCTGAACACTGACACTGCTGAGTTCTCATGAAACCCCAGGGAGTGGCTCACCTTAAGGGGTACTTCTCCCCAGGGTCCCTGCCCAGGTGGAAGAGCAGGGGCAGGTGAGTGTGCTCCTCCTGGGTGTGTGTTGTCACTCCTGCCACACTCTGGCCAGGACAGAAATCAATGCCCTGCAGGAAAAAGGAGAGAAGTCATCAAAGGTGATGCAAGGCAGGCAGCAAAACTTGAGTCGATGCCACTTTCTCCAGCAAAACACCAACAAACCTCAGGATTATTTTAACCCAAGAGTTCACTTCAGTCTCCAAAACACATTCTGAGCTGCTGGGGTAAAATAAGGTGACCAAGTGGTGTTGTACTGACATAAGAGCTGAAGCAAGGCCGTGCATTCTCGTCTTATAAAAATATAGTCCCAGTAAAATATTCATTAAAATGAAATGGCAGAACAAAAGACAAAGAGGTGGAAGCTTTGAATCATAAAACTTTTGCACGTGGGAAGGATTTTCTGGCTGGAAGGCCCCAGGAAGATGGGATCACTTGGCACTTCTGATCAAAACCCCAGGAGAGATATCCAAACACCCTGAGAGGCAGCAGGCACCTCAAAACTCCCCTGCCAGCACCTGAAGGATCAGTTTCTCTGAGAAATGAAGCAAATCTGGTTAATTTTATAAAAACTGGTGTGTTTTCAATTTGATTCGTGGCAAGCTGGCATTGAGGGACTCACCTGGGCATGACAGAGGGGATGGAAGTGCTGCAGGGAGTGGAGATATTCCCACATCCCTGTCTCTGGCCATCTGTGGGGGCACAAGGTGGGATTTTCCCTGCTGCAGCAGTGGATTTGAAGGGCACAGCTACTGGCAATGTCCTGGGGAAGCAGCTGGGAGCAGCAAGGGGTTAAGTGCTCGCTGGGCACCAGAGCTGCCAGCTCCATCTGCCCCCAGCCCTGCCAGCTCCCCTCCCTCCCCAGCCCTGATTTGCCAGCTGGGAGCTCCCTAATCCCTGGCCTGCAGCCTCCAGGGCCACCAGAGCCCATTTAAACCCCGGCAAGAGCCAAAACAGCAAAAGCACTCATTTCCCTGGGCAGGCAATAAAGCAGGGCCCCCCAGGCCAGCCCAGCCCAGCCCAGCCCCAAGTGGACTTGTTAAAGCTGGGTTTTACAATTCCAGCTCCCACGCTGTTCCTCACAATCCCAAAGTGCCCCCAGCCATGGACAGAGACATGGAGAGCAGGTAAATGGGAATGTTTCAATGCAAGTGGGAAAGCAGCTGTAGCATTTGCTTATAAAACAAACTGAAAAGGCTCTCTACAGATGTTGGTAGGATTTGATTGGCAAACAATTTTCTAAAAATATCCCGTGTTTTTAATGGACAGCTGGTCAGTGGAGCAGTTAATATTCTGCTTTTCAATAAAGCAAGAAGTTTAGAAGCCCATGAAATCCCATTTATCTGCACAGGGCTATAGATTCCTGAATCACTGACTGGAAAAATAAGGGAGTTGTTTGATAGGTTGGATTGGCCCTACCAATAATGGACTTTAAATGGATACAAAACTGATTGACCTTCCCACCCTGCGATGCCACAGGCCTCTGAAACACACAGGGAAAAGAGATTTTTGTGGTTTGGGGGTTTTTTTTTCCCACAAAAGGACCAGTTAATGAAAAGGTATCAAAGCCTCCATAACATCCAAATTATAATTTGGACGCAAATCAAACAAGCAATTTAATTAAGAGCCTGCTAATTGGTACAATGCTCCTCGGCTGCAAATGCTTCAGTGTGAAAGATTTTCGTCTCTTGGGTGTTTGTTTAGACATTGCTCTGTTTCTATTTTATCTTGTGTTTCCTAGGAAATCCTTGTAGCCCAGACTCCAGAACACAATCCCAAAGATTCCCAGGAAAGAAAGTGTTGGGACAATTTGCCTGATGCCACCAGCCCAAAGCTACCTGTCATTCTAATTTAAGCACTCAGTACCCTCTTCAGAAGCAGTCTAATGGAGAAAAGTCAAATAAATAAAAAGGTAAGTAAATAAAACCCCCAAGAATACCATTTTAGGACATTTCTAAGGCATTCCAACTTTATCCCTGCAAATAAAATGGAATATTGCTTTTCTTATGTACCGTGTGAGTCAATATTCAACCTGCAGAGAGTTTCAAGGATTTTCCATTCATCAACAAATGAGAAAAGAAATTAGAAATATATAAAATTCAATCTTATTTATTTTGTATAGATAGGTTTGGTGATGTCTGGAGCTGGAAAAGAGCCAAGAGCTGCCTAAGCCTGTTCTACCCACCAGGATAACACCACCCAAATCCACTCTCCTGTTACCCCTGAAAGCTGTTTATTGTCAGACTGTCCACAACAATATGCAGGGATCAATAATTTCAGCACATTCCTAATTTTTGTCCCTGCTCCCTATCCAAGGTGATGGATGGAGTCCCCAGCCCTGGAGGTGCTCAGGGAAGGGCTGGATGTGGCTCAGTGCTCACACCTGGGCATTGCTCACACGTTGGACTCCATCACCCTGCAGGGCTTTTCCAACCTCCAGGATTCTGGGATTTGCAGGGCTCACTGATCAAACACAGCACGAAGGTCGCTCCCTGGGTTTCAGCAAACTTCTTGGAGCTTTTCTCCTCTGTCACAAAAGCCTCAAAGCCAAACCAGAAGCTCCTGTCTGGAGCATCTCCTACCATCTAAGGGAGCCCATCAAGAGCATCTCAGCTGCTGCCCAGCTCTTACAGTGTTTTGCACCAGCACAAAAACCTGTTTGCTGCAGGAGAGATTCCAACAATCCTTTCTTTCAATTATTCTGATAAAAACACAACATTCCCTGCCCACCAGGTGAGCCTTGCAGCGCTCCCCATCCCTGTCCTTCTCAGCAATCACACAGCCCGGGTTGTTTTCCATCCCTGGGATGCAGCAGCCTTTGGTTGCACAGCTTTAATTTCCAGAGCAAATGGCCCACAGATGCTGTGTCAATATAGACATGAGACAAACACAGCCGGTTGCCAGTTTGGGCTCCCTGCCAAGAGATGGAATCACCACTTGTGTTAACGGGAGCCCTCTGGCAATTGCTCAGCCTGGCTCCAGCCCAGCCACTCCGGCTGGCAGGAGCCACCCCAGCCCAGCTCTGCCTCCTGCTCCACATCCTCGCTCCACCAGCACCACCCAGGGCACCAAAAACCACGTTAACAGTGCGAGGAGAAAAGCGCAGCTGTTAATTAAAGCCTGGAATGTCTTTTCTCGCTGTTTGCCACAGCACAGCTAAAGGATGTCCTTGCCCTCCCGGTGAAATCCTCCTGGGGATGAGCAGTCAGCTCCAAGTGTGGGTGCCAAGCTCCAAGCCCGTGCCCCCAAAATTGCCTCTAATGTGTTAAGAGGCTGGAAGAGCCCCCGGAGATGGGCAGCGCAGCCAGCTCCGATCGATGCCCGCTTCCTATGCTCAGAGGACCACAATCAAATGTCATTATTGGTGAGGTTCTACTTGACTTCACATCCCCGGCGCAGAAAAGGCTTTATCGATCCCTTCACGTGGAGGAGAAGGGCAATGGGCAGAGCCTGACTGGAATAACCCCTCTGGCATTTCGCATTAAAACAACAGCGGCTGCTGGCAGGCGCCTCCGCGCAGCCTTTAAAGCCACAGGAGCGCTCGAGGAATCCCACTGAAGGCTCCCAACAAGCTGACAGCACAAAGGTTGATGTTATCAGCCTCTCTCCCACAACCAAAGGGCTTTTTCCACGTTTTTTCTTTCGTTATATATATAATTTTTTCCCCTTCTTGCATCAGTGCTCTTGGGAGGTACAAGGGCTGGTCTGTGCTGGATACTCTTGGTGGCAGGCACAGAAAAGGAAATTTCCTTTCTCCTGCTACCTCCCATTTTTGCCTCCTCTACGCAGCACTAAATTAGGAAATTCCTCAGGACTTGCTGCCTACTCTGGTAAATTTATAGAAAACACCTATTTTTTACCCTTTCAGATCTCTAAAGCCCCATCATTTTACAAGTGACNGAAAACACCTATTTTTTACCCTTTCAGATCTCTATTTTCAAAAAAAGCCCCATCATTTCACAGGTGATTGCCAGTAAAAGTCCTGTGTGTTTTCACTGTCCAGGAGGGATCTTCCCAGGTTTATCCTCAGTTCTCCCTTTGCTCCTGCACACGTGGCTATTTTTTATCACTGCTGATTTTTGCTACAAGGAAAAAACGGTGAACAACAATGGAAAAGCTTTCTACCCACCAGTCCTAGAGCACCAGGGACTCAGCCCGTGTGCAGGAAGGAGAATTCTCTGCCTCTATCAAACTGTTTAAAAATACAAACACATTTTTCAAGTCAGGCTTCCTTTCATCTCTCTCTGTCCCATTTATCACCTCTTGAATGTCAGAGATGTCAAATTATGTAAACATGAGCCACCTATATAGATGGAAGGCAGGTAAACAGCTCCAAATAAGCATCCTGGGCAATCCTCAGGGAAAATGTCCCACAAAATGCTTACTCCCACTTGATTCTGCAGAGTGAGCCTTCCCTTCATGTTTTCAAGAGACCACCCCCTCAAGAGTCAAGAAATCCAGTTAATCCAGCAGAAAAGGCAGCATCAAGGTATCCTCCAGCACTGAGAGAGACTACAAGACTTCCTGACAGGACTCAGACTAAAAAAAAAATAAAATTGCTTGGGGGTTAAAAAATAAACAAACAAAAGCTGGGAAGAACAGAAGAGCACAATTCCTCTGTGTGTCAGATGACAAGTCCTAATCTCAGGCCATAAGGCAGAGGATGCAGACCAGTAAGGGCATGTTGCTGTCATGGGACTGCAGGATGACTGTAAACCTGTGTGCTGCCTGCATGGGATGTTTCCAGAGTAAATATTCCGAGTGCCAGATGGAGAGGAGCCTTCAGAGCCCCGTTCTGCTTTGCTGGGCTGTGCTTTCTGCAGGCTGTCTCTCCCTGGAACGTTTTTATTTGTGTGTACATCCTTTATTACTGAACCAGCTCACACCCCAGTCAAACACAGCTTTCCAGGTGAGGGGCCACATCCTCCCTCACCATCCTGGTCATCCCAAACAGCCAGGACAGGCACCAGCTCCCCATTTTCCAGTATCAGCATGAAAAAGGGGTTCTGGCTGCTTTTATGAGATAATCTCATCTGAAAGTCAGACAAAAATGTGGATTAAACTCAGGGCAAGTTTTCTGTGTCAGGGATTTTCCACAGTCAGTTACCAAGGGAATTCTGAAAGTGAAAGGAGGGTTGGCTAAACCCTGTCTGTCAAAACCATGAAATATTCACCTACCCATAAAACAAATCTCTTCAAAATGTGCAGGCAGCTGTTGTGCCACATCTGGCCAACTTCAGCTCTCTTTCCAATGGATGACAGCAAAACCACATATTCCAGGTCTGAGGGGGAACCTTCACACTGAGAGTTTCATATCTGGAAGTCTCACTGGATTCACAATGAGGAAAGACCTCTAAAGACCACACAATTAACAAATCCTCATTAGCTGGAGTTCTACTGGGATGGCAAATCAACCTTATTGAACAAACAGGCCAACAGTCAGAATTCCAAATGGCACAGATGTGCATGGATTTATAGTTGTTTCTCAAATGGAATTAGCAAACAAAGTGGCCTTTTTGATTCCAGAGTCCAACATCAACACAGCTGGGAAGCCCAGTCACTGAAAGGGAACTGTGTTGTAAGGTGAGCTTAGAAACTCCTCCAGCAGGGCTGGGAACTGTGGAACTGCTCTGCATTCTGATTTATTTCTATTTTTAAACTTGTGAGATTTGTAATTAATGGCTCGAGGACATGAGGAGAATTGGAACAAATCTCAGCCTCAGCTTCCTCTGCATGTTGTTAATGGCTGCTCTGGCCACTAATGTGCTCCAATTTTCCCCACATCAAGCTCATGTGATCCAAGCTGCAGGAAAGAGAGTGGATTTGTAATCGTCTCTCTGATGTACAGGATAATTGCTGACTTTTATCAGACAGCAGTTAAACAAAGACTTGGAAAGAAATAAATATTCCTTAATTGCAGCACTGCCACTGCTCACAGTGGGAGAGACTCTGGAAGGAGTAGCTGGTCCCCATTATCACTGTTCCACACTCAGACATGTAGGAATGAGTTGAGTTCCATGCAGGGAGTTATTTATTTCCCAACTGGAAGTGTGGGTATGTGCTTTTATCACCACGGAGAGCAAGAATTCCTGTGGGAATTTGCCACACTCTTGGGAAGAACAGGAGGCCACCCCTACACCCAAACACACAGAGAGGAGCTCCCAGTTCCTCCCACCCAGGGAAAACCCTCCACGGGTGATAAACAGGTTTTACTCACACACAAAACAAATGAATGATCTCATTTTATCTGTGTGGAATTAGCACGGAGACAGAGCATAAAACACATTTCTAGAGCCAACTTTCCTTTCCTCCTTGCTCCCTGTAAAACAAGCTTTGACTCCCGAAGCACTGCAGGCTGAAAAAAAGACAAGCACACACATTTACAGCCCTGAATGGAAATGACTCCCTCGGAGCTGACACTTCCTTCTACCCCCAGGACATCCCAATGAAAGAATCCCTGCACTTTTATATCCACAAATGTCACCAGCACTTAGTTCTGCACCTGTGATGCCTTGAGGACTTTCCATAAGTTAAAAAAAAA
The DNA here is from genome assembly GCA_013400435.1 of Pycnonotus jocosus. NCBI lineage: Eukaryota > Metazoa > Chordata > Aves > Passeriformes > Pycnonotidae > Pycnonotus > Pycnonotus jocosus. Next base: position 46,715 of record VWYP01025175.1, on the reverse strand, counting down.
AAAAAAAAAGGAAANGAGAAAAAAAAAAAAAAAAAAGGCATAAAAAAAGAAATCGTGCAAACAATCCCAGGCTGCTGTCAGGATTGGTGAGAGCAGGGCCTTAATGCTCTGGGTTCCTGTCTGAAGGTATCTGCAGCAAGGCACACGTGTGAAGCTGCCACTCAGCAAATGCCCCAGAGTTTAGAGCCAAGAAAGACACAAAAGGAAAAGGAAATGATAGTGCTTAACATCTAACTGTGAGGAGATCAGCCAGGAAATAAATAAAATAAATAAAATAAATAAAATTCAGCAGGGAAGGTTTCATATTAAGGGGGATTAAGGGCTGATTAAACTTGGAATTTGCTCATTTTCCTCTCTTTGTCCCTGATTTCAGGAGAGGGGGGTCCAGTTCCCTCAGGTTTTTTTAGGATCATAGAATTATTTTGTTTGAAATATCCTCTATGATCATCGAGTCCAATTGTTCCCCCAGCACTGCCACCACTGACCCATGTCCCCAAGTGCCACATAATTAGGGCTGTTAAATAGGAGGATTAGGACTCCATCACCTCCCTGGGCAGCTGTGCCAGGGCTGGACAGCCCTTTTGGGGCAGAAACATTCCTGATATCCAACAGGAACCTGCACAGCAGCTCTGTAGCTCTGAGGAGACTGAAGCATGGTGACATCCCCCAGTCTAAAGGGTGTCTGTGCCCAGGATCCTGGTGACTCCAGGACAGGTCCCTGTGCCATTACCTTGCTGTGCTCCTCCCAGGAGTTGCTCCAGGTCCAGTAGTGAGCTTTGTAAAGCCCAGCTCTCACTGCCATCAACTCATTGCCACGATAATAGAAAATGGGCCTGGAAGGAGAGCAGAGCTGAATGAGAAACACCAAGAGCCCAAGCCCAGCCTCCTGATAAGGGCCACAAACCCCTTAATGACATCCCACTTCCCATGTGGATATCAGGCAGGAACAGGCTGCCTCCTAATAGTCTCCTCTGCAAGGTTTTCAATTAACATTTCTTAAAGTGTTCATCAAGTTGAGAGCTCACACGGTGCAAGAATGAAACATTATCCAGCTTGGCTGCCAGCGATTGTTAATCCTTGAACTCTCAGCCCCTGGGATTTCCTCTGGAGCGTGGCGGTTTCCACGTCAAACAGCTCTCAAGTGCCTGGCTGGGAGGGAAAAGTGGGATTCATGAGCTCTGGGATGCTCAGGCTCCTGTGCCCAGCTCTGCCATGGAGCTGGCAGTGTCACACGGGCAGGGTGGCCGGGAGGACGCCAGATGCTGGCATGTTCCGGATGACATCTCCGAGAAACTCCACGTGGAGAAAGCTGGCAGCCAGACGTGCTGTGGTTTTAATTCCTCTCCATTTTTTCCCCCCAAACCTCACTGTGCAGCATGTAAACACGCTGCTAAAGCTGCATTTGTTCCCAGAGGTTTCCCTAATTAATAATGCATCCAGGAAATGCATCTCACTCGCTGCATCTGTGCTGTTCCCTGGGCATCCCAGCAATGTTCCTGTCGGTTTTCACAAAACATTCCTGTTTGGGGTTTGGGGTTTTTTTTGGTTTTTTTTTGAGGGAACAGCACTAAATTTTACTGGAAGGGATTATCTGCAGGAGAGGGGGTTGATTTGTTGGTGCAGCTCCTCTCTGCAGCTCTTTTGGGCTGCTGACAGGACACGAGGGTTGAGCTGTTTGTCACTGTCAGGGGAAACCTTTGTCTTTCCTTCTCAGATGCCACTCCAAAAATGACTCACTGTGGTGATGCCACCTGAAAAAATCTGTCCCTAAATGCACGGTGAAATTTAAATATCCCTGTCTGAATGAGAGGAGTGGCCTCAGAGCTCTTTTAGCCTCACAGTAACAATGAGCCTCCCTCCTTTGTCACCAACAGGAACAAAGGGGAAACAACTTTGTCACCAGGAACAAAGAGAAAACAACTTGGTCCCCAGGAAGAAGGGGAAGCTGCTCTCAGAAAAGCCCATTCCTGCATCCTTAACACACCTGGAAGAGAAATAAAGGCAGCAAGAGAGACCTGCAGCACCTGATCTAAACCAGTGCCACAATCATATAAAGATTCCAGGTCTTTCACCCAAATCTATCCCTGCAGAAGCCTTCCCAGACCCAGGAGCTTGGGGAGAGGATTTTCCTGATGTTTCCAGGTCCTCTGCAGCAGCACAGCCTTTACCTCCCAGCCCTGCAGCAGGACAAGGATCCAGCACACTCTGGGCAGCTTTTGCAGTGATAAATAATGGATTTTCCCCTAGCCAGGCTGCAGTTCTCAGGCTTTTATCTCCCCTCCTGCCATATGTTGTTCCAGGGATCCCTGCTAACCCTGTGACATTTTCATCTGTCCCCAGGCTCCAGTGTATGGCAACATGCCACATGTCAGGAATTCCCACCCCAGCTTGTTCCAGCGGAGCAGGAGCGCAGTGGGAAGGCTCTGCTGCTGCATCCATTCAGTTCACATTAAATACTTGTGTGCTGGTGTTAAAAAAAAAAAAACAAAAAACCAAAAACCAAACCAGCCCCAAATTTGGCATCCCTTCAGCCAGGAGCAGGGCTGGCAGCTCTGGGATAATCACTGACCTGTCAATTAGCTTGCCCTGCAGGATGACAGGTAAAAGGTCGATGCCATCAATCTGTCTGTCACTGGGAGGCTGCAGACCCGCCAGGGAGAGGCTGGTGCTGAACAGATCCATCACATTGCCCAGCTGATGGCTGACCTGCAGGGAAAAAAAAAATCAACAGGAGCACATTTGCAAAGAGCCCTTCAGGAAAATCTATATGGAAACAGGTTCCCTCCAAAGCCCCCTGCAAACCTCTCCCTTTACACTGCTGCAGTCACCAGCAAACTCCTCTGAAAACAATAAAGCAAAGGAAACAATCCCTATTTCTCCACTCCCAGGGAGAATTCGCATTTTGATTCTTTTTTTTTTTTTCCAGTTTCCTCTCCCTCTCCTCACTCCTGTGTGTCCCTTTTCCAGGAGTGTGTTGTCACAGGGCTCAACTTAATTTAGCAAATTCCAGCTCATTTGTGGATTGAAAAATCAGCACTTACACCAAGGGAAAAAAAAGTCCTTGATTTGTTCCCTTCTCCAGGTCATCTCTGGAGTCCAGAATACCCTGAGAGAGTTCCCAGAAAGCAAAGGGATAGATGGATAATAACAAAAAGAGCCTGATGACTTCATCTGCAAACCATTTCCAACAATTCAAGAACTGTAAAGTTGTGGTATTTTTAGTCCATATTTTAATAAGGGAGAAAAACATCTGGGTTTGGCTTCAATGGAGACGTGCAAGGGGTTTTTTCCTCCCCTTTTTCCTTACTTGGAAGCCATATTCATCTCTCTGCTCTTAATTATTTATATTTTAAAACCCTACAAAGTGTGTTCTGCCTGATTCTTTCTGAGTCTTTGCTCCCTCTCAGATTGTGAAGGCTGTTGTAGGGTGTTTAATTAGTCAGTGACACACTCAATTAAAGCAGATGCTGCCAGATCAGGAGCACCAGGATGCACCAGCACGAGATATGACAGGAAAGGAGCATTTTCAGCCATAGCACTTGTTGGGAAACAAGAAACCATTGGATACAACCCCACAGGTGTGAGTACCAAAGCCATTTCTGCCTAAAATCCAAGTCCAATCCCAACAGAACAATGTTGGGACTATCAAAGACTTTTTACTTCTGATTCCTTTTACTTACAGACAGACCCCCAGCCTCTAAGCTGTCACAAATTATTTAAATGCAACAAATGATGACATGATAAATGAATTTTTGTGAGATGCTGGCTCAAAAATAAAGGAAAATATGGGATACTAAACCTTGTATTAAGAGGCTGGGCTGAACAAAGTGAACACAAAGGAAGAATTAAGAAATTTTAAAAAAACAGAACTGGAGAAAGCAACATGCAGGGGTCTAATTACAAGTTTAACATTACAATATCACATTGCTTGATTACAGTCATTTCAATTTTTAATGGCTTTCATTCATCAGGAGGTGTTGGCAGGAACACATCTTATTAAAGCTGCATGCAAGAATCCTGCCACAACTCCTTGGGAGGAAACAAAGTGCAAAGCTTGAAGCACAAGAGGAAACCTGGCTGTGGAAATCCTTGGGAAAGCAGCTGGATCAGCTGACCCAGACCAACAGGTCCTGAGCCCTGGAGTTCAGGATTTATCCACGGTCACTGCCTGGGAAAGGTCCTGCTCAGCCTGGCCTTGGGGGAGGCACAAAGAGAGAAGTTTCCCAGACAAGCTGTGGCTGCCCCAGCTCTGGAAGTGCTCAAGGCCAGCTTGGATGGGGACTTGGAGAACATTTATTCCTTATTTTAGTGCAGCATTTTCCTCTCCTTAAAATGATTTTAATCATCCAGTCCCAGCTCCCAGCTCCAGCAGGGCCATCCCAGGGCACAGGGCACAGGATGGTGTCCAGGCATGGATGGGATGTGTCCTGAGGGAACTCCACATCCCCTCTGGGCACAGAGGAAAGGAGCTCTGCCTCATGTCCAGGTGGAACTCCCTGGAATCAGTTCCTGCCCATCCCTGCTGTGCCATGGCTGGCCCTGGGAGCAGAGCCTGTGTCTTCCTCTGCCCTGTCCCTGCAGCTGGACGTGGCTGAGGTCCCCTCTGAGCCCTGTCCCTGCACAAGGACGTGGCTGAGGTCCCCTCTGAGCCCTGTCCCTGCACAAGGACGTGGCTGAGGTCCCCTCTGAGCCCTGTCCCTGCAGGTGGACGTGGCTGAGGTCCCCTCTGAGCCCTGTCCCCCCAGGCTGGGCAGCCCCAGCTCCCCAGGGCTGAAGTTCAGGCCATGAGCAGCTCCCTTGGCTCATTCCTGCAGAGCAGCTCCAGCCCCTCCTGCTCTCACACCCACCCCAGGAGCCAGCCCCTGGCTGAGCCCTTTTGTAATCAGAGCTCTCACAATTTCTCCATCTAATCCAAAAGTCACTTTTGCTGCTGTGGCTCCATCCCAGCGCCTCAATCTTTTGATAAGAGGCAATCGCTGACCCCGGGCTCGTGCCTTTAATGTCACCTCATTTATCCAGAGCGTGGGGACAATCCTGGGGGGCCAGCACGCTCCCCTTGTCCTGGCCCTTATTAACCAGCACCAGATGTAGATGACTCTCTTTAATCATCCAATTACGTTTCTGCTCTCAGACAACATTTTTGCCGTGAAGCAGAGAAAACTTCTTAAGGAAATTAAATGCCCATGCCACAGCCACTTGGATTTATCTGTGCTCTGCAGCACCACATTGAAGAAGGAAAAAGGGAAAAAAAAAAAAAAAGGTTAATATTTCTATAAAACTTTGAAGTATATTCAGAGAAAAAATAAAAAAAAAATTACCATTTTTCTCCTGTCAACAGGGCTCTTTCATTCTAGTTGCCTTTCCCTTTTTTTTTTTTTTTTTCCCCAAGAAAAGAAAAAGAAAAATCCAGAGAGGGCAACAGCCCAGAGAAAATAAATAATATATAAACGGAGGGAGATCAGATATTGCTGTATCAGTGAGGAACAGCCGGTATTACGCACGTAAGGACGGATTTTTTTCCCCCTCCTTCCCCCCCTGCTTTTTAATAAACTCTCAGTATCCACACAACGTCTTTAAGAAAATGAAATCCTTTTGCTGTGGGCCATGGCGCTGGAAGAAATAGTCCCCAGTGCTGTTATCAGCTCTTTCAAGCTTTAACTCTGAATCAAAGGCGACAATTAATAAAGTCGCCCCCGCCAGGAATGGAAAGGAGGAAAGCTAAATATTTGAAACTGGGTGAACAAATGTCAGGGTGTTTTTAAATAAAATCCTTTTACAGTTATCACAGCGAGCAGACCTGATATCCCTGTCTAATTCAATTTCAATTTGCGCCCCATGGGAGATAGGGAAGAAAAGGTTGCAACGCTGTCTTTGGGTTGATATGTTCTTTTCTCCTTCAGGAAGCAGGCACCAGAGAGGAAGGGGAGGAGGGCGAGGGGAGAGAGGAGGAGGATTCAAATACCAATAGAATATGATTTTTTTTTTTTTTCCAGCTGGATCCTTCCAGAAGGCAGATGTGATGTGGGGAATGTTGAAACGCTGATTTGTTGTGAATTCACCTGGAAAACGGAGCCGAGCAGGGAAGTGCAGTGAGGCTGTTTGTGTGGGAATAAATATTCCTGGTGGGGAAGCAGAACTCACTGAGTGTTGATGCCAAGAGCAACACACACTCCTGAGGCATCCTTCCCCTCCAAAAACCTGCAAACCAGCCAACTGCACCAATTATCCTGAGCTCCACAGAGAGCCTGGCAGGTGCTCCCACCCTGTCCCCTCACTCCTTGTGTTTAGATCAAGCTCCTTTATTCCAGCTCATGAATCTGCTCTTTAATAAAAATAAAACACCCCAACCTTATGTATCAATAAAATTATTACCAAACTGCCAGGTAGAATCATGGAATGGTTTGGGTTGGAAGGGACCATAAAGCCCATCCAGTGCCACCCTTGCCATGGACAGGGACACTTTCCACCATCCCAGTTTGCTCCAAGCCCTGTCCAACCTGGCCTTGGACACTTCCAGGGATCCAGGGGCAGCCACAGCTTCTCTGGGCACCCTGTGCCAGGGCCTGCCCATCCTCCCAGGGAGGAATTCCTTCCCAATATCCCATTTTAACCCTTCCCTCTGGCAGTGGAAGGCCATTCCCCCTTGTCCTGGCATTATCTGTCCATATAAAAAATCCTTTCCCTCATTTTCCCAAGGCACTGGAAAGCTGCAATGAGGTCTCCCTGAGCATTCCCATCAGCAGATGAAGCTCTCCACACAATAACTGGATTTCACTGGCCAGAGACACAAACTCTCCTTTCCTGGCTGCAGTTGTTCCACCTGAAACAGCTCCTGGCCCTTCCCTTGCTCCTCAAATTGAAAGAAACAACCACTGCCCTGGGAGCAAACCCAGCACAGGAGGGACTTGACCCTTCAGCTTTGTGCTAAAGCTCAGATCTCCCAAGCCTTTGTTTCCTTCAACTCTTGAAAAGAAGGAGCAATGAGTCACTCTGAAGCAGCTTTCCCACATTTTACAGCTACTTTGACTTGGGGCTGAGCAGTCAAAACTCATCCAGAGGATGGTGAAGCCACAGCAAGGTACAGAAAAAACCAGCCAAAGATGCAGTGGTGGACACAAGTCTCTCACCTGTGGTCAGGGCTGCTGAGGGAGCAGTGCTGGAGCCTCGAAGGCAAGAACACAAGCAGAAAACACAGGTGAGTTTCTATCACAGTTACTGAGCAGCAGCAGCAGCACACAACGAGGATTTGAAGTTCAGCACCTGCTTAAGGGTGATACTGGCAGGGTGGAGGAGGGATTCTGGGTGCATCCCAAAATCTGGGAGCTCCAGGCACAGCTCAGCTGCCCAGCCCACCCTGCACACACAGCTCTGCACAGCAATGCCTCTTCCCAGGAATTCAAGCTGCAGCTCCCAAAAACTACCTGGGAGAGGGGTCCCAGCCAGGCAGAAAAGAAGCAGGCACAAGGATTTCTCTCTCCTCCTGTTCTTAATTATCCTCAGAGTTACGACAATGGAAAGAATTTTTAAATTTGGGCATTTTCTCGTCCCCATTTATAATGCATGTTTACTTTTAGCACATTATTTAGTTTGGACCCAGCAAACAAAACACTCAGCTGCAGTTTCATGTTCTCCTTTGCTAGCCCAGGGCTGTTGTACTTGGCTTGCAAAGGCTTTATGGAAATGTTTAAATTTAAACAAAACGACTGTTTTCATTTCAAATTAGAAAAATAATAAACCATCCTTGGTAGGTTTGGTGAACTCTCGAAAAATAATGAAACCAAACCACCCTCCTGCCCTCAGCTGCAGATCTGAGCTGCCTCATGGTCCCTCCTAAATGTAAATGATAAATTATCATTAGCCTGCCTCAATTAAACCACCCCAATGGAATGCAACTTCCACAAATGTTTTATTTATGACCAGTTTGCAGGCTGGAGCACGGTGCCCAGTTAATGAAGGATCACTTTCTGCAGGGCTCAGAGATGCTCACAGGGGGAGGGGGCTGTGCTGTCCCTGCAATCCTGCAGCAGGATTGATTGCATCCTTCTGTAATGAGAGCTGGGACAAGGGGGGCTGGCAGTGCCACTGGGGGGTTATTTGGGAGTGATCATATCTGCATTTGTGTACAGGCAGCACAGAGCAATGATAATAGTGCTGTCTAAACCTCTCTGAGTGGAACTTTCATCAAGCACCAAAGTGAGGTGCAAACCACTCGGTACCTCTGGGCATGGGGAGTGTGGGGGACAAATTCCTGCTCTTTACACTCCAATTTGTTCCAACACATGAGAAATATCGAGGTGCAAAAGAGGAAAGGGTTTAAAAAGAGCAGAAAGACCAGAGCAGACGCTGTGTGCTCACAGCAAAGTTGAGCACGGACCCTCTAAATGCAAATTTGCATCCAAACGGCGCCGTTGTCTGGGGCGGCAGCAGCAGCAGCTCCTTATTCACACCAACACCTTGGGGAAAGGGTGAAGCAAAGCCCCCCGAGCCCAGCGAGGAGCTCTGCAGTCCCTGCAGCGCCCCCAGGGCTGCTGAGAAGCGCCCAAGGCAGAGACTCACCCCTCCTGCAGGGATGTGGCCGGGCCACCAGGCGATGGCAGGCTCCCTCATGCCACCCTCGAAGGTGGTTTGTTTGCCACACAGGAAAGGCCCATTGCTTCCTCCTAGGGACAGAAAAAATTTAAAAAGCCTTAAAACCTCACAAAACACCAGCATTTCAGTCACCCAGGCTGGTTTGAAATTAATTCTCGTTTCTGCATGGGTGCTTCTTCGAACGACACGGCCAGAGTTGGGGTTTTTGTTATTATTTTCTTGTTTGTTGTGTTGTGGTTTTGGGGTTTTTTTCAATATCCATTTGTGATGAGATTTTAGGAGTGTCTTTCAGCACGGGGAGAAAGTGACAGTTAAAGGTACCTTGCTATCAACAACCAAATTAAAAACAAACCCCAAACAAACAAAAAGGGTGTTAATTGCTGTCTGTAACCAAAAGAAATCTGACACTTTCAGGCAAAATAGCAATTTTTTATAAGGATTTTAAATTTTATTGTACCAGAACAGTGTTAGACGAAGGTATAAGAGTGAGAAAAACAATCCTGCATTCCTTGAATGGTCACTCTCAGAGATGGCCAGGGCTTTGCAGGAATATCTGGAATTTGAACCCAATTTTAGAGCTCAGCTGGCCAAGGAACAGGGAGGTCTCATAACTGATTCCAGGTCACACAAAGCCAAAGCCAGTGGCTGAGCTGAAATCAGAACTCAGGTTACTCCCTGCTCTGTGGTTCAATAACCACAAGCCAAGCCTGGCTCCAAAGAGAAGAGAGCAGGTTCTAAAATCAATTTGCAGTGATTTGTTTCAGAGAAACCATCACTTAAACAAAAGAAGATCTGTTAGGTAAGAAAAATTGTTTCTCTTCTTGATATTTTTCATGAGAGCTAAAGAATGAGGGACTCTTGAACTCTCTCTAATTGCTCAGAAGGCTGAAATATGCATTTGGCAGATGGAGAGTAAACACCATGCTAAGTTACTGAGCCTGGTTCTCAATAAATTACAGAATATTCCCTCCCTGACAGTGCAAATACACACAGGTAACAGCAACACTGGGGCAGGAAAAATTCCATTTGGCCAAGGACACCTCCTCCAACAGTGACCAGAAGCACTGAACATAAATTATTCCAAACATAAACACTCTTTGGAGGCTTCTCCTAACTCATAACACAGACCCCACACACAGAGGGCTTTTTTCTCCTCAGAGAGAGAGAGATTTAAGCCTTGTTTTCCCAAGGCCAGGTTTGTTGAGCTGAGCCTCACCTTGTTTAGGAGCTGAAATGAGAGCAGCCCCGTTGTCAGAGGTGAAAAACACAAAGGTGTTCTCACTGATCCCCAGCTGCTGGAGGTGCTTCAGGATTTTCCCAACGCTGTCATCGATTTCCCGCACAGCATCCCCGTACCTGAGGCAAAAGGAGATGCAAAACACTCAAAGCAGCAAGAAAAAAAGGGTCAGCAAAACGTGTTCAGTGGATTTAATTTGTACCTGTGCTGCAGAAATCCCTCTCATGCATCAGGTTTTCTGCTGCCACTGCAAACTTTTGTGTCTGTGGCCTGCAGAGAGCAGCCCCTCTGGGGTATTGAGGGTCAGGGTTTGCTCAGGTGTGAGCCTCTCTTGGACAGAGAAATTCAGCCATCAAATTCACAAACAGAGGCAAACCCACCTTGCCACAGACTGGGAGGTAATAACATGGCTTTCCTTAGGGTTAGAAACTCTTGGAAGCAACACTCCCAGTGTCTACAGAGCTCTTTGCCTCCTCCAAACCGCATTTTTAGGAGTGCTTTCCTATTTGCTGGTCTGATTTATAAGCTTTTAAAACAGGCACTAATCATACAAAAGCCTTCTCAAAAATCATCTGTGCCACACACAGCATTTCATTCCTCCCACAACTGGCAAAGGAGCTTAGAGCCCCCCTCCTCCCCCTGGGGCCACGTGAGCTCCAGCTCAGACCAAAGCCAAATCATGAAGGAACAATCCAAGCAAATAATGCATTTCAGCACACACACACACACACTTGAGGAGTGATCCATCCCCTTGGATCTACCTATCTGTTCCAGCTGCAGGAGGTATTAATTAAAACAAGCCCCAAACCAACATGCCCAAAAGCAGAACTTACAGCCCTCTCTGACTCGTGCCCAGGAACTGTTTGGAGGCATAAACAGGAGCGTGGGTAGCATCAATTGCCCAGTATAAAAAGAATGGTTGCTGGCTGGCTTGCTGCTTGCTAATAAAATCCAGAGCTTCCTGTAAACAACAATAAAAATGAATTTATCCTCTGCAGTCAAAATTTCTCCCCCCCGCCAAAAAAAAAGCATAAAGTCACTTTGGCTTCGAAGCCAGCACTAAAACAGTACCTGCAGGTAGAGCTGAGTCAAGTTGGCTTCACCTGTCTTCAGATCAATTTTGAAATCTTCATAGTATCTTAAGATAAAAGGAATCAGAGAGGGGAAAAAAATCAATCCTAAGGAATGAACATCACAAAAAAGGTTATTTTCCCCTTTTATGGCTTTTTTTTCCTCTGTGTGAGGAGGTGACAAACAAGTCACAGTTAACACTCAGCAAGTTCTCTTTAAATATTAAAAATATAATAATTGTTCACCATAATTGTTCTTATGGGAGAGAGTGGTGACACAGCTTGATCCAAATTAATGACTTCAAGTTTTGGACAACCCTGAGGGACTGGCCTTTTGCTGTAAGGGGCAAAATGCTTCAAAAGCTCATGGTGATTCATACAGAGGTGGTTGAAATGTGAATAAAATTTCAGAAGTACACAACAACTTTCAGTGAGACAGAGAAATGCTGGAAGCAGAACTTGGGCTGCTTTGGAAATGTTATTTCAGAGGGATCTTCAGCCACCAGTAAAGCAGAGAAGGGCCTGAGGAGTAACAGCAGTGAGATGAGACAACACCAGAGTGAAAAATGAATGGACAAGAAGGGCCCAGACTGCAGACAGGGAGCAGGGAATGGAGTTATGCAAACACACAAAATGTTATTCCAAACAGGAAGAGAAGGAACAAAGAGGTCTTTCAGTACAGAATGGGAGCAGCTTCCAAGAGTGGAGTGAAATGCTCACAGGAAGCCTTGAGGGTGCCAGGGATGAGCAAACAGCTCTGGGAGGGCAGCTCCACATCCCTGCACCATCCATGTGACACTGCCATGCTGCTGGATCCTTATTAACCACAGAATGATGGCACCCCAGGATGGTGTGGGTTGGAAGGAACCCTAAAGCCCATGCAGGTGTGTAATGGCAGCAGGGGAAGCTCAGAGCACCCCAGAGGCAGGCAAGGAGCTGGGTTACCTGCCAACCATCTCCCAGTCCCTGTAGACGGGGATGTTGGGGCGCTCTCTGTTGTCGTAGGGCCCAAAGTGGCAGTTTGGGGACCCAAACCACTCATCAAAGCCGTGCTTCAGGGGGTGGAACTGGGCCCGGTGCCCCAAGTGCCTGCAACAAAACCAACACGTGGGGGTTAAAACCCCACTGCAGAGAAGGAAAACCCCAGCTCATCAGAACAGCATGCAGGGACACAGCCTCTGCCTGAGAAATCACAACTCAAAGCATTTCAATCACATCAATGACTCCAGAGCAGTGTCTTGAGCTCTCTCACACTTGTTGCAAGCACAGCCATGCAGACTCACCCCAGTGCTCACTTATATTCCATTTTATTTACTCTCCAATCACTGTTTTCCATTTTTTCCTTCCACTGGTGTCTTCTCCCATGCTGTCTGATGATCAGCACTGATGGACTACACTGCCCCAAACCACTGCAGAGATGCACATAATGTTTTACTTGAGGATTCTGATCTATGACAAGTCCCTTTTATCCCACTGAGCTGTAAAAACACAAGGCAGAGCTCATGAAATGCACCATTCCATCCTCATCCCCTTTATGGAGCATTCACGCTGCCAAAATGGTACAAAGAGACCTGAATGGAAATGAAATGAGGTTTTTGTGTGCACATGTGGACATAAAACACATTTAGCTGCTCCTGATGACAGCTCCTCTCTACTGTGCAGCTTGAAAATCCTCCATCCTTAACTTCCAGATGAAGCTCCTCTCAAATCTCCAGGTTTTGTACTGCAAATTCTACATTTCCTGCATTTATAGCACCTTGAAGGCAGAGAATTCTCATCCTCTCTGTCTCTAAAGGGGATCTTGGTAGCTCAAGGTTTATTTAATCATTCCATCTTCCCCTCACGAGCCTGGATCTGCCCCCTGTCCACTTTGTGCCATCCCCCCTCTGCACCTTCTGAACATAAAAGGCACAAAATGCATTCCCTGGAGTAAAATGATCCTTGGAGTTACTCTGAGCTATTCCAAACTGAGTTGTTACAGAAATAATCCTCATTTCAGCTATGATTACAGCTTGATGAAGCAGATCTGACCTGCAGGATTCCACCTTTTCCTCATTTGTAGATGTGGGAATACAAAGTTATTCCTGGCTGTTTCTACGACAGGGGAGATGGAAAAACATTTTATTCTAAGAAAGCCCTAAAAGAACTTACAGAGACATTAAACAGTGACTGAGATCCAGATCAGTCTCTGCATCTTACAGCACAAAAAAATTTCAGATTTAATGAAACACAACAAATTCCACAGTGGTCATGGGAAATACTTGACTTGCAAACTTATAATTAAACCATGGAATTTACTGTCACAGGACACCTCGAAAAGTTTTTAGAAGGGATGATGAAACAATAAGAAAATTTTCTGCTGGAAAAGCTCTGTGAGGCCAGGATGAGCCCAGTTTTACCTTGCATTTCTTTACACCTTTCCAGGGAGCAGGTATCACTGCCAGCCCTGGCCAGGAGAAGTTTCTGGATGCACAATAATGCCCTGCACATTCCTGCTTAGTCCTATCCCTGCTAACAGCTGCAGGTCCTTCCAGATTTGCCTTTTTTTTTTTTTCCAAAGAATTGGCACCAATCTGCATTTGCCTTGTTTATTCCTTTTCCCTGGGTGTATGAATTTCCATTTATTAGCACTGAACTGCAGCTGATTGCACCCAGCCCACTGAGCTGATCCTTCAGGGCCCCTCTCCTGCTTGGATTTACGCTGATAAATAATTCACTGTCTTAGGGTGCTTTGCTTCCTTCCCAGTTCCAGCAGGTGAATCCAACCACGATTCAAACCCACCCTTCTCTAACTCATTAATGAAACTGATAAAGAAATTCCTGTTACTTTCCACAGGAATTTATCAATAAAAACCCAACAAATAGCAAGAGTAAAAGATAAAAACCACGTAGGTGCTCAAGGCAAATTCCAACAGAATACCCTGGTGTTTTCTGATTAAATGAGTGGTGTGAGGTGTGGATAAAAGCACAGATTTGAGGAGTTTATAAATACAAATACACACATAAAACCTCACCAACTCTTTGTATGAAGATATATGTAAGTATTTGTAATGGGAACACTCAGGAATTGATCCCAGCAGGAGGGAGATCCATCACACTTTATAAAATTGGACATTTGAGCTTCAAAACAGGGGGTTTTTTTTCCTGTAATTCTGTTTTTTTCTGCTGCTCCTTCCCACACACAGAGTAAAATCTCAAACCAAGAGAGCTCCAAATAAATTTACCATTTGCCAATGATCTTATTGGTGTAACCAGCTTTCTTCAGGAGCTCTGGCAGCAGTAATTCAGAATCTGGGATTCCTCCTACTACATCCTGCGGTGTGTACGCTGTGGAAAACAAACCAAAAACACCTTTCTGACTCTTCAAAATATTACACCAAACACCTCATGTACAAGATCAGAAATAACAACTAGTTTGGAGTCCCAGAAATGCCATTCTCCCATTCCCTGGAAGTCCTCCCATGGGATGGGATCCTCTTAATTTGAGGAGGAAGCAATAAAATTCACTCTTATTATCAGCACTTAACAGGGTTTGGTGGCACTCTGGAACATCCATGGGGAAGATCCCCTTTGGCCAAAGAGAAACTTCCTACAAGGCCCAGAGGGAAAGCAGGAGAGGAAGGGAGCTGAGGAATGAGGCTCCTACCGTTCCTGGCGTGTCCATTTGTGGTGTAGAATCCATTCCTGACCGGGAGCCGGCCCGTCAGCAGTGCTGCCCTTGCTGCAAACAACACAAACATTTCTTTAGAGCCATTCTCTGCTCCATATTCAGGTTATTGCAGGAGGGTGAGGCCAGCACAGTGACTGCAGTGTGTCCTCTTGTCACAGCCAGCCACTAAATCACTCACACTCTCGCACAAGCCACGGAGAGAATCAGTTCTGATGCAGCATTTGAGTTATTCCAGCTGAAATTTGGCCCCTTTATTAAATTAGCCACATTGAAGAGTCACTCCTTTGAGCAGTCAATGGAGCAAGCCTCATATCTCAGTTATATATATCTATTTATTACATATTTAAGGGGAAATCCTAGCACAAACTGGTTAGATGCTCAAGGCTAAGCTTTCGAGCTCAACTGAACAAAAATCACGAAATACAAAGAAAGAGCTGTCCAGCTTTGACCATTAAAAGCCAAGTCCTGACTGCAGGGAGTATCCAAACAGATGTTTAACTTCAAGCATATGCAGTGCCACCACTGGATTAGCAGGATTTCAGCCTATTTTAAACGCCTTTTCTGAGCAAGGACATCATCAACACACTGGCAAGTGCTATCCTAAATGAGAGCCCAAATTAAAAGCTCCTGTTCTTCATTTTTTGCCTCAGTTCTTGGCAGCTAATCAGGTTTGAGGGAAAAAAAAAAAAAAGAAAGCAAAAAGAGAAACCACCTCAGAGAAAAAAAGAACAAGGAGGAAAATATCTGCTTCTCCCAGACCCAAACGTTCCTTTTATCTCTTGTCCCTGTCCCAAGAGTCTTGTAAGACACCAGGGTCAAAAGCAGGACACAAACTGCTGCCTTTCCTTGCATGAAAGTCTCACCAGAGCCAACAGAATCCGACCAAATATGTCCAGCAACAGCTCAGATCCTGCTTTGTTTAACCCAAAATGAGAAAAAAAGTAAAAAATGCAAAGACTGGGGCTGGAACACTGAACTGAAATGGTATAAAAATCCTTTAGCTGGACTGATCCCTGAACCAGTGCTTTGTACAAACTGAAAACTGTCGGTTTTCCAATCCAAACACAAATAAAAAGGGAGCAGAATGCAAGATCAAAGCAGCAAATCCAATCTCTGGCCCGAGGGCAGTCACTGGGTTGGTTGTTAGTCCATGTCAGAGGCTGGCACACACCCCAAACTCCTCAGAGGGAGATGTTTCTCATGCTTGCATGGTTCAAACTGCAGTTTACTTACAGGGAGAGCAGAGGGGGCTGGCAGTATAAAAATCCAGGAAAAGCATCCCTTCTGCAGCCATCTGGTCTAGGTTAGGGGTTTCCTTAGAAGGCTCTCCGAAAGCTCCCAAATCCCCCCAGCCCATCTGTAAAAGGAACACACCAAATGTCAAAGTCCCTTTCCACAATCACATTTTTTAGGCCCACATAACACTTTCACTGCATCCCTTGATTTATAAACATTTACAGTGCTCATCTCCCTGCTCAGCACCTCACAGATGTGACAAAAAGGATCTGGGCCAGCCCTGTGGAGCAGGGAACTCTCCCACTTTCCCCTGCTGGGTGGGAAATTGAGGCACACACAGGATTAAATGATTTATTAACAGGTATTAAAGCACTTGGAAGAAGCCCAGTGCCTTCACTGTTACTCAGAGGCCTGAGGCACACCCAGAGCAAGGAGGAAGAGGAAGTTACACATGATTTACTCGAGGTTCTGCAGCTGCCACATCTGAGCCTTCAGTCCCTGCCCTGCTGTCTGTGCTGGAGCCCAGGGCTCCACCTCAGCCTCTGGATCTATCCCTCTGCAGGACTGGAAACACAAGGAAAAGGCCTGAACTCAAAAGCAGCACTGCAGGAAAAGCAAGGAAGTTTTAAAAGCCAGAGGAATCTGCCAGAGGCAGCACAAGTGACTGTGCTTATCTGTAGGACTGTGGTTTCACCCTGTTCTCCCTCCTAATTCCAAGGGGTCACACGCCAGGAGAACCATGAAATTCCAACAGGGTGTCTGTGTTCACTGCTGGAAACCATCCCTTGGAAAGCACAGATTCAGGGAGAAGGTTCTAGAAGGGAGCAGCTTAATGAGGGACCACAGGTGCTGGGGATTCTACGGTGCTTTAGAAAATGCAAGAGTTAAAAATAAATCTGTGATTATTTCTGCTCTGTAATAATTTATTGCCTTTTTTTTCCCCTTCTCAGTTCAGAGAGGCAAAACGAGCAGAATTCCTTTTCTTCTGGCTTAGTTTTTCAGGAGGGCACCAACCCCCTCCTTGTGCTCAATAATCATCAGTGTTGGAAGGGAGCTCTGGAGATCACCCAGCCCAAGGCAGGGGCACAGAGGGACACATCCAGGTGGGATTGGAATGGCTCCACAGGGGGAGACCCCACACCCTCCTTGGGCAGCTGTGCCAGGGCTCTGCCACCCTCCATGGGAAGAAGTTCTTCCTTGTTTTGCAGTGGAACTTCTCGTGGTTTAGTTCGTGGCCATTGCTTGTCTTCCTGTCGCTGGACACTACCGGGAACATTTCTATGGAAACATTTCTCTCAGCCTTCCCTTCTCCAGCCTCACCATGCCCCGCTCCCGCAGCGTCTCCTCATCATCAGGGCGACGCTCCAGACCCCTCATACCCCCTCGGGGTGACNCAGAGAGGTCTGGGCAGGGAATAGAGGCCTCAGGTTGTGGGGAACAGGGCCTCAGTGGGGCCTGGGGAAGGGTGAGGGGAAAGAGGGTGGAGCTCTGGTTTTGGGGTCTGAGCAGGGATGGGGATGTGGGGCCGGGTGAGGTTGTGGGGTGGGGGAGAGGGAAATGGGCAGGATTTCAGGTTGTGGAGTTGAGGA
>VWYP01025175.1:18290-29228 GCA_013400435.1 Pycnonotus jocosus | reverse complement strand
TGGGCAGCTGTGCCAGGGCTCTGCCACCCTCCATGGGAAGAAGTTCTTCCTTGTTTTGCAGTGGAACTTCTCGTGGTTTAGTTCGTGGCCATTGCTTGTCTTCCTGTCGCTGGACACTACCGGGAACATTTCTATGGAAACATTTCTCTCAGCCTTCCCTTCTCCAGCCTCACCATGCCCCGCTCCCGCAGCGTCTCCTCATCATCAGGGCGACGCTCCAGACCCTTCACACCCCCTCGGGGTGACTCCCCCGGGGGCAACACCACCCCCGCACCCACCGGGACCTCCCCCCGGTGCCCCACTCACGTCGTCCATGAGGAGGAGGATGATGTTGGTGGCGGCGGCGGGGCGCAGGGCCCAGCCGAGGCACAGCGGGCCCAGGGCCCAGCGGAGGCGCCGCGGCCNGAATGGGCAGGATTTCAGGTTGTGGAGTTGAGGAGAACAGGGGATCAGGGGGGTCTGGGGAAGGGTGGGAGGAGAGGTGCTCTGGTTTTGGGATCTGAGCAGGACGGGCTGTGGGGTAGGGGAGAGGGGAATGGGCGGGATCTCAGGCTCTGGGGTCTGGATAGGGGTGAGGGGAGCAGAACAAAGCAGACACAGGGGCAGTGGGGCAGGCACTGGGATGAAATGGGCTGGGCAGGAGCAGGGCTGGGGCAGCCAGCACAGGCACAGTGTCAGGGGGCTCCGGGCTGTCCTGCTGCTGGGACAGAAGGGTTTTCTTTGGGAGAGACAGGCCCAGGCTCTGCTGGGACAGGGGAGCAGAGAGACCTGAGCCTTGTGCAGTGCCTGGGCAAATGGTTCTCCTGCCATGGGGACAGCTGTGCTCCAGAGGTGCTGCAGCGTGGGGAGGGGGCTGTGCTGGGAACACAAATGGTCAAACAGCTGTGACAGCAGCAGATCCCAGGCAGGGTGATTTGTTCTGCTCCCAGAATTACCCCCTGTACATCCGGAGTGTCCCCACGGAGAACGAGCTGAAGTTCCACTACACCGTGCACACCTCCCTGGATGTGGTGGATGAGAAGATCTCAGCCATGGGCAAAGCCCTGGTGGACCAGAGGGAGCTGTACCTGGGGCTCCTCTACCCCACTGAAGACTACAAGGTGTATCTTTGTCACACCTGTGGCCAGGCCATTGTGGGTTTAGTGTAATCTCAGAATATCCTCAGCTGGAAGGGATCATCAGTCCAACCCCAGCCCTGCACAGACACCCCCAACAATCCCACCCTGGGAGCATTTTCCAAACTCTCCTGGAGCTCTGGCAGCCTCAGGGCAGTGCCCAGCACCCTCTGGGGAAAGAACCTTTTCCTAATATCCAACCTAAACCCCCCATGGCACAGCTCCAGCCATTCCCTGGGTCCTGTCCCTGCTCACAGAGAGAACAGTGTCTGCCCCTCACGAGGCAGTTCCCTCATGTTTCCTCTCATTTTGTCCCTTGGGGCACATTCCAGCCTGGATGAGTGCCCTGCTGTGTGAGAAGCTCTTCCTTAACCCCTGCCCAGGTACGGGTATGTGACCAACTCCAAGGTGAAGTTTGTCATGGTGGTGGATTCCTCCAACACAGCCCTGAGGGACAACGAGATCCGCAGTGTGAGTGCACCAGAGCAGAGCCACCTCGCTGGCTCTGCTCCTCCAGCTCCTCAGGAGGTGCTGAGAAACAAAAAAACTAATGAATTCATCTCCACTCCCTTTCCAGATGTTCCGAAAGCTGCACAACTCCTACACAGACATCATGTGTAACCCTTTCTATAACCCTGGGGACAGGATCCATTCCAGGTGAGGGGGTTGTCCACATGCATCTGGCTCTTTGACACCTTGCTGGAATTTTCAGGTGCCACAGGACACACCCTGTGGTTGGCCAGTTCTGGTGTGTGTGTTCTAAAGTGCCTTCATGAGAACATTGATGTTGGTTTTGGGCCATTCCTACTCACAGAAAAACTGATGGTGCCATAAAAAGTTCTACTGAACTCTCACTCCTACCTCAGAATGGGGGTTACAAACATTAGGTCAAGAAAATGGGGGGTTTTGGGGGGGGAGAAAAAACTTACCTGCAAGTAGAGGTAAGCAATAGTTGGACTTGATGGTCTCAGAGGTCTTTTGCCAATTTAATGATTGTGGATATTAAAATGTAATAAGTAGAACAGGTTAAAGAGTGAACAAATGCTCTTGGTCCAGGGTTTATCCTTGGCTAGGGACAAACATTCAGCACATGGAATTCCTCATCTGTGAGGGTCAGTGTCCCCCATTCCTATTATAACCCCAGGGAATTTCAATAAATTGGGAGTTCCAGTGGCCTAGGCAAGAACAACTTTGCAGACACAGGGCAGCAGCCAGGATCAGACCTGTCCTTACCTCAGCTTAATTAAAAGTCATTAATCCCTCAACAGCCTGTGCTGTAAAGAGTAAAACCCTGTGTCCAGCTTAGGGAAAGCCAGGCAGAGGCAGGGTGAGAAAGTGGTTTTGTTACAAAAGCTGTGCAGAAGGAGCTGCTTCCTTTAATAATCTGTGTTTATTTCCCTGTCCAGGGCTTTTGATACCATGGTGAACTCCATGATGATGCAGGTGTGCTGAAGCCCTTTCCCACCCCCCTGAGAAACATTCCCTGTGTGCAGGAGCCTGCCTGCAGTGCTGTAAATATTCCATTCTGTGTCATAATTTAAACTTATTCTGTGTAAAATAAACCTGACCACCTGCAAGGTTTGCCTGGATTTGTACTGGAGCAAACAGAAACCACTGCTCACTGAACCATGGGATGGTTTGGATGGGAAGGGACATTGAAGCCATCTCATTCCATGGGCAGGGACATCTTCCACTGTCCCAGGCTGCTCCAAGTTCCCTTCCAACCCAAACCTTTCCAGGTGCTTCCCTGCCTGGGCTGATTTCTGGGTCACTCAGTTTGCTGTCACCTCACCCAGACACACTCCACAGTGATCCACAGCCCAGGTGGAGCAGCTGGAAAAAAAATCCACCCAATCCAGCCACAGATTATCCCATCAGGATTGCACAGCTGCCTGGCTCACCCCAAATTAATCTCTGTTAGCATCTCCTCCCCTGCAGCTCCCTGCTGTTCTAATTACAGACTCCCAAAATCAGCAGCAGGTATTTATATGGAGTAAAGCACAAATTGCACTGGAAAAACATCCCAGCTCCATCACTGCTGGTTCAGCAGAGGAGATGCAAGCAGGAGCAGGCACACCCCTCTACTCCAAGCACCTCATCAGTTAAAAACCACAGAAACCAGCTAAAAATAACAGATCTGCCCAACCCTAGGGGATCCCAGGAGCCTGGAGAAAGCCAGAACTGCACATGAAGTTCACACAGCAGGATCATTTATTTTAAAAATAAGTAACAGTTACAAATGCTTTCTCAAACAGAACTGAAGTACATTTTATCAGCAACCACCTGGAATATCATGGGAGGTTCAAGCCTCTCCCACCATCTCCAAAGGGCGCAGCTGTGCACTGCTATCCACAAACAATTCCATCTAAAAAACTTGGCTGTTTTCACTCACAGAGACAGCAGCTCAGTGTTGCCTCTTCCACAAGAGAGTCCAAACACCCCAAAGTAGTTTTTTATTAAAAAATAAGCCTCAAAAATTTATAATCCTATCAAACAGAAGCCCTAGAAAAAAGCTGGTTTATAGTCTAAGCCTAAGGGTAGCTCAAATCAAGGTCAGTCTCAGCAGCTCTGAGGACAATATCAACACAACATGAAGAGTTAAGGCCCCAAGCTTTTTAAAAAAAAAATCTGGAGATCTTAAAGGGAGAAAAAAAAAAATCACTGGGATTTTTAGCCTGGCAATGCCCCTGAGCTGTGAAAAGCTGCTTTAGGAGTCGGTTGCATCTGGGTTAGAGAAATCTGAACCAAGGATCCCAAAAGATTAGTGGGAGAATTACATACTAAAACTCATTTCCATGCAGAACTTCCCCCAGGAATGCTGTCCTGCTGGGGTTCCCAGCCTGCTTCTCTTCTAACACAAAGTTATTCCTTTAAAAACACGTGGCTTCAGAGCTCATCAACACAAAATCAGCAGGAAAGGGAAGAGCCAGGATCCTTCTTCCCTGGTACCTTTGGTGCTCTTTGGTCTGAGTCTCCAGCAGGGCTCAAACCATCCCCAAATGTGACTCCAGAGCAGGAATGGTGATGGGAATAAAGAGGGAGATCAGACCAAATCTACACCAGTGAAGGTGAGTTTGTAATGCTGCTACTGGAAGAAATAAAGTCAAATGAGGAGTTGGCAGCTCCCTTTGACCCCTGGAGCTTGGAATAAAAGTAAGAGGGAGAGAAGAGGGGTTTGCTGACATGCAAAATAAAAAAAGAGGAAGGGTTTTGTGACACCCAGGTCTTGTTTAACTAGCACAGAGATACTGAGGCTTCCAGAGAAACAAGGGATGCTTTTCCCCTGTCCTGGATGTACAAATACAGAGAGCTAAAATCCAGACCCAAACCACATCAGGCTTCCCAAGAGGAAGGGGCTGATGAAGGAAAAGCTCCCCAGCAATCAGATCTGGAGCTGCAACCCAAAACTTTCTCCGTTGATTTGGGAAAGAAAACAGTCTTTAGGATCTTAGAAGAAGAGAAGGCAGCATCCAGCTGCTGTAGAAGAGCTGAGGGAGGTTCATGGCCAAGCAGTGGCATGGAGGGCATCCAGCCAGGCAGCAGCCAAACCAAACCCTCCAGGACAGCCCTTTTCCATGGGATAAGCAGAAAACCTGATGGTGTGGGACAGCTCTTCCCTTCCCAGGACAGTGTTCTCTGGAATGAGCCTGTTCTCTGTGCAAACACAATCCCTGGGCAGAGCTGAGGTGGGATGAGCTCTCCTGGGATGCTGGCAGGGTGGAGCAGATCCCATCTTCCCTCCTGCAGCCCAGCACAGGGCTCACCAGTAATCCTCACGGCCAGGCAGATGGCATTTTTAAAATTAATCTGGTTTTTGGCTTGGGTAGGCACAATTTTAAATCTCTCCAATCCCATCTCCTCGTTTCAGTCCCATGGGCATCACCAGGCAGTCCAGTCTCCTCTAGTATGGAAAATACCAAGGCAGCAGCCTTGCCCGACCCCTAAACAGGAACAAAACCAACAGCCTGAAACACAGGGATCCTTCCAAGGGCTGGGATTCCCCCTTCCTGCACAGCTACCCTGGGCTGCACCCCCAAAACCAGGGGAACCCCAAAACCAGGCACAGCTCTGGGACTGGTCAGGCTGGGAGTGCAATGGCCACCCACCACTCCCTAAATCCCTGCAGGGACAAGGTGACAACCCCAAATTTACAGTGTCCACCCACCACTCCCTAAATCCCTGCAGGGACAAGGTGACCACTCCAAAATTTCCAGGCGTTCCTTCCTGCCAGAGCCCTCCTCCATCCTCCATCCATGCCAGGGTGGGAGAGGCAAAGCTGAGAGAGGGGAGCAGGAAACCCCACCCTCCTCCACACCTGAGGAGCCTCCCAGGGCCAGACACTCACCTGTAGGTCCTCCCCCGCACCCTGGGGTGCTGCCCGTAGTAGCCTCCCCAGCGGCTCAGCCCTCCCCGGGTGTGGAAGTAGCCCCGGTAGCCACCGCGGTCGGTGCTGCTGATGCCGGGCATGTTGGTCCTCTTGGGCAGCACCTGCAGGGTGGGGAAGGGCTGTTAGAGCCAGGATTGGGCACAGCCCCAGGCAGGCAGGGCTGGGAATGGGGGGAGCAGCCCCCCAGAGCCTCCCCCAGCTCTCACCTTGATGACACGGCCCCTGAACACGCTCTCATCCAGCTCCACCGCAGCCTTCACTGAGCTCTGCTCCTCAAACTCGATGTAGGCATAGCTACAGTGAGGGAATGATGTGAGCACAGCCCCAGGGACACCCTGGAGACCCCCACCCCTCCCTGCAGGCAGCACTGACCCTTTGGGGTGGCCCGAGAACTTGTCACAGAGGATGGTGACGCGGTTGATCTGCCCACAGCTGTTGAAGTGAGACTCCAGCTCCTCTGCTGTGCCCCCATAATCCACCTGCAATGACAGCCCCAAGCCTCAGCGGGTGAGTGTGGGACCCACACCCCACCAGGGCAGGCTAAGGGCCCCAGCTGGCCCCACTCACACCTCCCCACCACAGCTCAGCCTCTGCTGAGGGTCAGGGGACCCTCCCAGCCAAATGTTCCCACCTGGAACACAAACCCAAGAGACAGCCTGCCTTGTTTGGAAAGAACAGACAACTCCACATAGCCCACAGCTTCCAGGGGGCTTCTGGGGAGCTGAGAGCTGCAAGGGGCAGATAATGAGCCACACTGCCAGGCTGGGCTGGCAGAGGAGAAACACTTGGGATGGGAACAGCCAGGCCCCATGCCAGGGTTTGGGACACCCTCAGCTGGGCACAGAGCAGTGGGAGGGGCTCTCACTTACATTGCCCACATAGATGGAACGCTGGTCAACCTCTATCTTCTCCTTGGTTGTCAGTGGGAAGAGAGCTGTGGAAAGGAGGAATTTGTCATGGACAGAGAACATCTGCCTGTTCCCAGCACAGGCAGCCCTGAGCTGACACACTGTAGAGCTCCTCAGACCCCTGGTCACACCCAGGTGTATCCAAAATCCTCACACTGCTGCCTCCTCCTCCACCCCATTGCCCCTTTTCTTTTCACAGTGACTCCTCTACTGGGGCTGTTGGTACTAAACTCAATTGAATTAAATGCAATTAAATTAATTTACTACATCTGGGCCCACACAGGTAGGCGGTAAGAGCTGATAGAATGTGCATTAGCACCACACCAGGCCTGGGACCCCCCCTCACCCACCTTGTATGTCCAGTCCCAGGTGCCCAGAAAGGCAGAGCCAAATAATCTGCCTCCAAATGTCACCCTGTGCCCCAGAGGTGTTCCTGGGGAGGGACAACAGCACCCAGGAAAAACCCATACCTGCTTCTGAGCTCATGAACAGGTGGCTCTCAGCTTCCAGCTGCAACTCCTTCAACCTCTCATCCTCCTTCTCTATTTCCCGCAGTTTGGCTTTGATGGCTTCCAGCTCCTGAATCCCAAACCAAGAATTGCACCAGCAGCACACATGGAGCAGGGATACCCCAGGTGTAAAAAGTTCCACATTTCCTTTGGGCACTAGGGAAAATTGGTTTCCCATCCAGGCAGGCACTCACCGGGTCCTGAACTTCCGGAATGTCCTCCTTCTCCTCTGTGCTGTTCCCTTCCTGAGGGCTCGGGTCTGAGCCCTCATCTGCTGCCTTACACACAGCTGCCACCTCCGTCACGTCCCAGGACGCTGCCTCCGCTTGCAGGGACGGTGGGTCGTGCCACCAGATCTCCGAAGTGTCCAGGAAGAGAGGACTGGGCGGGACAAGGGGCAAAAGGGCAATTAACCAACAGCCATTTAACGTATAAGTTAAAGCACCACCTCAGCCAGGCAAAGACTTGCAGGGCGTTTCCAGCAGCAGGATGAAAAAGTAACATTAATGCAGCTGGTTCTCTGTGCAGCAAAACCCCAGAACTGCAAAGTGTGACCAAAAGGTCTCCAGTTTGTATTGAGCCGATTCCCAGCTCGTGGGGGCTGCAGAAACGACCTGAAAGCAACTGCCCTAAAGCAGAAAAAACCCCCAAGGGCACACGGCAGGTGCATAGGAGAGGGAAAGAAAAAGCAGGACACAGCCACCAGCAGAGCAGAGAGGAGCAGCCGGGAGCTCTGCCTCCCGCAGAGAAAGCGGAGCCGCACCCTCCCCGACCCCCCGGAGGGGCTCACGGAGGGACACGCCCTCCCACCCAAAGAACGAGCTCTCCCACCCGGGAGCGGAAAGCCGGCTCCGCTGCAGCCGGTGGAGCCGTGGCCGANCCAATCAGGGCGGGGCGCGCGCCAGGCCCCGCCCCCGCCCGGTGGGAGGGGAAGCGGCGGAGGCGGCCCCGCCCCTCAGGGATCTCCGGGGGCCGCCAGTTCGAGACCCGGCACCGACGTTCAGCTGGGGCTGATCTGCATTATACCCCGCCCCTCCCAGTGCACCCACCCCGCTGGTGGTCCTGGGGGCTGCAACCAGCTGGCAGCATAAGGGGAGCAGGGGGGCACCCCAAGGGTGCTGCAGCAGCAGGTGGAACACATCCCTTTGAGTGCCCTGGGGGCACACCTGAGTTCCCCCCGTCATGGACACCCCTCCTTTGTAGTGAGCGGCCCAGGGCTGTGAGGACACAGCTGAGTTCCCCCCCCCGTCACGGACACCTTTCCTTTGTAATGAGCGGCCCCAGGGCTGTAATGAACCCCTCGGGCCAGGATTGGGGCATAGAGTGCAGAGCACTGCCAGGAATGGGGGACGAGGGCACCCAGCACAAGCCCAGGCTACGGAGCCTCCTGTTGATATTAAATTGTCTTTATTACACAGATACAGAGTTAAGAACAGACATAACCTGAATCATAAAGTTTACATCTTTCACAGGTCAAACATACAGTACACTTAGAGAAAGCGAGGAACAGCAAGGGGGGACAGCATGCCGAAGGAAAGTCCTACCACGTCATCTCTGTGGGCTGGCCCCACACCCCACGCCTGGCCCTGGTGGGGGGCTCTGGTTTCCAGCCCCTCAGGGTCCCCCAGACCCGGTGTCCCCATCCCAGGGCTGGCAGGGCAATAAGGGCAGGGCTCAGCCCCGCACGGGGGCGAAGCGGTGCTGCCGCAGCCAGGAGCGAGGGGGACGCTGGCACGATCTCCCTCCCGGGGCCGTGGCGTTCGGGGACATCGGAGGAGCCCCCAGGGCTGTCACCGCAGGGAGGACACCCCATCACAGTGCCTGGGACCTGGGAACACAGTGGCATCTTGTCCCCAGCCTCAGACGCACTGGGATCCAGAGAGGCACCCCGAGGAGGAGGAGGAAGAGGAGGAGTAGGAGGAAGAGGAGGAGGAGGAAGAGGAGGAGGAGATGCTGCAGGGGGAGTTCGGGGGGCTCTGGCAGTGATGGAGCAAAAGCCAGGCGGGTGTGGGAGCCCTGCTCCAGCCTCGCCGGGATGTGACACTTTGGTTTTAGCTGGGATTTTGGGTTGGGAATGTGAGGAAGGGGCTGGAGAGGGGCCCCCGGTGCCACGGCTGGCACCAGAGAGCCACGTCCCTCCTGCCACCTCCCCAGCACCCTGGGCACGGGGACCTGGGACACGCTGTCCCCGTGTCCCCAACACCGTCCCCCTGCCCCAGCCGTGATGGGAGCAGGAAACCCGGGAGCT
This sequence comes from Pycnonotus jocosus, assembly GCA_013400435.1. NCBI lineage: Eukaryota > Metazoa > Chordata > Aves > Passeriformes > Pycnonotidae > Pycnonotus > Pycnonotus jocosus. The sequence goes on along the minus strand of VWYP01025175.1, from coordinate 20,061 downwards.
GGGAGCAGCCACAGGGACCTGATGTGGCACCCCTTGTCCCCACGTTGCCCCACAGCCCCTGCCCTGCCAGGCTGTGCCAGCACCACGCTGCCATCTCCAAGGTGCCACCAAAGGGGCACAGCCCGTGGCACACGTCCCACACACCCCAACAACACCATTTTGGAGCAAACCCCCAGGGAAGCACCCAAAGCACCACCACGGCATCACCGCAGCCCCGCGGCCGCTCCGTCCTCCCCGCAGCACAAAAGTTTTTTGGGAAATCTCACATTTAAAGCTGTCGTTCTGGTTTGGCCGCTCGCTGAGGCTGTGCCGCCCGTCACCGCCGTCCCCTCCCTCCCCTCCCTCGGCTTTTGGTTTCAATGCAAGGTTCTGTAGGGTAGTTTTATTCTTATTTTTAAAAATTTAAAAAAAAAAGGAAGGAAAAAATAAAAATAAAAATAAATCATAATAATTCCAAAAAAGCAAACCAGCAGAGAGTGGAGTGGAAAGGAGAGCAGTCCCTGTGGAAGTGCTCTCACCCCCGGTTTCCCGGCCAGGTGGAGGTAGAGAGGCAGAGCCCCGGCAGGAGCGGGGCCGGGGGCACGGCAGGGACAGGCAGGGACAGCAGGGACAGGGCAGGGACAGGCCGGACACCCGGGCAGGCAGGGGCATCTGCAATACTCTTATATATTACCTCTTCTCAGGAAACGTAAGAAAAATAGACAATTATTACATATGTCACACCATAAATAAAGTGAACAGTCACAAGAGGGGCACCCGGCAAAGCTGCCAGGGTTTGGGGGGCACAGAAACCACCCAGGGGCTGCACCGAGGTCTTGGGGGACACAGAAACGTGCCCAGGTTTGGGCTGAGACCTTGGGGTGCACAGGAACCCCCTGGGGGGATGCACCAAGACCTTGGGGTGCACAGAACCTTCCCAGGAGGATGCACCAAGACCTCAGAAGAAGAACCCTGGGAGCATCCAGAGAGATCTCGGGGTGCACAGAAACCCCCCAGGGAGAGGCAGCAAGGTCTTAGGGTGCACAGAACTCATCATCCGAGGTGATGCACCAAGATTTTGGGGTGCACAGAACCCTCCCAGGGGACGCATCAAGGCCTTGGGGTGCACAGAACCCCCAGCAGGGCTGGGTGCTGGTGGCACAGGGCCAGTGACATCAGCCTTGGCGTGTCCCAAGCTCTGCTGTGGCCCAGCCCAGCCCTGTGACCGGCAGCACAACCCCCCCGCAGGCCCCGAGCCCTTCCCTCCTCTTCCTCCCCTAGGGAAAACACACAGGATGGGGTTTGCAAATGCAGAAACAGCACAGCTCCTCCCGAGGCCAGGCCTCGCTCCGGCCAGCGCCACAGCTCCACGCTTCCTCCTCCTCCTTTATTTGGCAAACGTCTCTTATTATTGTTATTCTCACTATCATCGTTATTATGATTCTTCATTTTTGGACCTCTGCAGACACTATTTACATTCACATTAGCGCCCGGCACTGCTGCCTCCGCTCGGAGCTCGGACTTCCCGTATTGCACTTCCGTCCTCCGCGCCGCTCCAGCGAGGCAAGAATCCCAAATAATCCACATGGTCCTCGGCCAGAAGGGAGGCAGCGTTCCTTTTCCTTTCCTTTCCCTCTGAAAAATCCTTGCGAGACAAATCCAGCGCGGGGTGTGGGAGCAGCCTGGCAGTGAAGGGATGGGGGGGATCCCCCGACGGCTTCGGGGAGGGAGAAACCCAATATCCGTCTTTTAATTTCCCTTTCTTTAAAATTTCTTTTTTTTTTATTCTCTT
>VWYP01025175.1:720-13354 GCA_013400435.1 Pycnonotus jocosus | reverse complement strand
CTCCCCTCCCACCCACCCACCGTGTCCCCCCACGGTGCTGCAGGCCCAGGAGCAGCAGGAATTAAGCAGCAGAACCCCCTTTTGCCCCGCACTCTGGCTGCCAGCCCTGGATTTTGCCTCAGGCAGCTGAGCCGCAGCCAAATCCCATCTGTGGGACACGTTAGCGCCCGAGCCGGAGCTGCAGTTGCGGTGAGCAGGGCTGGACCCTCCCTCCCCTTCCCTTCCCTGGCCGGGGGGGAGCAATCCCACAAAAACAGCGAGTCCCCAGTCTGGGAAGCACGCCGAGCCCGGCTGGTTGCAGTTAGGATAATGAGAAACATCTGGAGCGAGTGGTGGGAACAGCTGGGAGCGGGGTGCCAGGGCGGCCGCTGTGCTCCTGGCACTGGGACAGCGGGGATGGATCCCAGCCTGCCTGGAGCCACAGGGCCACCAGTGCCTGCCGGGGCCTGCCAGTTCACCTTTCCCTGCTCCCAAAAACCCCCTAACAAACTGGACAGGATGGGAGGGGCCTCTGCTGTCCCCCTCCAGCTCACCCTGGAGCAGATTCCTGTGATGAGCATGGACCTCCACTCATGGAGCCCTGCTCTGGGGGGGCTGGGGTGCAGAGGTGGAAAAGGGGCTAATTTTGCACTTTTTAATTGTTCCTTTGCTAACAAGGGACAGGGAACACCCAGCTCAAACATCTGCTGGCAGTGCCGGTGCTGCCAGGCATGCCAGCACAGAGCAAATCCCTCTGGAGCAGGGTGACACTGCAGAGTCAGTGTGAAATTAAAAGGCAATTTTTTTTTAAAAAGGGAATTTTTAATGAATTGCAAATGGCAACCAGCTGGGCCGACCCCTCACTTTATTGCAACCAGCCCCGGCCCTGCGTGACTCCACACGTGTGGGGGCACATGGGTGCCTGGAGGGACGGGGCAGACCCACAGGCAGCTGCCAGCCCCAAAGCCACCCCCAAATCCCCTGTGCTGAAATGGTGCCATGAATCCCACCCTGCCCAGGCTGGAGACTCACCTTGAGGAAGGGGATGACGAAGGGTCGCAGCGGGAAGTTGGTGGCCTCTTGGAGCTTGGCGTGAAACTCCTCGATGGTGAGGGTGGAGTTCTGTGGGGACAGCCTGGGCTCAGCACCCCACACCCCTGGGGGATGTTCCTCCCTCATTCCTGCTGCTCTGCCAGCCTCACAGGAAAACCACACTCAAGGGATAACCACGCTCAAGGCTTCACTGGCCACGCCAGCAGCCAGGATCAACCCTGCACTGCGTGTGCAGATCCCGGGAAACGCTGGGAAAACAACCCCCTTTTCTCCAGGATTTAGATCAATCTAAGCCCCTCTTTCCCTTTTAGCAGCATCTCCATCCCCACAAGAAAACACAGAATCCTCAGATGTGGGGGACCCCGTGGCTGGCCCCAGGGACGTACCACGAGCCCCAGGACGAGCGTGCGCACCCGCTCCCCGATCTCGGGGGAGATGTCGTTCCCAAACTGCTGCAGGGTGGTGAGGAAGCGCTTGAGCTTGGAGAGCTGGCGGGCACCACAGGCTGGAGGGAGCTGGTGGGTGGACAGGGAGGCGCTGGAGGAGGTGGCTGGCCCGTTGCTGAACCCGTTGGGGGTGGAGGGAGCCCCATTGATGGCGGTCGGCGAGTGGCTGCTCCCGTTCATCACTGGGGACACAGGGAATGGGGGGTCAGAGCGGGTGGCTGTGCCCTGGCACCGTGGGGATGAGGCTGGGATGGTGGGACTGGAGTGTCCTGTTGGGGAATGTGGGGTGTGGAGTGTCCTGCTGGCACCCCCTGCAAGGCTTCAGGGTGCTGGTGAATCCCTGGGGCTGCATCCTGGACTGGTCCTGGTGCTGTGGGGAAGGAGGGGATGCAGAGCATCCCCCAGAGTGACGAGGGCCTGATTCAGCTCCTCAAAAGCCAAGGCAGCCAGGGGAAGGGGCTCCATCCTGTCCCTCTGGGAGCTGCTCAGCACTCCCACAGAGAATCCAGGAGCCATTTCCCACGGAGTCCAGCCTGGCTCGCAGCACTCTGTCCCCACTGCCCGGCCAGGAAGGACAGGAGCTGCCTGAACACTGCACACCGGGAGGTCCAGGGGGATAATTTGGGGTACCAACCATCAGAGCGGCTCTCTCCTGCACCAGGGACCTTTTCCCAGCCAGCAGAGGTGACAACACACATCACCCATGTCCTGCCAACACGGGTGCCAACACGTGTCACCTCTGTCCTGACAATGTGGGTGACAACAACACATCACCCAGTGACAACACACATCATCCATGTCCTGACAGCATGAGTGANATAACACACATCACCCATGTCCCAGCCAGTGAGGGTGACAACACACATCACCCATGTCCCGATGGTGCAGGTGACAACACGTGTCACCCATGTCCCCACAGTGCGGGTGACAACATGTGTCACCCATGTCCCGCCGCCAAGTCACCCCACGGTCCCCGCATGCCCGCGCCTGTCCCCGCTGGGCTCCCACTGACCTGGGGGTGCCGTGCTGCCCTGCCAGCCCTGCCTGCTCTGGGGGCTCCCGCTGGCTCTCCAGCCGGGCAGCGCCCGCCGAAGAGGGGCCGAAAATAACCCGGCGGCCACAAGTGCTTTTATTCCCGTGACAGGTGCGGTCCTAAGTTGGACACCACACGTGTCCCTGGGCCGGGATGGGGTTGGGGTTCGCTTGGGCGAGGGGCTGGCGACGGGGAGCACCCCCGGGGGCTGCGGCTGCGCTCGGGTCTCTCATGAGAGCGGGTGTTTCATTTTACTTACAAAGACAGACCATCGACCATTTCAAGCAACCATGAAAACGGCCGCGAGGCAGAAACGTCGGAGGGCCAGCGTCTCGATCTGCAAGCAAAATAAAACACGCTATGATGAGAGAGCAGAGGGGGCAGCTCTCAGCCCTGCATGGGATGCTCCTCACCACGGGCACGTGTGCCATGGGCAAAGCCACCAGACCCACCAGGGATCCGCGTCCCTGTGTCCCACTGCAGCCACAGGGAGGGTTCAGGGAGTGGATGCTCGGCTGCCTGATAAAGTCCTGATGTTTTAGGGACCCAATGAGGTCCCTCGAGGCCAAGAACAACCAAAATGCTGTGGTGGCCATGCCAAGCTGCTCCATGCCCCCAGCCTGGTGTCTCAAACCCTGCTCCATGCTGAGCTCTGATGGCCATGCATCCCGAATCCTGCTCTGTGCTCAGCCATGGTGCAGAGGCTGCCTGCACCCCTGGTCCTTCATCCCAGACCCAGCCACACCTGGGCTGCCACATCAGCCACAGGGCTGGGATTGACACCCAAACCCCCTCCAAGCACAGCCAAGCACGAGCTGATTCCTACAGAGTCTGTCCAGAATTGATGCTGGGGGTCTTTATGTGTCAGGATGGATCTCAGGGGTTGTTTCAGGGTTTTTTCTTCCCCACTGGGGTTTTTCTGAGCAAGAAACAGCTACGAGCCAAACCCTTGCACATGCATGTGGCCAGGAAAAGTCTCAGCAGAACAGGAGCAGCCACTGGCAGTGACCACTGCCACTCCTGCCAGGGGACCAGCCTTGTCCCCTGCCTGTCTGGATCCTGCACTGCACGTGCCTTGTCCAGGACGGTGACGCCAGTGACAGATCCCTGGTGCAAACCCTGTGGGCATGCAATGAGCTCACGTGCCTGAGGACACCACATTCAGTGGCTGTCCCCAGTCCAGCTACAGAGACTGAAACTCCCACCTGGAGTCCCCTGATGCCACCATGCCACAGCCTGGGCAGGGCAAGGAGGTCCAGCCGCTGTGGCTGGCCATGACACTGCCCTGCCACCACTGGGTGCCACATGCAGAGGGACAGATGTGTCCCCACACGCATGGGACCCACCACGGGGCCACCTCCGATCCACAGGAACTCCCCCAACCCCCACCATCCTTCAACCACACGCTGCTCTGTACCAGCATTTGGTGACCAAGTGGCAGAAGAGCAGGATGTCCCTGTCCCCAGGGTGTTCCTGTCCCCAGGGACATCACAAGGGCACTGCTGGCCGTGGGCAGTGCCACGTTGCTCCCTGCAGGAACACACTCCAACCATGGCTTGGGAACGTGCACCCAAGGAGAGTCTCCAGCCTGAGGACAGGTGATGTCACCCCAATGTCACAGCCAGCACCATGCTGGGCTCTGAGGACGCTGCTGGCCCCGGGTGGCATGTGTGAGGTGGAGGTGAGGGCAGCTGGCAGCCCATCCCCAGGGTGGCAGCGTGTCCCCAGCCTGGTAGCCCATCCCCAGGGGGGCAGTGTGTCCCCAGGCTGGCAGCGTGTCCCCAGGGGGGCAGCATGTCCCCAGGCTGGGAGCCTGTCCCCAAGCTGAGAGCCTGTCCCCAGGCTGGCAGCCCGTCCCCAGGCTGGCAGTGTGTCCCCAGGCGGGCAGTGTGTCCCCAGGCGGGCAGCCCATCCCCAGGCGGGCAGCGTGTCCCCAGGCTGGCACCGTGTCCCCAGCGTGGTACTCACTGGTGCTGGGTGTGAAGGAGGGCTGGCGCGTGGCTCCCTGCGTGGCGGCCGGCGGCGGGGGCATGCTGGGCGGCGTGGAGCGGGCCTGCGTCTTCACATCGGCCGGAGAGTCGGGCATGGTGGCAGCCAGAGACTCTGCTTTATCTGCACGGGGAAGAGGCACGGGGTGGTGAGCGGGGTGTGCCAGGCAGGGCCGTGATCATCCCTGGCAAACGGGGGCAGGGAGGCTTCAGGCTGGCCTGGGCATCTCTGCTCCCACTGTGGAACTCAGATGACAGGGACAGTGCCTGGTGTCCTGTGTGCCACAGGATGGTGGGGAGGGTGATGGACCCACACATCCACCAGTGACTGTCCCCCCAGACCAGAGTGGCCCTGCAAGGCCAGATCCTGCAATCCAGGGATCATGGAGCTCCCATCACCATCACCCCACTGGGCATCACCACCTCCCTGTGTTCCCAAATCCAGAAACACCCAGCAGTGCATTCCCAGAGGAATGTGCCAGCACACAGCCCCCAGCAGGGTCTGGGCCCCGTGGCTGCCACGCTGGCAGTGACAGGTGGCCACAAGTGCTGGCAGCTGTGGGGATCTGTCACCGTCCCCATGCCATCGCCAGCTCTGGCCAAAGATGGAAGTGGCCACCCCTGGCCATGGGGTCCCCTCTGTGCCCCCACCCGGCCTGGCTGATAACCACTAATCCAATATTCATCCTTAATCCAGGGCAACTGTGGGAGATTAATTGAACCTGGCCACAGCACACGGGCCAGGCTAAATAAGAGCAGGGCCTCATCCCCACAGAGATGCTATCAGGGCTGTGCACAGAGCACCAGGAGATGCTGGAGGGAGCCAAAATCCCGCCTGGGCACACACAGGATCCTTCTGGATGGCTCCAGCACCACGGATACCCATCCCTCTCTGTCTACAGCACACTGGGATGCTCCAGTCCCCTGTTCCTTGCTCCCTTCTCCCTCCCCAACCACAGCAGAAATCCCAAGACCACACAGCTTCCCTCTCCCCAAAACCTCAGTTTCCTCACAGGGCCTGCCAGGATAAATGGTTTGTTTCAAAAAACACCTTTTATTTTCCTTTTCATGGAGATGTCCATCTCTGGGCAAAGCTTGGCCAGCCTTCCAGGGTTCCCCTGTCACTCAGCAGAGCAGGATTCAGCTCTGACAGCAGAGGATGAGCCCTGAGTGTGCACAGAGTGTGGCCCTGCATCCCTGGCACCATCCCTGTCCTTGTCACCCCCCTGGCAGCATCCTTCCCTGCATCCCTGGAATGGTCCCTGCCTGCATCCCCACCCCAGCTCTGGTCCCCCTCACTGCCCTGACTCCATGCACATTCCCACACCAAAGGGAAAACATGGATACATTCATCCTGGCACTGACACGGCTTTTCCACAGCTTCCCATCAGCAGGAAAGTTTCCATGAAGCTGAGCAAGCACTCAGGGAAATGAGGCCTGGTTCTGGTTTTTCTTGTGTTTTCTTTTTTCTCTTTAAGTTTTCCCCGAGGTGTGTGCAACCCAAACACGGCCAGGCAGGCACAGGAATGGTCCCAAATCCAATGGGATAGAGAACTTGGAATGCCCAGGAGACCCAACCACAGCTGTGCCACCAACTCAGATCCTTTGCAGGATGGGATGAGCTCCAGGAGAGCAAAGGAGATTTTGGGGAGCAAAGTACAGCCTCCCCTCAGCTCCTTGAAACAGCGATTCCCCAGCACAACTCCAACTGCAGTGGAATTATTTTTCCCTCTGTTTTTTTCTCTCTTTGGGGTAATTTGTCCCAGCCGCTCGGGGCCGTGTCTGTTTTCCTCCATCTGGTTTCCATTAGGTCTGTGCAGCCCAGATGAATAAGTAATAATATAAAAATAAAAGGATTAGTATTTTCTCCTGGGCTGGCGGCAGCGGCTGTTCCCCACCCCGCCCCCCGGGGCCAGCCGGACCCCCGCACACCCCTGTGTGACCCCGAGCCCCCCATTTGTCATTTTTAACCCCCGGCACTGCCCGGCCAGGCTCCCCTCCGGGGTGACACTGTCACACAGCCGAGCATTCCAGCGGGCACACGGCGTCCTGCCGCCTGGAGCCGCGGGGACAGGAGCAGTGCGGGAGGGATGGGATGGGGCTGGCAGCCATCCCAGCCCGGCGTTTGCTGTTTCCCACAGCCCCAGGGAGCCCATCCAGCCACCACAAGCCCGGGGTTCTGCCTCCTCCCTGGGCAACAAGTGGGATGTGCCAGCTCCGGGCTGAGTGTGGAGCACCCGGGCCGGCTGCTCTGCTCTCCGTTCCCCAGGGATGGGGATGAAGCAGGCACGGAGCTGTTTCATCCTCCTGGATGTGGCCATGGGAAAGCTCCGGCTCCCTGCAGGCAAAGCTTCCCGGGCGAAGAAAGGGTTAAAGGGAATGCAGCGCCCAGCATCCTTCATGCTCTCCAAATGGCCACAAATGAAATCCAGATGCTGGAGGCGACGTCTCCCCAAGCCAGACTGCCTCCGAAACAAAGGCAGGGAAGGAAGCATTCCTGCTCCTCAGCTGCCGCAGCCGGCGGGGCCAGGAACAAGTCCCCGATAAGATGGCAGGGCCGGAGCTGTCCCAGCTGGAGCAGGTTTGGGAGCGTGCAGAGCCTGGGGCCGGGCAGCAGCGCCAGCCACGAGCACCAGCCCGGCAGAGATGGTGGGACCTCAGGGCACCAACAGCTCCCTCCTCCCCTGCACCCATCCTGATTCCCCTTTTGGGATCAGCTCCTTCCTCCCCTGCACCCATCCTGATTCCCCTTTTGGGATCAGCTCCCCCATCCCCTGCACCCATCCTGATTCCCCTTTTGGGATCAGCTCCCCCAGCCCCTGCACCCATCCTGATGCCCTCCCTAAGGCCATGGTGACAAAGGTGACACCAGGCAGCTTGGAGTTCCTCCCCAGTTGCATTTGGAGCAGGAGAAAGCAGGAGTGCAGCTGTGGGATGCTGACAGGAGGTGGGTTTAGGTGGGATATTGGGAAGGGTTTGTCCCCTGGGAGGGTGGGCAGGCCCTGGCACAGGGTGCCCAGAGCAGCTGTGGCTGCCCCTGGATCCCTGGCAGTGCCCAAGGACAGGGATTGGAGCAGTCTGGGATAGTGGAAGGATATTCCCTGCCAATGATAGTGAAGTGAGGTGAGCTTTAAGGCCCCTCTCAATCCAAACCATTCCATGATGATGCTGGAGGGATGCTGCCCACCCATCACCAGGGTGTCCCAGGTGCTCATTTTGGGGAGCCAGCCTAGCAGGGAGCCATCCACACCCAGCACTCATCAGCACAAATGAAGCCCTTTAAAAGTGAATCCAGTGATTAAACTCTGCATAATTTCTAAAGGAACCCAGATTCAGCCAGCTCCAGTCCTGGGCAGCACTTGCAGGTCATTCCCAACTTTCCCATGGGCATCTTGTGAGCTCCTGTGAGCTCTCCATCCTGAGACAGCTCCTGTGCACTGGCCCAGCTCGACCACCTCCCACCAGCACAATTCCAGGGTGAAGCAGATCTCCTCACACTCAGGTACATCCCAATTTGCCGCACCCACATCCCCGCAATTCCAGCGCTGCTGGCAGCTGCCCCACGGGCACGGCTCTCACTTCTCAATCGGCCATCAACTCCCAGCAAGTCCCAAGGTCCCCGGTGCCCTTCCACCGCCGGCAGTGACAGCACAGCTCCACACGGGACAGCAGCACCCGCAGCCAGGCTCTCCACGCATCCCAAGCCCCAAAATCTCAGTTTTCAAAACCAAAACCACCCACCCAGGAACCCAAAGCAGCTGGCTCGGTGCCACCAAGGCGGTGCCAGCAGCTCCCGCTCGTCCCGAGCTGGCGTGGCCCCGGGTGGGGGGATGGGTTTGATTTTTCCTCGAAACAACAACAAAAAATCCAAAAAAAAAAAGGCGCCCTCTCTGTTTTACAAGCCTTCATTTGCTATTNTTCAAACCAAAACCACCCACCCAGGAACCCAAAGCAGCTGGCTCGGTGCCACCAAGGCGGTGCCAGCAGCTCCCGCTCGTCCCGAGCTGGCGTGGCCCCGGGTGGGGGGATGGGTTTGATTTTTCCTCGAAACAACAACAAAAAATCCAAAAAAAAAAAAGGCGCCCTCTCTGTTTTACAAGCCTTCATTTGCTATTGTTTATGTAAACAGGTAAATTGTTTCGTATCTCAATTAAAAACATCTGCCACATAAATGAATACCAATTAACTCATCCTGTTTTTAATTACTCTGTTAATTACACACAGGCAGCAAAAAGGATGGCAGGGGAATAGGGAAAGCATGCTTACACCCCCCCTTCCCACCTTGCTCTTGGCAAGGATCCGAAATGTGCCCAGATAATGATGGATTAAGGTGAAAACCGTGGCTCGTGGCCAGCCCCGGCGTGGCTGCTCCCTCCTAGGGCTGCCGGGCCGCCTCGCAGGGGGATTCCCCGGGACCCCCGGGAGATGTTTTGGAACCCCCAAGCCCCCCGTGATCCCCCTCTGCCCCGCTGGCGCTCCCGGTGCCAGCCCCGCGCTCCTTCCCAAAACGCATCCGCACGGGAGAGAGCGAAACTTTGGGATGGCGAGAAGAGGGAACATCCTCACGGACCGAGAGCATCCCCTAGCTGCCCCCGGGAGCCCTCCTGGCACCGAGGGCTGGGCACGGCCGCACGGGGTGGGTGCCATCCCCGCCCAGGGACCCCGGGCGCCGCCGGGCCCCCCCGCCCCGGGCTGCGGGAAGCTTTCCAAGCGAGCAGATGGGGCAGGGGAGCGGCGGCAGGAGGAGGAGGAGAGCAGAAAAGGCTATTTTCTCACGCTACATATTTTACAAGTCGAACATTTTGTGCATTTCAGCCCTGCCTGTAAAAGCATCTCGGCCTCAGCCCCGGGACTCCACGGCGGAGCCTGTGAGTCAACAGCGGCTGGCGACGACGTGGCTGCTGGCGGGGGGACAGGCTGGGAGGAGGGGTCCCCCAAGCACAGGGGCAGTTTGGGGGGTCTCCCTGACCTATGTGCCAGCAGCACCCAGCCAGAGCACAAATACCTGCTGCAGCGTCCTGCCCGCGGCCACCTTCGGCTTCATCCCACCGGGGTGGCACAGGGAGGTGGGCACACACACACCCTGCTGCTCCCCAGCTGCCTTACACTCCTGGAAATTAAATATCCTGGCTAAACACCAGGAGTAAACAGTGCCGCGGGCAGCACGGAACACCTGGAGAGGAGCTGACCCTGCCGGAGCTGCCCCCACCCAGGAAACACCCACGCCTGCCTTACACCACCCTGCACCAAAGCACTGCCAAAGGGGCACCCCAAAAACAGCCCCACGCCCCCCAAAATCCCGGATCTCTGCAGCTCGGGGATGCTCACGCCCAAAGGTGGCCCTGATGGCCGGAGCAGGGACAAGTGGCACACAAAGGGGGGGTCAGGACATCCTGGAGGCACAGAGGGGCTGGAGAAGGGAGAGCTCTCCCTCCTCCCGCAGCGTGGGAACGCCGAGGCGCTGCCGCCTCCCCGGGGACCCCGAGGCAGACCCTGCCCCCAGGGACCACAGGGACGGTACCGGCTCCGAGGGGGATCCGGATCCGGCCCCGCTCTCCCACAGCCCCCGGGCTGCTGCCTCACCGACTCTTTGTCTATTTTTGAAACCACGGGCTTCCATTTCGAGGCGATTTTGCCCGTGCGAAATTGAATCAAAGAACGCAGGGGAAAAAAAATATTAATGAGAATTTTGCAAAATAAACAGGAAATCCCTTGGATGTTTTCTGGAAGCAGCAGCCAGCATCTTCCGAAGGAAAGCTGGGGGTTTGTCAAGGTGGGGTTCCCCCTTGGGGCACCTGAGCACAGGGGGAGGGACGGCAGAAAACAGCTTCAGGAAATCTAAAAATAACCCCAAACAGAGCAATGGCACTAAGGCCAGGACACCCGGGCAGGGGCTGTCTGTGCCACCAGCCTGTGTTTGCCTCTGGCTGGCAGGGATTGATCCCAGCTTGGGGACTCCCATCCTGCTGGGTGGCTAAATCCATCTCCCACGTGAGATCCAGCTTGGAGAGCACAGGTCAGGCTGCAGCATCCGACCTGCGGCACCGGCAGCGTCCCCCCGGCCCCGGCAGCAGCGATCAAACCCAGTTTAACCCATGGGCTGTGCCTGGTCCCTCCCAGCCCCGTTCACGGCACCCGGGCCTGATCTGCCCCAAGCCTTGTGCTCACTGTGACCGTGCTGCTGAGGCTGAATGGGTCAGTGCTGCTGTGGGGGGATTTGTGTGCCCCCCCAGGAGGGACCCAGCTCCTGCCCCACCGCCAGCACTCCCTGGCAGCCCTGCACTTCCTGCTTGACTCGCTGCCAGTCCACAGACTCCCGCTAAGAGGTACAATAACAGACATTTCTGGGGTGCCTCTCCTCCCCGCGGCTCCCACAGCACCCAGACACCTTCCCGAGGTGGCTGCAGGACAGGGGACCGTGCACAACCACGGGCAGAGGCAGAGTGCCCCAGATTTCAGCCGGGATTTACGGTGGCTGCTGGCAGCCAGCAGAGCCAAGACCCCGTTCCCATTTCCACGGCACAGCCCGACACTGCAGGATCCACAACGCCTGGATCCTGCCTGGGGCTTCCCACGCGTGCAAACATCCACGGCTCAGCTGCAGAATTCCAGGAACGTCGGCAGAGACCTGCCAGCCCCAGGATGCCCCTGGGACCTGCCAGAGCTCCCTCCTGCCTGCAGCAGCCCGGCCCCGAAATGGGGCTGAGCACCAGGATATTTTTTCCATCGTGCAGCCTGGAAGTTCCCGATGTAAGAGGCAAATCCTGCACCCACACGAGGCCTCCCCCTGCCCAAACCCAGCACCCAAACCCACGGGAGAACAGCCTCTCCCCCGCCGCCTCCTGGCTTCTCCCCCATACAAAGCAACATCTGCACTCGCGTTTCCCAAACAAAACACACCCAACCTCTGTCTGCTCCCGGGTACAACCTTACCTGCCAGCATGGGAGGCAGCCGGCAGAGAAAACCCCCTTGGCACAGCCAAGTTCAGCTCCACTCGCCTCCCCAGCCACGGAATTTCTCCCTGTGTGGAAACTCTCAGCACGAGGACCTGCCTCACAAACCTCCACGAATCCACGAGCCCACCCCAGGCGGCAGCTCGGCTCCATGGGCTCCTCACCCGAGCACCGTGGCTGTCAGCATCCTCCCCGGCTGCTGCTCCGTGTTTGCCGCGGGATTTCGGGATGGTTCCCCCATTTCTCCATGCCCTGTACCACAGCAGAGCTCACCCCACCGCGGCGCCGAGCAGACGGATGTTTGCAGAGTGTCTTCAAGTCGCTCGACAAAGGAGCAGGGAATTAATATTCCTTTTAATTAAAGGCAGAAAAAAATCTCTTTGTTCCTGAACAGAGAGAAAACAACAGAGGGAAGAGCTCAGAAGCTCTTCCTAAGCTGGAGACGAGACCATCGCTTGGAATCAAAGACACTGTCAAAGCACACGTGACCTCGAATTAAAAAAACAAAACGAAACGCAGCAGCGGCAGTGGCTCCTCTCCGACAGCGAAGGAAAGTTGCAAAGTTTTTCTTGGCTAATAGAGACACACACACAAAAAAAAAAATTCCAAGAAAAGGTGTGTTTAACTAGAGAAATGCTCTGCGGTATCCGAAGGCACCATCCAGCGGCGAGGGAATGACGGCGAGAGCTGCTTGTGCTCCGGCTCGGTGTCGCCGAGGAGCCGCGGAGGAGCGCGGGGCCAGCCTCGCTCCATCGCTCCGCCGGCAGCATTCCCTCGGCAAAGCCGGGCTGCCCAGCTTAGCGGAATTCCAAAGGGAAAGCAAGAGCAGGCGGTGATGAATGGCAGCGCTGGAGGCTCCCGAGCCAAGCTTCCTTCCCAAATCCACAGCCAAACAAACAAACATCCCCTGGCACACGCGAGGACTCTGCGAGCGTTCCCACCACAGCCCCGCGTCCCCACCACGGCCCCGCGTCCTCGCACATAAACACGGAACGAAGGGAGCTGGAACTTCCCCAAGCAGCCCTGGGATTCCTCCCGCAAACTCTCCCAAGCGGGTCAGCTCCCCCTCGCCACCGAACGCGGCTCCAGCTCCAAGTCCACGGCAGCCGGAGCGGGATGCGGAGCTGGCGGGCAGAGAGGAGGGATACAGGGATGAAAAAGAGCTGGACTGCTGGGCAGGA
>VWYP01025172.1:0-26267 GCA_013400435.1 Pycnonotus jocosus | reverse complement strand
CACCCTCCTCCCTTGCTCTCAAGTCCCCCCACTGTTGTTCTCCAGCCTCTTCCTTGCTTTCCAGCCCCCTTATTTGACACCCACCTCTCCCTCCTGGCTCACCAGCCCTCCTTCCTCGTTCTCCATCGCCTTCCTTCCTCTCCAGGCTCCCCATTCTTGTTCTCCACTCCCCTCCTTTCCCTTCAGCTCCCTGTTCCTTATTCTCGGGATATCCCTCCCTTACTCTCCAGCCCTCATTCCTTGTTCTCCAGTCCCCTCCTTTCCCTTCAGCTCCCTGTTCCTTATTCTCGGGATATCCCTCCCTTACTCTCCAGCCCTCATTCCTTGTTCTCCAGTCCCCTCCTTTCCCTTCAGCTCCCCTTCCTTGCTCTCCATCCTCTTTCCTTGCTCTCCACCTCCTGCTTTTCTTGCTTTCCACCCTCCCTCCCTGTTCCCCCGTCCTTTCCTTGTTCCTTGTCCCTGGGATGGGGCAGCCATAGCTGCTCTGGGCACCCTCCCAGGGGACAATTCCTGCCCAAGATCCCATCCAGCCCTGCCCTCTGGCAGTTTAAACCCGTTGCCTCTTGTCCTGGCACTCTGCCCATGAAAATAGACCCTCTCACTCCTTTTTATGAGCCCTTTTAAGCACTGGAAGGGGCTCTAAGGTCTCCCTGGAATTGTTCCTTCTCCAGGCTGGACAATCCCAGTTCTCCCAGCCTATTTCCAGAGCAGAGAGGCTCCAACCCTGGGATCATCTTTGTGATCCCTGGTGGTGCCATGGTGGAACAGTCTGATGTGCCCCTGGCATTTCTGGGTTTGCTTTGGTTTTAATCCAACCAATGTGAATGAAACATCCCATCTGCTCTGTTCCTGTTTTCCAGAGTTTGGAGTATGTGAGAAGCTGCCAGAGGAATCACTCCTATTTTATTTTCTCCTTCATCAGGTATAAAGATCTTGATGGTTTTTTTTTTAAATTGTTTTGATGGTACTTGAGTTGGAATCTTGAATTGAGCCAAAATCAGAATTGGGTTTGGGTTGGAAAGGACCTTAAAGATCATCTCATTCCAAGCCCTGCCATGAGCAGGGACACCTTCCATGTTGCTCAGAGTCCCATCCAGCCTGGCCTTGGTGAGTGTCACCCCTTTTCTGGCTCAGAAATCCACATTTCAATGCTCTCAGATAACTCAGGAGCTCAATGCTCTCTGAGGCCTCGTGGCTGGAGTTGTTCAGCAATCCCCAGAGGAACTGAGAGGGTTGGAATTGGTTGGAATCTCCCCAGCCCCATTTTGTGGGAGTGCTGGAGTTCCTGGCAGGCAGGACAGAGGGTTTGGGTGCTGTGGGTGCTGTGTGGTGCCCCCAGAGCCTGGGCTGGCCCGTGGTTCCTGTGCAGGGCTGCAGTCCAGGGGCTGGGATTCAATTCCCTGCTCCCTCCCACCTGCCTGGGGCTCAGCTGTTGTACAGGGCAGAGCTGGGCAGAGATCCTGGGGCTGGAATTGGGGATAATCCCAAGCTCTGGGATGTGGTGTAGCCCTCCCTGAGGGACACAACCCTGGGAATGAGGGAGCTGCTGTGCATGCAGAGGATCCCAGAGGATTTGGGGTTCACAGGGAATTGCTGGCACAGCCCTGAGCTGGGATCTGGACAGACCCTCTCCTCTGTCCCATCTGCAGCAGCCTGAGCTGCTTCAACTCCCTGGGACAAGGCTGCCCAGAATCCCAAAATCCCAGCCTGGTTTGGGTTAAAGGAACCTCAGAGCCCACCCAGTGTCACCCCTGACATGGCAGGGCCACCTTCCACTGTCCCAGGCTGCTCCCAGCCCCATCCAGGGACACTTCCAGGGATCCAGGGGCAGCCACAGTGGGATGGCTCTGCTGATGACCACAGCAGCTTTGCAGGGCAGCCACTTCCCAATTTGGTAAGGAATAAAACTCCAGAGGAGACCTGGGAGTGAGCAGGTAGTGCCAGGCAGCTGCAATCCCTGGGAATCCATGTGAGCCTGGTGCTATTTTATTTTATTTTATTTATTTTATTATTATTTAAATTATTTATTTATTTATTTATTATGTTTAATTTTAATTTTCTTTTTTTTTCTATTTTATCCCCAAGGCATCCCTGTCCCTCCTCACGTGGCTGCACAGCAGCTCCCTGCAGGTGAGGGGAGGGAGCAGTGCCCTTGTGTGGGGCCCAGGCCCTGGTGTTTGCCTCCCTTTTCCCGGGGAAGGAACAATTCCTGCCCGTGGATGTGTGCCCAGCTCCTGCCTGTGCCTTATCTCCCTGGCAAAGGCAAACACACAATTCCAGCTGTTTATTTGCCTGAGGCCTTTTAAGATATCCCAACCTTGAAAGAGCAGCGTTTGAGCTTTTTGCTCTTGCACTGGTGACCTCAGTGCTCATAAATGGTGTTTTAGAAGTGTGAAGGGAGTTCCAGAATCCTGGAGTGGTTTGGATTGGAAGGGATTTCAAAGCTCATCCAGCTTCCATGGGCAGGAGCACCTTCCACTAATCCCAGGGTGTTCCAAGCCCCAGTGTCCAACCTGGCCTTGGACACTTCCAGGGATCCAGGGGCAGCCACAGCTGCTCTGGGCAAAATCCTCCCCTTTTCCCACTTTGTTCTTCCTGCCCTGTGCTGCAGCTTTTTTTCAATCCTGAGGTTTCAACTGGATTTGATGAGGGCTGGGATCAGGTGGAGGCTGGAAAAGCCAAGAGATGAGATGGGAAGAAAAGTGCTTGGCCTCTGGGGGCTGGTGGGATGTGGGAATGCAACCTGGAGGGAGCAGGGACATTCCCACCCACTTCCAACTGCCCAGGACACTGTGGGGACAGAGCAGCCCAGGGCTCAGCTCTGGGAAACAGTTTGGGATCACAAGAAACATGGACAGAGACTTTGGAGAAGGGATGTGGGGACAGCACACAGGGAATGGCTCCCAGTGCCAGAGGGCAGGGCTGGATGGGATCTTGGGAATCAGGAATTGTTCCCTGGCAGGGTGAGCAGGCCCTGGCACAGGGTGCCCAGAGCAGCTGTGGCTGCCCCTGGATCCCTGGCAGTGCCCAAGGGCAGCTTGGACATTGGGGACAGTGGGAAGTGTCCCCTGGGATGATCTCCAAGGTCCATCCCAACCCAGCCCATTCCATGGTTCCATGAAGTGAAAATCCATTTTTTTGGAGGTGTAACAACACTGCCCCAGTTCATGCCCACCCTGATGTTTTCTCAGCAGGATGAGGAGCTGCACAGTCAGGATCAGCACAGAAACAGTGAGTGATTAACAGGAATTTGGTGGTGGCTGCCACTCCAGGGCTTTGGTACAGCTGGATCTTGGTCACTGAGATCTCTGAAGGAGCAGGAATGTTTCCAGAGGGGTCTCAGCAGAGTGAGAGAGAAAAGGAGAGGAGAGGATGCTCTGGCTGGAGAAATCAGAACATCTACCCAGCAACTGAGCAGGGCAGGAGCTGCAAGAACATTTAATTTCTGCAGGGAGCTCAGCAGCAGCTCTCTGGTGTGGTGCTGATTTATTCAGCCCAGCTTTTCACAGGCCTGGAGTGCTCCCTCCTGCTTTGCCACTCTTGTTCCATGCACAGGAAAGGCCTCCAGGGGTTAATTTGGATTCCAGCAGCTGAAGAGGTAGAGCAGAGAGCCCAGGGCAGTGCTGCAGCCTGGAGCAGGCTTTTCATCCCAGGAATTCAGCTCTGGAATGGCTGGTGACCACTCAGGGCTCCAGGGAGTGCTTGGTTTGCCAACCTCCATATTTATATTTATAAACTGTTGGCATGGAGAATTCAATTAATCAATCGCAGAGGGCTGATAAATTAGAGGATTAATTAGATGTTCAGGCTCCAAACAGAGCAGGTGGGCTTAGAAACCCTCCAGGAACCCCCAGGGCAGCTCCTGTGGGGCTCTGTGTCCCTCACACAGGCAGGGGAGCACACACAGCTCCAGCTTCCCTTGAAAGGCAGCAGTGTTTTCCATGTTTTCCATGGGGCAGCTGCCAGGATGTGGAATTCCAGCCCCAGCACCTGCTCTGGGGCTGTCAAAGGCCCGTCCTGCTCCTGTCACTCAGCCCCAGAAAGGGCCCTGGGGATTGCTGGGGATCAGCTCCTCAGAGGGCAGCGTGGGCTCATTAGCAGCTTGCCTAATTCTCTTATCATTTCCATTTCTCCAAGAGTTCATTGTGCTTTATTTCCCATTTCTCCAGGACTTTCTTCTGCTTTATTTCCCATTTCTCCAGGACTTTCTTCTGCTTTATTTCCCATTTCTCCAGGACTTTCTTCTGCTTTATTTCCCATTTCTCCAAGAGTTCATTCTGCTTAATTTTCTATTTCTCCAAGAGTTCATTCTGCTTAATTTTCTATTTCTCCAAGAGTTCATTCTGCTTTATTTCCCATTTATCCAAGAGGTCATTCTGCTTTATTTCCCATTTGTCCAGGACTTTGTTCTGCTTTGTTTCCCATTTCTCCAAGGGTTCATTCTGCTTTATTTTCCAGTTCTCCAAGTGTTCCTTTTGCTTTATTTCCCATTTCTCCAAGAGTTCATTCTGCTTTATTTTCCACTTCTCCAAGAGTTCATTGTGCTTTATTTTATTTTTTTTCTCTCCCAGATGCTCCTGCTCTGTTCCTCCAGGAGTGTGACCCCCCCCAGTCCGAGATGTTGGCCTTTAACTGGAAGGTGAGGCTGGTGCCCATTCCCAGGGCAGGGATTGCTGCTCTTTCCATGTGGGCTGTGTTGGGTGGGCTCTGGGGCTCCCTTTCCCAGGGTGGGGTTGTTTCCCCCCACACTCTCAGGATTTCTGGGGGATTTGTTGTTGTCCTGCCTTGCCAGACGTGTTTGCCCCAGGGTTTGCTGTTGGGGCTTCCCATGTTAGAGCTGAACTCTGCTCATCCCTGCTCCTCCTGCTCTTCCTTTTTCCAGGTTTTTCCCTGGCTGCTCTGCCCTCAGCTGCTTTTGTTACTGGAGGGGGATTTCTCCACTCTTTTTGGGGTTTTGGGGCCATGAAAGCTCTGCAGGGTCTTGTGTGAGGCACCACAAGTGTTGGAGCAGGGAGCTCCTGCATGGAGCTGCTGGAGCAGGTTGATGGAGGCAGCAGGATGAGCAGAGGGATGGAGCAGCTCTGCTGGGAGGAAAGGCTGGCACAGCTGGCATTGTTCAGCCTGGCCAGGAGAAGCTTTGGGCTGAGCTCAGGGTGGCCTTGCAGGGCCTGAAGGAGCCCCAGGAAAGCTGCAGAGAGACAATTGCCAAGGGCTGCAGGGACAGCACACACGGAATGGCTTCACACTGAAAAATGACAGGTTTAGGTGGGATATTGGGAAAAAATCCTTCCCTGGGAGGGCGGGGAGGCCCTGGAATAGAATTCCCATTGCGGCTGTGGCTGCCCCTGGATTCCTGGCAGTGCCCAAGGCCAGGTTGGACATTGGGGACAGTGGAAGATGTCCCTGCCTGTGGATGAGCTTTGAAATCCCTTCCAATCCAAACCATTCCAGGAGTCTGTAATGAACAATTTGAGCAGATGAAATCCAACTTTCCCCCTGCCCTGCCCTGCTGTTGCAGAGCCCTGGCTTTGGAGCTGTTTCCTCTGTGGCTGTGGGGAGGTTGGCAGAGCCTGGTGGGTTTTTTTCCTGCTCCCTGCTGCTGTGTGGACACAAGGCTTGGCCTGGAATCAGTGCCCTGATGGATCCTGACAGCTTTGGGAGATCCTGAGGGAACAGGGCTTTCATTCTGAGTTCACAGAGTTGGAATCATGGAATCTCCTGATGAAAATGGACCCACAGGGATGTCCCAGTCCAAGCCTGCAGAGACCCCCCAACAATCCCACCCCATCCCTGGGGATCCTGCTCAGTGCCCCCCACCCATTCCCATTTGATTTTCCTCTCCAGGTTCACATTTTTAGAGCATTGAGACCCTCTCTGCAATCCCAGGCATTCAAAACTGGTACAGCAATCCTTGGAAGTTGTGGATTATTTTTGACTTTTCTCTCAGTTTAAGGGCATTTATCTGCACCTTCCATATCTGAGCAGGTTCATTACAAAATTGCTGCCAATTAAGATTTTTATGGAATGTTTTTGAGGATCCCATTTTAGAGCTGGGATCCATCACTTGTGAGGATTGTTCAGCAGCATTTCCACTTTCACAATTGCCCTGAAATACTCAGTTCTTCCCTTTTTTCAGCTCCAGATGGTGCAAATATTGCTGGAAAAATGAGCAAAAGGAGTTCAGGACTGGAGGGAAGGGGATTTTTCCTCATTTTTGTTGCTCTGCCGGGTTTAATTTCCCACAGAAATAAAAACCATGGAGAGAGAGGAGCGTTCCTATTGGAATGGAAGGTGCAGAACATCCCAATAAATTAATTTTTAATTGTCCAAGTGTTCCAGAAGTGCCTCAATAGATTCTCTGGCATTCCAGGCTCTGGAGAACTTCCCCCTGCTGATGTACATTTTGGCAGCCAAAACTTTGATCCTTTGCTTGGCCTTTGCTGGAGTCAAAATGTACCAAAGCAAGAAAATCGAGGAGAAACTGAAGAGGGAACGTGAGGAGAAACTGAAAGCAGAAGCAGAGAAGAAGGATGAGTGAGGAGTCCCTCAGGTATGGAATTGATCCCAATTTTTTTTTGAGGATGGCATTGTTCAGCCCCTTGGGATTGATTGGGAATGTTCAATTGGACCTGAGCTCTTGGAATATTTGGGATATTTCAGGGGATTTGCTGACTCATCCTGTGTGGGGCTTGCATGAACCTGTTTGAGGATATTTTAGCACAATCTTCCCTCTTTGGTTTGATCTCCCTGGATTTTTGTGCACAAAGAGGGGGATAAATACTGGGAATAAGTGCAAGGGAGCGAGCAGGGTGCTGCAAGCAGAACTCCAGGCCTTAAAGTCACAAAATAAAGAGAGAAACTAATCAGCCTTTCTAAATGAGTGAAATGATTGACAGGCTGGGGGTGGTTTAGCTGGAAAGGGCAAATCCCACACCTGGAATTCCCAGAGGGACAGGTTATGCCATGGAACATCCACCATGTAGAATTCCCTGAGAAAAAAATGCCCATTTTTCTGCTTGCTTCCATTAAAAAAAAATCCCTAAATTTGGGGTTTTCTTTCTGAAATTCCTGAGTTCCTCCTCTCTGTTCCCAAAGTTGAAGCAATCCCTGCTTTCTTGGAACAAATCCATGAGCAGAGTGAGCCCTGCCTGGTGCTTGGATTCCATTCCCTGCCTTCCTTGTCATTTTTGGAGCAGTTTGCTTCACTTCTCCCTGCTCTGCAGCAAAATGGGAATTCTGTTCCTGCTGCCCTTTGCAGGCTCAGTGGGAGTTTGCTGTCATGTTGCTCTTTACTGAAATAAAATCTTCTTTCCCTTTCTGAGGTCACCCCCTCCCATCTAAAGACACTTCTCAGTTCTTAAAATCTTCCCTGGCTTTTATTTCCACCCTGTCACTGTTTTATTCCTTTTATTCCCAAGGATTGGGAATTCTGCCTGGAAATGAGGCCCAGGGAAAAACCATGGGAACGAGGGTTTTTTCTATTTACACAGAAAAAAAAAAACAAACCCAAAAAACAACAAAACCAAAGGGGTTTTTCAGTTTCCTCTTTCCAGCAGGACTTGGCTTTGGGGCAGATTTTGGCCACTTCCCTGGAAAAGGAAAAGTTGGACAGGGCTTGGAGCAACCTGGGATGGTGGGAGGTGTCCCTGCCCATGGGATGAGATTGAAGGTCCCTCTAACCCAAACCAGTTTGGGATTCTGGGAATGTGTGCAGGGTTATCCCAGGGAATGAATTGTGGATTCTGGGATTGTGTGCAGTGTTATCCCAGGGAATTGTGGATTCTGGGATTGTGAGCAGTGTTATCCCAGGGAATTGTGGATTCTGGGATTGTGTGCAGGGTTATCCCAAGGAATTCTGTGTGGCTCCAGGGATTTCTGCACCGGGATCATCCCACCACCCCTCAGTGCCCAGCTGGTGAGATCCCCCTTGGGGCAGGGCTGCTGTTCAAACCTCTCTGATTCCACAGGAATTCCCTTCCCAATCCCCAGGGCTGCCCAGCAGAGACCCTGCCCTGCCTAAATCCTGGGATTAGGAGGGAGGAATTCCCCCATGGAGCTGTGTCCTCCCTCTCGTGCTCTCACTTCTCTCTCCCCACCCTGCAGGTTCCTGGCACTTGGATTCCTCTCCCAGGGGGATGAGACCTTCCTGGAAAAGAAGGATGAGTGACCTCAGAGTGACCCTTAAATTATCTCCATTTTTCTGTGTACAGCAAAGCATCTGAGCCTCTATTTGTGCAATAATAAAAATAAAAAGCCTTTGTTTAGAAAATAAAAATCAAAAATAAACCTGGGTGCTGCTTCCTCAAAGGATCGGAGCTGCAAGGAGGTGGCTGGGATGGAAGAGGAGAACACTCTGGAAGGGGAAAAAAAAAATTTGAGGAGAAAAATGTTCTGGATCCATCCTGGGAGGCTCCAAAATTCCTGGAGAGGCAGAGGGAAGTGGAGAGGGCTCAGAGCAGCTTTGGCAAGGGTCAGGCTGGGGGGGCTGCAAGGAAGGCAGCAGAGGAGCTTTTCCAGGCACTTTGTGCATCCAGGAACTTCTTGGATCCGTGGAAATCACCTGAAGGAAGTTTCATGGGATGCTTTGTGCATCCAGGAACTTCTTGGATCCAAGGAAATCACCTGAAGGAAGTTTCATGGGATGCTTTGTGCATCCAGGAACTTCTTGGATCCATGGAAATCACCTGAAGGAAGTTTCATGGGATGCTTTGTGCATCCAGGACTTCTTGGATCCGTGGAAATCACCTGAAGGAAGTTTCATGGGATGAGGTTTATCCCCAGGACTCTCTGGTTCCATTTTCTGCTCAGCCCGAGGGCAGCTGTTCCTGCCTGTGCAGTGCCACCAAATCCTTGGGTGTGGAATCCTGGAATGGTTGGGGTTGGAAGAGACCTCAAATCACCTCAGGGCAGGGACACCTTCCACTGTCTCCAATGTCCAAGCTGGCCTTGGGCACTGCCAGGGATCCAGGGGCAGCCACAGCTGCTCTGGGAATTCCATCCCAGCCCCTCCCCACCCTGCCAGGGAACAATTCCTGATTCCCAAGATCCCATCCAATCCTACTCTGAAGCCATTCCCTGTGTCCTGTCCCTCCATCTCTTGTTCCCAGTCCCTCTCCAGCTCTCCTGGAGCCCCTTTAGGCCCTGCCAGGGGCTCTGAGCTCTCCCTGGAGCTTCTCCTTCTCCAGGTGAACATTCCCAGCTCTCCCAGGCTGGCTCCAGAGCAGACTGAGCTCAATCAACAAACACAGAAACAGCAATGGAGGCTCAGCTGTGGCAGTGCCTCAGGTACCTTTGCCTTCACATTCCCATTCCCATCCCAAAGCACTCCCTGGACCCTTCTGGGAGATGAGGAGGAGCAGAAATTTGCCAGTGGAGTTCAGGAGAGGAGGGAAGGGAAGGCTGGAGAGCCCCTGGAGAAGCTCTGAGCCCCAGGCCTCACCTGAGTGGGGAGGGCAGGGGATGCTCAGGGAGCTCTGGCTCTGCTGGAATCACCTCTGGAACTGCAGGGATGTGGAATTCTCACTTTTCCTGCTGTCTCCTTGGAGACTGGAGAACAAAAGCAGCACAGAGACACATTCCCAGCCCAAGGAAATACCCTGCTGTGCAATATCCCGCTGTATCCTGGAGAAATCTCCTGCTCCAACAGCCTCAGGAATTCCCAGAATCCCGGAGAATCCAGAGGGGTCTGTTCCCAACACTCAGCTGTGCAAGCCAAGGTGAGCTGAGGGAATTGAATTCATTT
The DNA here is from genome assembly GCA_013400435.1 of Pycnonotus jocosus. Classification (NCBI taxonomy): domain Eukaryota; kingdom Metazoa; phylum Chordata; class Aves; order Passeriformes; family Pycnonotidae; genus Pycnonotus; species Pycnonotus jocosus. The sequence continues at coordinate 16,525 of VWYP01025172.1, read as the reverse complement.
CCTGTGGTGTCAGTGGGAGCAGCCTGGTGCCCACCTTCCCCCAGGGAAACCCAGGGATTCTGGTGGAATTCCCACTCCCCCAAAGCTCCCCAGGGAATTGTCAGCCCTGGTGACACCAGTGCCTTGGCTCTGGGCAGTCCCTGGTTATTTTTGGATATTAGCCCCAAATCTGGAGGTTTTAGGCTCTCCAGAGTAGATTTTTCTAGAAAAATAACAACCATGAGGATTTTTTTTTTAGCTTTTCATTGCTCTGTGAGCAGAACCAAAGGGACACAATCACCCTTTACAACTCAATTTACCACCAAAGCACTGGGTGCCACTGAGCACCCAAAGCAATCAAATTTGGCATAAAATCATCCCAAAGATGTGCAAGAAGGGAATTAATGCTCTTTTATTTGCCCCTGAATATGGGGGAAGGAGCTCTGAGGAGTCTCCTCAGCAATCCTGCAAATCATCCAATTCCTGCCTCTGCAGCCAAATCAGAAAAAATCTTTGTAGGTAAAAAACTTCAAATCTGGTCCAGCCTGATTTTTACAATCCCAGAGTGGTTTGGGGTGGAAGGGATTTTAAGGATCACCCAGTGCCATGGGCAGGGACACCTTCCACTGTCCCAGGCTGCTCCAAGCTGGCCTTGGGCACTGCCAGGGATCCAGGGGCAGCCACAGCTTTTTGGGAATTTCATTCCCAGCCAGGAAGTTTTCTCCCAATATCCCATCCAGCCCTGCCTTCCCCCTGCTTGAGGCCATTCCTAAATTCCAGTGTAGCATCAGAGCTCAGATGTCCCCAGAGCTTGGTTTGGTTGATATCCAATAAATTGGATAAGAACAGCTCTTGTCCAGTCCTGTCCCTTCCCAATATTCCCTGTTATCCCGTGATATTCCATGGGGAGTTGGAGCCGTGCTGCCAGAGCTTCCAGGTGATTTTACCTTTGGGAATCCCATGGGCCACAACGAGAACAGGAAAAATCTGCTGACACTGGGGGGAGACAGCAGCTCAGCTTTGCTGCACTTTCTCCTTCAGAAACCAGCTGGGCACCTCGAACTCTGAAAGGATCCCAGGATCCCTGAGGTTGGAAAAACCCTCCCAGCCCAGAGAGTCTCAGCTGTGCCCACCTTGTCCCCAGCCCAGAGCTCTGAGTGCCACCTCCAGGCCCTCCTTGGACACAGAGAGGTTTTTATGGTTAAAAACACGTTTAAAAGAGGAAAAGAGAACTCAATTCAGTTGAATTTCTGAGGAAGGGGAGGCAGCAAGGATGGAGAGCCTCGGAGTGCTTGGTGTGTTCCAGGATCATCGAGGTGGGGAGAGCCCTTCAGGATCACCCAGTGCCACCAGCACTGTCCCCAAGTGCCACACTGACAGCTTCAGCACCAGAGGATCCACACAGGAACCCCTTGGAAATATTCCCATCCCAAAACCTGAGCCAGCTCACCCTGGTGCCTACAGGGTCTCTCCTTCTCCCCTGTTCCATAAAATTCCTCTTTTCCAAAGCAGAGTTCAGGCTGTCCCTCCCTTGCACAGGTCTGTATTTCTGATGTTGTCATTGGCACCAATGCCAAGTGTTGAAGACACAAAATAAAAGGCTTAAAATTAAAAACTGCCTTCTAAATTCCCACTGTTTGCACCTTTGGGGTCCCTTTTATTCACACGGAGGCCGTGTGGATTTAAAATAAGCTGCAGCCCCTGTGGAGTGATCAGCAAAGGAGCTGTTGGGATTTTAAGGGAAACAAATGAAACTCTGCCAGGTTCTGGGGTGACTCAGGTGGCTGCTGGAACGGGGGGCTCTGGGGTTTCTGGGGTCCTCACAGTGAGAAATGTCCCCTCACCAGGACAGTTTTGTCATCAGGCTTTAGCTGAGGTGTGCTGTTCTTCACTTGGAGGGGTCACACTTTTTGGTGCAGCACACATTGTTGGAGTTTGGGAAGGAGGAGGCAGACAGGTCCAGGGTCAGCATGCAAAAATCTCTTTATTCAAATTTCTGACTCCATTTCTATCCACTGTACAAAGGTGGCCAGTTATTGGCCAAAGCAGAACATCCCATCCCTTGGATTGGTGACCATACCAATCACTCAAACGCTTCTCTCAGAGCAAAAGAATGCAAACATTTTCTTATTTACATGAAAAGACTTGGGAACTCACCTTAGAGTTCTAAAACATCAGAAGGTTTTAGCTTTAAAATCAAAATGCAAGTCTGAGACATGCAAAAGCAGAGTGACAGAGGTGGGCTCAGCTTCATTTTGGTGCCACTGAAGGTTTTTAGTCTGAGATTTCTGCCTGGGGCTGGAGGGAGGCAGAGCTCCCTGAGCAGCATCCCAAGGGCCTCACATCCCCACAAGGATCCCAACATTTCCTTCCCTGCTTCTCCCCTTGGCAATCAGCAATTCCCCCTGCTCTGCAAATGCTCTGTGAGGGGGAGAATCCTTCATCATTCCCTGGAATCCCAGCTCCAGTCTGGGCAGGATTGCTTCCAAGGATGCACTAACTCACCTCATCCCTATAATTAGAGCACGGATGACACAGTTAATTAGTTAATATTTGTTATTAACCTCAGCCTTCAAGGCTGGTGGGAAGCTCATCGACCTCACATGAGGGTGTTGGAATATCCTGAGCTGGGAGGGACCCACAGGGACCATCCAGACCCACCCTGTCCCTGCCCAGACCCCCAACAATCCCAGCCTGGGCATCCCTGGGAGAATTTTCTAAATGTTCCTGGAGCTCTGGCAGCCTCAGGGCCGTGCCCATTCCCTGGGCACCCTCTGGGGGAAGAACCTTGCCCTAAAATCCACCCTCAATCCCTGCTGGAACAGCTCCAGCCAGGATCCTGTCCCTGTCCCTGAGATCAGAGCTGTCCTTGGGATGAGCTGCAGCCCTTGAGGAATCTCCCTCAGGCTCCTCCAGCTGAACATCCCAAGTTCCCTCAACCTCTCCTCGTGTGGCCCCTCCAGACCTTTCCCCATCCTTTGGACACTCTCTGAGAGCTTTGGATCTTCCATTGCAGCTCCACTGGGAAAACAACCCAATGTCCAGCTCAGGTCAAATTTCCAAAACCTGAGCTGACCTTTTCCCTCTGGATTTGATCCATTTTTTGGCTGCGAGTGACCTGGAGGGTCCCAGGAGGTGGCACAGCCCCAGTCACTGCCCAGTTTGGCTTTGAAGCTGCTTTGTCTTGGCTGCTGGAGCAATTCCAGCGTGGCTGGGCTGGGCTGGGCCCTGCCTGGCTCAGGTGTGGAGCAGTTTGGGACAATCCCAGCTGAGAGCAGCAATTCCTGGCAGCTTCCATGGGTTCCAGAATTCCATGGGTTATCCCATGGCAATGGGCTCCTTGTGTGCTCCTGCACAGGGGAACTTTGTTTGGGCACAAATGGGTGATGAGGCTTTTATCCACGGGCATTTCCATTCCTGCAGGATCAGAGAGAGCTCCTGGAAGTGTCCCTGGCTGTCCCAGGGCTGGGATGTGGCTGTCACATGGACGAGGATGGATGTGGCTGCTTCCTGTTGATCCCATGGAGCACACATGGGTGACTCTCCTTTTTCATTATCCATTTATTTTTTCCCCCCTGGACTTCCTCCTGCTGTTTGGCTTTGCTCCCCAGCACCTCAGCTCCCAGGGGTGTGAGCCTTTTGCAGTCCTCCAGCTCTTTTTCTCTGCTCTGACTCATTTTTTCTGGCCTCACCTGGGGCTCATTTCCCAGCTCAGAGCCAAGCACCCACAAATGGCAGCTCCTGGCAGTGGAGTTTGAGTCAAAGAAATGAGTCTGGGTCTTGTGTTTGGGCTCTAAACCTGCTCTGTTTTTCTGCTTTTCTCCCACAGACCATCACTGGTGTGTTCACTCTTCCCCCCATTCCCTCTCCTCTCCCACCTGAGCCCTGCAGGATGAAATTCTCAGGAATAAATTCACAGGGGCAGAGCAGGAGCTTTGGGTGATGTCTCCTGCCTTTCCATTTCCATTTTCTTTCCATTTCCTGGTTTTCCATTTCCTGGTTTTCCATTTTCTTTCCACTGCTTCTCAGTGGGCTCCACTTTGCCTGCTCACTCAGGAAAGCTTTTATCCCAAAATCCCAAATCATCCAGCTTGGGAGAGCCCTCCAGGATCGTCCAGTCCCACCAAAATCACCCCAAAATTATGGCCCCAAGTGCTTTGGTTGCAGAAAGCTGTCAGGACTGAGAGTTTGAAAATGGGGAAAAATGTTCCCATTTAAAATGTTCCCACCTAGAAATTAGTTGGGTGACCCCTTACAGACCTGCTCCAAGAGCTGGAGGAAAAATTAATGTTTGTGGGGTTTTTTTCTGTGAAGATGAGGCTTGGAGAAGCATTTAGGAGTCACTGCTCAATGAGACAGGATGGAAATTCAAGTGATTTTTGCATTCCAGCTCAGGCTGTGACAGCTTCTCCCCCAGAATTTGCATCTGCCCTCATGCAAAGATCCTTTCATTATTTTTTTCCTACATTTTAAAGAAAAATCTCCACACACAGAGAGAGATCCCTGAGTGAAACCAGAGCTTGGCTTTGCTCTCCTGCAACACCCAAGTACCCTGAGCCTCCCTCCAGGAGCTCCTGCTGGCAAACCCAACAAAATAATCGTGATTTTTCAAACCCTGCTGAGGGGCTGGGCTGTTTTTTCCAGGGTTCCTGATTGAGGTGCTGCTGTTGGGTAACATCCTCCCAATTAGCCTGAGTCAGCCCAAATTACCCCTTGAGTCACTGCAATATTCTCCTTCCCCACGAAGGGTTTTGTGGAAAACACGGGGCTGTGGTCACCCTCCACAGCAGCACAGGGGGAGAGCAGGAAAGGCAAGGAATCATCTTTGGAGGGGTTTTTGGAAAATTCCAGCATTCCTGATGTTATAAATGAATTAGAATCAAAGTTAGTATCGAGCAATTTATTTTACAATTTTCAAAACCAGTTTGAAATAGCCACAATAAAAACAAGCAGCACCAGTGTTGGGTGGGCAGGGGGACAGCCTGGAGTGAGCTGAGCTTCCCCATCCACACCCTCCAGCTCCCAGGGTCTGGTTTTTATCCTGTTTTTCTGCCCTGGGGCAAGTTCATTGTGTCCAGTGGGCATATCCATGCCATCCTTTTCTTTTACTGTTGGGTTCTGAAAGGATTTCCTGGAGGAGTCTGGGGTCTGAATCAGGTTTTTGGAATTATCTATTGAAATGTTGAATCCCTTTTCATCTCCGGGTCTCTCCTCCTTGATTGGTATCAGGGGTTGATGTCTTGGGCCATCTCCTGTCTGTTGCAAATGCTGGTTCTGCCCTGCTGTTATTCTGAAGACTTTTCCAAATGGATATGAGTTTCAGCAACCAGAGAAGCTTTTTACAATTTTTAGAAGTCAGAGCTTTGCAACACGATTTTCAGGTTATACACACAATATATTTTGATACACAAATTTACCCAAAGCGTATATCACAGTTGGATATGCTTAATACATGAATTTATACACTACACAGATTAAATACACGAATTTATATCACTCATTTTCCACACTGGGATTTCAGACTCAGCTCTTTCTCCTGCCCTTGAAAGGGTTTCTGTAAAATTCCAGCATTTCTGGGGTTTCAGACTCAGCTCTTCCTCCTGCCCTTGGAGGGGTTTCTGTAAAATTCCAGCATTTCTGGGGTTTCAGACCCAGCTCTTTCTCCTGCCCTTGGCTTTCCATGCTCCTTAAAAGGGATTGGGGAGGAAAGGTTGGTCAGGCCTCAAGCTCCCAGAGGGAAATGAAGGGATTTGACAAAGCTTTCCCAGCCTTTTCCAGGAAAAAGGAGATTGTTCTGTTTTTCCCTCTTTGTTTTCTGGGAAACTGGCAGCAAAAACTTCCTCTTTCCTAAGGTTTTTTTCTGATAAATCCTTCATGGGGGCTTCCCCCTCGTCTTCCCAAAGCATAAAACCCAGGAGGGACAATTCCTGTGACACAAATTGCTTCCTTGGGTGCTGAATGGATGGGAAGGAGGTGGCTGGAGTTGTCCAGCCTGGAGGAGAGAAGGTTCTGAGGAGATTTTAGAGCTTTTCCAGGGCCTAAAGGGGCTCCAGGAGAGCTGGAGAGGGACTGGGGACAAGGGATGCAGGGACAGGACACAGGGAATGGCTTCAGAGTAGGATTGGATGGGATCTTGGGAATCAGGAATTGTTCCCTGGCAGGGCAGGGAGGGTCTGGGATGGAATTCCCATTGCAGCTGTGGCTGTCCCTGGATCCCTGGCAGTGCCCAAGGCCAGGCTGGACATTGGGGCTTGGAGCAGCCTGGGACAGTGGGAGGGGGATGGAACAAGATAAGTTTTAAGGTCCTTTTGTTATAAACGAATCAGCCGATTTAATAATTAAGAGGAATTTATTTCATAATCAAAATAAATTGCAAAAGCCACGAGCAAAGTCTGGCAGCTCTGGGCCGGCATTCAGTGCTGGGTGAACCACACAGAGAATCTCTCTCTCTCTCCAAACCCCGTGGAACCCTGGGGTTCCTTCTTGTGCTTTTCCTGGGCTTTGCAGGGTGCAGGAGGTGATGTGATCTTTTAGCACATTCATGGAGTTCCTCTTTCTTTTTGCCAATCTGGTTTCCCAGAATTGGGATTGCATCTCTGTCTTGCATCGTTTTGTTTCTGGAATTCTGTCAGGGTATAAATACCTTGGTGATGAATATTATCTTATGGATATCGAATGCAGGTGGTTTTTGCATATCAAATCCATATTGCTGTGATTTTTGTCAGATGAGAGGATCCTTTGGAATTAACATCTTCAGACACAGCTTTGTCTTGCTTATTTGAACCCTCCTCTTTTTACTGCCACAGTTTTATCTTGCTTATTTGAACCCTTCTCTTTTTTCTGCCCGATGCAAATCGCTTTTTCGCTGTCACTGGCCTTCGGTTAGGAGATTGAGGCAGTTTTTAATTTTCCTGCAGGAATTATTCTATACTGTTCACGACACTTTTAACCCAAACCATTCCGTGAGCCTCTGATCCCATTCCTGCACTCTGCTGTGTCAGGGAGGGCAGGACACACCTTTCCATGGAACAGGAGTGGAAAAACAGCCCAGGCAGCTGCAACCACATCCCAGGGAGGCGGCAGAGCCAGGGCTCTGAGCCCTTCAGGTCTGGGCTTGTTCTCCTTCCTGTGAGCCCAGACACAACAGTGGAGTTTGTGGGGTTTGTGCTGCTGTGACTGGGGCTGTTCCTTGTCCCCAGAGGTGTCAGCAGGGCAGGGCAGGGCAGGGCAGGGCAGGGCAGGGCAGGGCAGGGCAGGGCAGCAGTCACTGGGCCATGGGGTGAGCTGGGCTGTGTCTCAAGAGGAGCCCAGGGCTGTGCAATCCCTGCCTTTCCCCTGGGGACAGAGGCACCGCAGCCCTTCCTTTCCTCATTCCCATTTCCCAGCGCTCCCAGCCCATCAGCACGGCCTGGGGGGAGCAGATGGGCTGGGAGAGGGGCTCAGCCTGGAGAAAAAGGGGCTCAGGGGGGACCTTGTGGCTCTGCACAAGTCCCTGCTGGAATTATTGATTTTGCAAAGACCTGATGATGGCCTGAGGTTCCCCCCAAAAAAGTCATTCGTGGACCTCACTATTAAAGAACTGGATGTAAAGTGTGGGATATAAAGTGGAGGGAATTATCCCCTAAATCTTTTGGGGTCCTTGGCACCCAGTGGAAGTGCAAATCCAATTTTCTGTTCCCTAATTTGAGGGTGATGTTGCACAGAATCCCAGGATGGGTCAGGTTGAGACATCTGGGGCCACCTCCCTGCTCCAGCATCACCCCAGAGCTCAGGGATTGGGGATATTCTGGGATGTCCCCAGGGAGAGACTCCCCAGCCTCTCTGGGCCCTGCCCAGGGCAGGAGTTTTCCCTCCTGTGCAGGGGAATTGCTGGGCTCAGGCCCTGCCCGGGGCTCTGGGGCCATTGCTGGGCCTGGAGCAGAGCCTGGGGCTGCTCTGAGCCCCTGAACACAGGGACAGACACGGGGACACACAGGGACAGACATGGGGACACACAGGGACAGACAGGGACAGACATGGGGACACACAGGGACAGACACGGGGACACACAGGGACAGACAGGGACAGACACAGGGACAGACATGGGGACACCCAGGGACACCCAGGCACACCCAGGGCTCAGGGCCCCTCTCCCTGGGGCTCCTCTCCAGGCTGAGCAGCCCCAGCTCCCTCAGCCTCTCCTGGGCACAGAGATGCTCCAGGCCCTTGCTCAGCTCCAGGAGCTCCTGGCCCTGCTGTGCTGTTACAAAATCCAGATCCAGAGCTGGACACAGCCCCACAGAGGGGCAGGATCCCTCCCTGACCTGGTTGTTTCCTTCTTTGATTATTTCATTTATTTATTTCACCCTGCAGCCTGTCAGAACGTGCCACTCTCCAGCCAGGCACAGGAAGGCCCTGTCACTTTTGTCACCTGTGCTTTCAGCTCCCTGGGGATTGTGAGTGGACATCAGGAGGAAAACAGTGAGGGAGGAGCTGTGGGAGCACCCAGACACTGTCCTGGGGTACAGGGGTGAAGCAGGGCTCCTCTTCTCCTTCCCTGAGCTGTCCCAGGCTGGGGATGTCGTTCCTGAGGTTCTGGGGACAGGCACGGATCTGTCACTGCATCGTCCCAGGGTGATGCTCTGAGGGTGCCAGGGGGGGAAATGTGATGCCTTGGGTTTTATCTTTCATATTTTCATGTTCTGTGCACCCAGGGGTGCAGCTCTGAGCTCACAGTCAGGCTCACTCAGCTCTGCACACAGCACGGACACAAAACAAATCCTTTTCCTGCTGCACACCAAGGACAACTGGGACAAGTTTGCAGCACCAAAAGCACAACCAAGGCTGGGCTGAGGAGAGAAAACAAGAAGGATGGGACTGCAGAACCTGGAGCTGCAATGGGACAATTCAACCCCAAGGTGCAAATGGACCAAAACTGAGAAAAGTGGGAGAGTGAGTGACCGGGGGTTCATTTTGTGTCCATTTTGTGCCCATTTTGTGCCCATTTTGTGTCCATTTTGTGTCCATTTTGTGTCCATTTTGTGTCCATTTTGTGACCATTTTGTGTCCATTTTGTGTCCATTTTGGGTCCACCTTGGGTGTAGCCCTGCCCAGGCTCTTGTCCTGCCCAAGGTGGATCCTTAAAGGCCTTTCAATAAATCTCTACTTTATTTCTTTAGCTCTGTCCAGTCTCTGTTCCAGGTCACCCTTCCCAAGGGATCAGCATCCCCTCAGCCCTGCCTGTCTCTGCCTCCTTCACCCCCTCAGAGCATCCTCGAGCAGGGGCAGGCAGTGCCCCATCCCTGCCACAGGGACAGCACCCAGGGAGAGGCTGGAGCTGTTCCAGGAGGGATTGAGGGTGGATTTTAGGGCAAGGTTCTTCCCCCAGAGGGTGCCCAGGGAATGGGCACGGCCCCGAGGCTGCCAGAGCTCCAGGAGCCTTTGGACAGCGCTGCCAGGGATGCCCAGGCTGGGATTGTTGGGGGTGGCACTGGATGATCCCTGTGGGTTTATTCCAGGATATTCCAGGATTCTGTGGTCTGGAAAGCCCCAGGGTCACTGAGCAGGGGATTCTCCTCTGTCCCCGTCCTGCAGCAGGGACATCAACCAAACCAACCAGCAAATTTACCGCTCAGCCCTGAACAAAGTCCCCATTAACGGAGCAATTAGGATGGCAATTATCACTTACATCCCAATTACCCAGTTCAGGGGTCATTATGTCATTACCTTCCCAGTCACCGCATTTGAGACTCGAGCTAAAAATCATCACAAAACCCTTTATTTTAAAATGCCAGCTAAAACCACCATGAAATACAGAACATAATGAAATACACAGCGACAGCAAGTTGTTGTTTTTTTTTTTTTACTGCTGTATTATATTACAGCTAAAATTAAGTTTGAAATTTAATATTTTATTTTTATCTAAATTAAATGTTTTGTAGGTTTAATTTTTTTTTTCCCAAAACCAACTCTCCACGGGGAATTTGGTTCTCTCCCAGTCTTATCCAAAGTGACAAAGATCAGGATTCTTTTTCTAACCAATGCCATCCCCAATTTAAATAATCTCTTTTCCCTCCTGCTGGCTGATGCATTCCTGAGCATGAGCTGAAGTCCCCCACCAGAGTTGTATTTCTGGTGTCAAAAATACTTTCCAAAAGTGGGTAATTTTAGCTCTGCTGGAACCAAGAGAGAAAAACTTGCCCAAATCGAAGATGGCCTCAGGATGGAAACTGAAAAAGGTGGGAAATTTAGATAATAAATTAAGACAATAATTAAATTAAGAGCTTTATGCTCCTTAGAACAGAGTCAGTACAGGAGCTGGTGGTTCCCTGCTAAACCAGGGAGAGGCTTTGTGAAAACTGATGGAGTTTGGGGTTCAGCATTGGGAATTCTCACACTCCCTTCACAGCTCCTGCCTCATCCCAGCCACTGATCCAGGTGGAAACACTGAACATTCCTTGCCTGGGTTCTGTAGGATCAGGAATTCTTTAGGAGCAGGAGATTTCATCAGGGTGAAGGTGCAGGCACAGATGGATCTCCCTGGGTGAGCAGGGAAAAGCCAGGAGGGAAAGCTGGGACAGAGTGGTTGGGAAGGGGACAAAGCCACCACATCCTGAGTGCTCAGGATTTGGGATTTGGAGCCCTCTCGTTTTGGGATGTGGAGCCCCCAGTGCAGAGGGAAGGACTCACTTCAGGCACCTGCAGGAGCTGGTGAAGGTGTGAGCAGGGATAGGCTCATTCCCAAGGGAATATCAGAGTTCTGTCGTCCCCCAGGAGGGAATTTGGTTTGGGAAGCTCAGTTTGCCCTTCCCTGTGGAATTCAACTCCCAGCCTGGCACTTCCTTCAGCAGCCATGGGTGCAGGAGGTGAAATTCCTGCCCAAAATCTGGAGTGGGTGATGGAAGCTGAAACCTGGATCTCAGCATGGAATGAGGCACCAACAAAACCTGGATCTCAGCATGGAATGAGGAACCCCCAAAACGTGGATCTCAGCATGGATTGAGGAACCTCCAAAACCTGGATCTCAGCATGGAATGAGGCACCCCCAAAACCTGGATCTCACGGTGGAATGAGGCACCAACAAAACCTGGATCTCAGCATGGAATGAGGCACCCCCAAAACCTGGATCTCCCCATGGAATGAGGCACCACCAAAACCTGGATCTCAGCATGGAATGAGGCACCCCCAAAACCTGGATCTCCCCATGGAATGAGGCACCACCAAAACCTGGATCTCAGCATGGAATGAGGGATATCTGAAACCTGGATCTCAGCATGGAATGAGGCACCACCAACTCTGCCTCCCGATGCTGTGGCATGGAAAAATGGAGAATCTGGGTGTGCAGAGCAGGAATTCTCAGAGCTGCTGGAAGTCAGGCTGGAATCTCCTCTCGGTGCTGGCACGGCAGAATTTGGATCCCGTTCTGGATGGTGCCACTCGTCCCCTTCTGGCAAACAGCCCCGCTGGGGAGAAGGAGCAAACCTGGGAGCTGTTTCTGCCTTTAAAGATCTCCCATTTTCCAGCTGAGCGGCAGCAATGGGAATGCGGCTGCCGGGAGCTGGAATTGCGGATCCTGGCTCCAACTGAGCCGACACCGCAGGGAAGCCACAGGAACAGCATCCAAACCCAGCTCCAATCCCTCACTGGCCTCTGCTGGAGCCAGGGGCTGGGAATATGCACCTGTCCAAAAAAGGAGAGGTCTCTGCTGGAAAGCTGAAACTCTGGGATTCCAAGGACAAGCGTGGAAAGCCAAGAGAGCGGTTTGGATTTCAGCTTGGATATCGGCTGGAATTAGCAGCCTTGGAACCGTTCTGAGGGGATCAGGCTGTGAAAACTCCCTGTAAGGATGTGGCTCACATGGAATAAATCAATTCCAGGCGGCTGGATTGGCCCAAACAGTGGCAAAATCCCATAATAGCAACAATTTATCCCGGCAGAAAAAGGATACAGGGAAGACAGGGAGAGAAAAACATCACAGTAGCAAAATGTGAAGTTCCAGACAGTAAAAAACCTGTGGGGGGAGAATTAGGGAATAATGCTTCCTATAAAATTGTTGGGAATTCTTTTCCTGTCAGCAACAAGGAGCAACCACACAAAGGAACATAAAGGAGGCTGAGAGGAGCCCCCAACATCCAGACCCCCAATTTGACAGGATTCCATAGGATTTTTATTCCTTGCCTCAAGGTGCTCACAGTCTCCAACCATTTGGATTTCCAGACTCCAGAAAAAAGAGCTCCATTCTTTTCCCAATGAATTCTTGGACCGAGTGTAGCAAGCTGGAATCCCCTGGCAGCGTTTGCCTCTCCACATCTCCCATCCTGGATTCCAGGGCTCTGCAGGGCACAGGTTGAGCACTCCTGGGCCCCGTGGGGACCTGCAGGAGACACCCCAAAGCTGCAACACCCCCTTGGTTCCTGTCAGCAGCCTGGGGAAGCAGCAGCAGCTCTGTGGGATTCCACGAGGAGAGGGCTGGCACTGAACCCTGCAGGGATTGTTTGGGATTGTTTGGGATTGTTGGCACGGCAGTGTCACATCCTCCAGGGCTCCAGCTGAGAATTGTCAGCCCTGAGGCTGCTCAGGGGGGGCTCTGGGATGGACATCAGGAGCATGGAATGGGTTGGATTGGATTGGATTGGATTGGAAGGACCTTAAAGATTATGCCATCCCCTCCCTGCCATGGGCAGGGACACCTCCCACTGTCCCCAATGTCCAAGCTGGCCTTGGGCACTGCCAGGGATCCAGGGGCAGCCACAGCTGCAATGGGAATTCTATTCCAGGGCCTGCCCACCCTGCCAGGGAACTATTCCTGATTCCCAAGATCCCATCCAGCCCTGCCCTCTGGCAGCTTCAGGCCATTCCTCACTGTCCTGTCTCCAAGCCCTTGGGAATGGGATGTCCTGGCCCTCCTCATTTTCCTGATTTAGAGCAGCCAAGTGTGGAAGAGCTGCTGAGAAATGCACGACCACTGTCCAAAACCTGCTGCAGACCAGCATGTGCCTCCAGATCCTTGAAATACCCTTCAATCCCTGTGGAATGGCTGGACACAGCTCATCGACCCTCTCCCATCATCCCAGGCTGGACACGGAGGATGGACACAGTCACAGCCAGGGCTCACTGGCAGCTCTGACCTCCCAAATAAATTAGGGAATGAAGAATACCAGGAAGCAGGCACAGACACCTTGTCCCAGCTGGACACATCCTGGTCCTGCTGGAAGCAGCAGCAAAGGGAGGGTGATCCCATCTCCTGAGAGCCATGAAAACACGACAGGAACACCATGGAAGAGCAGCCCAGCAGGGAATTCATCTCCAGCCTCTCATCCAAAGGCCTGGAGCTGGGATAACACAGCTTGCACTCCACAGCTGCACGTGGCAAGACTCCAGGACAGGCACAGCTCTTCGTGATGGAAAAATACCCCTGGGCAGCTGAACAGAAGGAAAACGAGAGGAAAAAAAGAACAAAAAACCATTTTCACACATCCCTGAGGACCGAGTTTGAGCTGAGCCCCGCAGCCCCGAGGTGGGTTTTGCCCTCCTGCCGCTGCAGCTCCAGGAAGGCAGCGCTGTTGATGAGCACAAAGGTGTCCCTGCTGGTGTCCCTGCTGGTGTCCCTGCTGGTGTCCCTGGTCGTGTCCCTGCTGGTGTCCCTGCTGGTGTCCCTGCTCATGTCCCTGCTGGTGTCCCTGCTGGTGTCCCTGGTTGTGTCCCCGCTCCCGGGCAGCTCCAGCCGGCCCCGGGGTGGGCTCAGCTTCCCCGGGTACAGGTAATCCATGTAGTTCTCAGGCTTGCTGGAAACGATGTTGCTGAGCATCATGACGAAGAGGAGGAAGCCGAAGAAGCCGACGATGATGAGGATGTAGAAGGAGGCCATGATCTCCTCCTGCAGCTCCAGGGCGGGGTTGCTGTAGTTGTTGAACCGAAGGGCTTTCTTGTGTTCCACGAAGGTCTGGAGTAAAGCGGGCAGCACCGAGCTGCTGTTGGTGTGGTTGCTCAGAGCCATGGCAGCTGCCACCACTCCAGAGGCCAAATCTAAACAAAACAAAGTGAAAAAGAACTGATCAGCTGAGCCCAGGGCCTTCACACCATTCCCTGTGCTCCTCTCTGGGGATTCCTGCACCTGGAATGTTCAGAGGTCAGAGCTCACCTGAGCTGCAGCTCCCATCTCTGCTCCCTGGCACAGGATCCTGGCCAGGAGGGATTGAGGGTGGATTTTAGGGCAAGGTTCTTCCCCCAGAGGGTGCCCAGGGAATGGGCACGGCCCCGAGGCTGCCAGAGCTCCAGGAGCCTTTGGACAGCGCTGCCAGGGATGCCCAGGCTGGGATTGTTGGGGGTGGCACTGGATCATCCTCGTGGGTTTATTCCCACTCAGGAATTCCATGATTCCATCCTCCAGCTGCACACCTGGCAGGCAGAGAGCAATAGTGGAGCCAGTGGCAAGTTAGGGCAGGAATTCAGGGAATCCAGATTTGGGCTGTCTGCATGGAAAATGGGCAGACACAATTCCCCCAGGCTGCTTTCATCCTGCTGGTGATGCAGCATCCAGGTCAGAATTTGGGAATAACACTGCCAATTCCAGGGATTTTCTCAGTGGAAACGGGATGAAAAGTCACCTCACCAAGAGGAGAGGAAATCAGTTCTGGGATTGTCACAGAATGAAGGAATGGATTGGGTTGGGAGGAACCTTAAAATCATCCAGTGCCACCCCTGCCACGGGCAGGGACACCATGGGCAAACCATTGCCGCCAAGCAAACCACAAAATCCTGCCATTCTGGAAAATTTAAAGATGAAAAAAAATTTTTGCTCCATCTCCCAATCCCACACACCCCAAAATAAACTTTTGGCAGCAACAATTTCCCGAATTTGCCAGAAATCCCTGGATGGTTTTCAGCTCTCTGAAACGCCTTCTTTGAGAAGAATGTGACAATCTTAGAAAAGCTCGGTGCCAATCTGCCCATGAGGGCTGGAAATCCAATCCAAGGGTTTCATCCCAAACACGTAATTTTTTTTTACTAATTTAAAATAATTTCTTTTCCTGGTGCTGAGGCCCTGGCACAGGGTGCCCAGAGCAGCTGTGGCTGCCCCTGGATCCCTGGCAGTGCCCAAGGCCAGGATGGACACTGGGGACAGTGGAAGGTGTCCCTGCCATGGCTGGGATGAACTTTAAGGTCTCTCCCAACAAAACCATTTCATGATTCCTTGTCTCAGTTTTCCTTGCTTTTCATCCTGTTTTGGTTACCCAGTGTTGCTCAAGCGTCTTTAAAAATGAGGAAACATCTTCACCTCTGGCAGCCAGAGCTCAGGTGCTTCACAACACCTGAGGGCTTGACTCTGCTTGAAATTTCCTACAGGAACCTGTTTTAAACGTGAGCTTAAAATTTTTAAAAGTGCGTTTTAAAAAGTGGGTTTAAAACAGTACAATTAAAACTTAAAATTAATAGGAATAAGAGAATAATAATAATAATAATAATAAATTGGAGACAAAAGAGTAGATCTTCCTGCCTAGTGTCTCCTGAGATATTTGCATGGTAATCCTTGGAAAAGAGAGCTCCTGAGCCCCGGGGGAGGCCAGCTGGCATCCCTGCCTGGCAGCTTCCTTCCCTTGGAATTGCTGGATCATCCCTCCCTCTCTCCTGGTGCCTGCCCGGGGATGTTCAGCACTCCTGGCTCAGGGAATTGCGGCATTTCCTCCCTGCTCCCCTGGGATCAGCCCATCCCCAGAGCCCTGCAGTGCCCCCGGGGCTGCCTGGAATATCCTGGACATCCCGGATGATTAAAGGCTGCCCGGAATGGCCTGGACATCCTGGATGATTAAAGGCTGCCCATTCCTGGAGAGGTTTGCTCTCCTCGCAGCCATTCCCTGTTAATGGCTGTGTTTATCCTGCTGGGCTCTGACTGCTCCTCCTGGAATCTCCTCATGCCCCAATAAACCACGGCTGAGTCTCTCTGATCCGGGATTGGGGAGGTTTACAGCCCCACCACGGGAGCTGGGGGATGTTCCAGGGGAAATCCAAGGGATTCCAGCAGCTCTGGCTGTGTGGAATCACGAGGCTTTGAGCTAAACGAGATTTTTTTTGTCTCTATAGGAAAACAGAAAGGCAAAATCCCAGATTCCAAGTGAAGTGCCCGTGGATTATAAAACTCTTCCCTCTGCCTCAGCCCAATCTGGCTTCTTAAAATTAATGAATAATTTGAAAGCGACCTGAAAGATAATTTTGTTCCATGGGCAGGGCCACCTTCCACTGTCCCCAGTGTCCAAGCTGGCCTTGGGCACTGCCAGGGATCCAGGGGCAGCCACAGCTGCAATGGGAATTCCAGCCCAGCTTTTCCCCACCCTGCCAGGGAACAATTCCTGCCCAAAATCTCATCCAGCCCTGTCCTCTGGCACTGGAACCATTCCCCCTGTCCTGTCCCTGCATGCTCCTGGAATTATTCCCTCCCCAGGGACTCAATCCGAGATCACAGCTCTGCTCAGGAGTGAAACTTCCCCTCCCAGAGGGCACAGCACAATAAACGGGATTTATTCCTTGGCTGAACCCCAGGGGAAGGTTTTAACCTGGAAAAAAAAAAAAA
>VWYP01025169.1:136720-151895 GCA_013400435.1 Pycnonotus jocosus | reverse complement strand
AAAAAAAAAAGCCCAACCAAAAGACAACTTGCCAGGCTGAAGATGGTGGAGATTTACATTAAGCCAGACACAGGCAGGTTCACTCAGGAAGTCTGACCATCCCGTTTTCTGACAGTTGCATTTCCTCGGCTCCATTCCGTCCTCCTCTTTTTTTTTTTTTTTTTTTTTTTTTTTTTTTTTTTTTTTTTTTCTTTTCTCGGCTNNAATTTTCTTTTTATTAGCCTTGCTCCGGCTTTATCAAGGATTATGTAGTTGGCAAGAGGAGAGCGAGAGAGTGGAAAGAGAGGGCTCGAGTGCTTTTGGGGTGGCTGCTGTTAGGGTGGGGTTTTTTTGATGGTGTAATTTTTTTTTTTTTTTTCAATCGTGTTTCCCCTGGATTTGCAGTGGCTCAATCCTTAGGAGCGGTGATGGAGTGTTTAAAAAGATCATATGTAGCATTATATTTTTAGTTTGGTGGTGGATGGATGGAAGAGGTAGTGAGAAGCCTTTGCAGCCCTGCCTGTTGTTGGTTAGATTGAGGCAGAGACTTGGCTGCGATTGGGACGCGACTGTGACATGGGCATCGATCGCTTCCATTGAGAGCAATGCAAAAACACAGCCTGGGTATGTAACACTCTCAGTGCCATCAACACTTGTTTTACTTTATATTTACTGGCAAAACTGACAGAACGATCCGGAGTGCTTTTCTTTGAAATAAGGAATACAAACATTTGGATGGGAAGGTGCACAAAGAAGATCGTGGAAATAAACGGGGGGTTGAAGGTTGGGGGGTGTGTGGGGGTGAAGAGCCTTAATCATCATTGCTCCACTTCCTATTCAACTGCCTGTATTTAAAGAGTTTCTGTCTTTTCTCTGCTGGGGGATCCTACTAAACTGGTTGAAATGAAAAAAATCAGACTATCAACCTTGAGGGACTATCTGCTAGTTTTCAGGGTTTGCGGTTTCAGCCGGTAGGAAGGCACACAAAATAAAAGATGGCTAGCCAGCTGTTTTAACCTCTTGCACCTGGCTCCAGAGCTGAGGCTCACCAGGATTATTCAGTTATTCGTGTTATCTGTGCTTGAATATTTATAGTGTACGATCTAGAGATCCACACAGTGCATTGTAGCATCTCTTTATCCTTTAGTCGTGGGCTTTTTGGACTTTGCCAACATAAACATGTATTAAATAGTTTTCATTTTTATGATAATGAACATAGAGGGTCAATGAAATATAGAGGGAAAAGTCGTAAATCTGCAAAAGTGAAACCTACCCAAGGAACAAAGAAAGGTCAGGTAAACCATCTGTGTAAGTCACAGTAATAGTACCTGCTGTTTGGTTTATGCAGTGATACTGCTTTATTATTCTCTAAAATGGAACTTATCCGCTAGATCAAGTTAAAACTAAAGGAAAGCTGTGGAGATGGCAAACGACATTGCATGCATCTTTCAGAATAGGGCGACAGATATGTTCCTTGATTTTTGAATAGTTTAGGTTTATTTGTGAAGACAGTGCACCATGAAAGAACATATAAAGGGGGCTGAGAAAAATCACTGTTTAATATTGCAGAATTTACTGCTTCCATTCTGACCATGAGCCTAAATTTACACAATGAAATTTGATTATCTCTAATAACAATATTAGATCCTGCACTGGATGGATGAGAATTGAGGTGGTTTTGTTGATTGCAAGGGTTTAATGTTGCATTTCAGAATCTGATGTGGTTTAGCCTCCCTTCCATTAACTGGAAAACCCCTGAGGTTTTACAATTATTTCTTAAAGATAATACATTTAAGATTGCATTGGTAGGCTGAAGAAAAGTCATAAAGGCAAGAAGGGAAGCCCTTAATAACTCTTGAGATTCAGACATGTTCAGCAGTTAGATTGGCTCTGACTTCACCAAGGGTCGACAATGTGTCATTTCCATGAAGCCAAATTGCCCTCTGCCTATATGATATTAATGTGCAAATCAATATTTCAGGGATTAAATTTCCCTTCTTCATTTTTTATGGTTTCTACCTCAATAAGTCTCAAGTCTATTAGAAGAGGCTGGATGATTTAAAATCTTTCACTGCAGAATGGCTTGTCGTAGCCTTGTTTCACAGACCGTTTTTTTGGATTTTCGTTATAAAAGACTAAAGGCATTCCAAAGAAGTTGATAGTCAATATAGGGACATGCTCACTGTTGTAAAGCCCTTGTTCGATTAAGAGCTAAAAAGGTATTGAAAATATAATGTATATGCTTATATAATATATATACATTCTACTGCTTTAAAAATATTGTGTTAATCACCTATTGATTTATTTCAAAATCAATTGAAGCTCCTTTCTTATTAGTGATTTGTTCAGCATTCTTCAGCCTTGTTGTTAATTTTCTTAAGCAGCATGCATGAATTAATCTGCTGGTAGGATGTGTTTTGGTGGGGGTTTTTTAAGCATATTTAAACCCAGGCATTTTTACCTATTTAAGCTATTTAAGCTAAGTGTTGTGAACAATTTAGTATTGTGGGGGAACCAAGAGACTTCGAATTCAGCATTGTTTTAATGAAGCTAAGGGGTATTTTGCACATATTCTATGATTTATGCTCATATGCTTATCAGTAATGTTTATTGAGAGTTTCCATTGAATATTCAGGATCAGTTAAAAATTAAAATGGAGCTATCTGATCTGGAAGGAAACAATACATGACAGAAAATTTAAGTCAAAATATGAGGTTATGACTTTATCACATAATCTTGGGAAGGCCCTACTGTCTATCATTTAGTGTTGTTTTATAGTCTTAGACCATCTGGACTAGGTTCCGCACAGCTGCATGAATTTCATATGTGATAGAACATTTTTTCCATTCAGTGTGAAATGTTCCTTCCTAAAAACGTACACCAGACTCGCTTAATTTAGTCTGCTAAAAGAAATGCACATGAAAAAGGACAAAAGGCTCTTTAATCTCTGCAAGCTGTTTGTTTTTCTTCAAGATTCCTGTCTGTTTGGGTTTGAAAAGTCATGTTTATTGAACAGATGATTCTGAGGTGTGACATTAAGATAATATATGATTTTTGTGCTAGTTTCTGCTCTCCTAGTTAATTTGCGGATCTACTTTTTATGCCTGTCAAAACACAGTTAATCTATTCTTATTTACAATTAATCTCAATAAAATTAATCTTAACTATGCCTTAGTCAGTGGCTTAAAATATCTAATTATATTCAATTAACTGCTGTCATAGTAATTAACACTGCTTAATTGCCTCTGCATATATTTATGTAAAGCTCATTAGTTACTGCTTGCTCTTTTTTCCTTTTCTCATTCCCATTTTTGTGGATATGAGAGCACTGACATAAAACCCAGTCTAGTTTTTGACAATTTGAGTCTTGAAGACCTGTGACAATGGCAATACATGTGTTTGTGACCTGCTAGCTGGGTAAATATTTTTGTTTTCATATGCAAAAAGGTCACCAGACCTGGGTCTCGAAAGTACTTCCAACCCAGCTCCCTCCACCTCTCGGCCTTTCTCCTACCCCACCACATACAAAAATGTTTTCTAGCCTGTTGATAGAAATATGAGAAGCTAGGTTAAGCTTTGTGTTTATAAATGAAGAGCCTTTCTGCATCTGCCTTGGGGCTGTACCCAGAAGGCAGAGCTTTGCTACTCCAAATTCATTCAAAGGGTTAAAGACTTGGCCAAGGTTCAAACTGAGAAGCGCCCAGGGAAAGTGCATGTGAATATGTACAAGTTTCATGTAATTAGTGCTTAATTATATTAACATATGCAAATTGTCAACTTAGGAGCTTGTTGAGCTGGCAAAGATCAGCCAGGCACAATTGCTGTATTGTTCTGAAACAATAATGGATTTCAAGTTGGATTGTGAAAACACATAACTAGCTCTCTAATTTAACTCATACCATGGTGAAATTTCATTAGTCTCCATGGAGACTGGTTTAATTGTGCTGACTAATGTTCTGGGCTGCAGAGTGTCCTAAAAAGAAAGCGTTGTTTGCCTAATCCACCTTACAATGACACTTGTTTGTACATGTTTCCCTTGTGTGAGAATTTGCATATGCAAATAAATAGTTTCTCTGCCCCATTTGTCATGGCTGTTCATTACCCATGAAGAGGACATTGTTACTAGGCTGTTACTGAGTCTCCCAAGACAGGATAGTGTCAACCAGTCCAGCCACATTCTTTCATAATTTGTTTCTGATTAATAGACCAGAGTGAGGCTCATTCTATTCAGGCCTCTGCAAAGGGAAGGTCAGTTCTGTCACTGAAAAGAGTTTCCGCAGCAACTGAAGTTTTTTTCTCTCCCTCCCCCTCCCCCTCGTGCTTTGGCTAAAATAATCATATTTAAAATAATGTATTCTTGCTCTAAGGAATACCGCCACTAATAATCTCTAGTTTCCTAAAGCAAAAGATAGGAAAATAAAGGAGATTCTGGTATTGGAATATTAATCCTGTTTTTGACAGAAAGGTAAACTGATATAATTGCTTTTCAGTCGAAGGAATGGGGGTTTATACAAGTGTGAAAGCATCGGAAAAGGATTAGCATTTTTTTGCATAATGAAAAGCTCTGTTGAATAGGGCACTGAATGGTTGACTGAATGACTGAGATGAAAGGAAGATGAAAATGCAGGCTCCTCTTTCTTTATGCCTATGTTCAGCTCTCCCTAAAGTTATGTTTGTCCAAGACTTGAGAAAACAAGGAGAAGCTCAGATTTTAGCAAATTGCTAAGATGCCCTGAATTTACATCATCATGTGAAGTAACACGTACGAGAATAGTGCAGCAAAAGGATAAGAAACACAGGTTTGTATGGAGGGGAGCTCCAGGAACATGACAGGCAAACCAAATATTGACTATTGGGTATCAAGGATTCCCAGCACTTTGCTTGGGGGAAGAAAGAAGGAGGACAGGGGCCGGCAGGGAGGGAGTAAAGGAGCTGCTTTAAAAGTTGCCAATGGAAATTATGCATCAACACATAATAATCTAATAAAAGTTTGGTATTCAAGGAAGCAGGGCTTAGTCAATATCTGTTTTAATTATTAAACTGTTTCTCCTTTGGAAAAAGTTATGAATTCTGACTCAGTGCTAAGTGTTTAAGTGGTATAGGAGCCTTGCTGGGGAAAAAATTACTCTCTTTGCTTGCCTTTGAAAACAGAGAAAGCTTACCGAAATAGCAATAGATACATGCACAGAAGGAGCGGGGTGTTCAGTGTGACTGTGTCAGCGTACTCAGGTTGTTTAAAACGTTTGGATTCCCGTAGATTCAGGTGGCAAGAAAGGCCCTGGCCTCCTCCTGCAATCACTGCTGGCCCCCTCTGCCTCCAGCCAGCGCAGGATCAGGCCCCCAGCCAGGGCTGCAACTGGTTAGCTGTTGACAATGTGATCAGTGCTTCTAATTATGTTCTCTCAACAGTAATTAGGGCAGTTAAAATACCATAAGTGTTGAGCCACTTTTGAAAGTGGGAAGTGGTTCTTTTGTACGTATGTAAATCAAATGCGGTGTGAATAATTATTTGTATGTGTGCATATTAAATAGGCTCTCTTTTTTATCAGGTCAACGTAGTTACCGATTTAGAGCTACTGTGGAAAACTCTTGGTAGTCAGACTAAATATTAACTTGTTTCAGGGATTTTTTTTCCCAGTTTGCAGAACATTTATTTGTAAATACTTGTTAGTTCAGTATTTGGCTTGGTCTGATAATATTTAAACACTAGAGATGCCTCTAAGAAATTAGGTTTACTTACGGATAAATGAACCAAAACTGTAAGTGCAGAAAGTGCTTGGGAAGAATAGTCACAAAAATTCTCTTTTTTCAAAGATAAAGACCTTCCGGAGGTTTTAGAATGTTTTGCTGCTTACTTTATGAAATTCCTTAAAACTTCTTTGAAAGGAATATACTTAGGGTATATCTTTCATTCTGGGAAGAGCTTATTAGTGTATTTCTATAAGAAAAATGTGCTAATTAAAAAAATAAATTATTTTATATTTTAAAATATTGTTAACCAAGCACCATGTGTTGTCTCTGGCAAAGTTCCAGCCACTGTAGAACTGGATAACACATGGGTTAATAATAACTTATGTGATGTCTGCATTCTTTCTGAATGGGCAGAAACCCAGCACACCAAGATTCTGAGATTCAAGATTTTAAAGAATAAGATGTAACACAAAATATGTTTATGTGGACAGATGTACAGATAGGAGAGACTAAGACATGTATGAGCTGCTTTTACTGAATAGGTATAAAAAGCATACTAGGTCTCGTTTGGTAGTTGTTGAGATTTGTTGTTGTTTTCGAAAGGGGCAATAAACACATTTATTGATAGCAGGGTTTTGCAGACCTGTAGAGATAAACTTGTTTTGCATAAGTAAAGCCAGGAACTTTAGTCTATAATACATGTCACTCTATTCCTTTTTAATAGTCACTCTATAGCAGTTTTATACCAGTATTTTTGTTGCTATTGCAACTTTTGCTGTGTTCCAAACTAACCAGAAGATTTAGCGCCAGACTGAAATATGGCAGACTTGTTGAGGAATTACATTTTCAGCTTAAAAAAATATTTCGTGTATCGAGACACTCTGCTTTATGTTCGCATTACTCAGAATTGGCTTTCAATTAAAGAGAAGAAAAAGCAGAGAGAGAGAGATATTTAGATTGTAATTTGTCTGAATTATATTTAATTTGCTTCTTTGTATTTTTGAGAAAAATTTTAAAGATGCACACAGAAGCTGGAATCTCTTTACAGACAAATCTGGCAGACTTTTAATATTCAGTGATCTGGTCGGTTATCCCAGCTCCTGAGAAGGCGTTATAGTCCTTCAGGTCAATAGTTCACTAACTAAAGGCTGTACGTACATGAAAGACCACGGTGACTCTGAAAACAAATGTTTACCATATAGGCCTCAGCAGTGTCTGCAGAGCAAGTGATGTGCATACTAGATATACATGTAAAACTATATTTAAAGAGACTAACATTCTGTTTCTGCAACAAAGAAATCCATACAAAAGGCCTGTATGCGTATGCCTTGATGTACGCCTATGACACGTAAAACCAAAAGAACTAGATTCTTGCCATTCACCCCAAAGAAAATTAACAATTGCTGCCCTGAAACTAGAGGAATAATATGGGTGTAAAACTGGCAAGACAGGCAGTTTCGATATTAGTGGAAAAATAATCAGGCCTGTAGTTACCAGTTGACAATAATCCCATAAAATCAAATTCAAAAGGTTTCATCTCCTCTTTTCGTATTACTATTTCCATTTTTAAGGAAGGCACCAGAAGGTCTGTAAGTAAGAGGTTTTCCAGAAAGGCTGAGGGGGCTCAATTCTCTTCCTTTTACCAGGTAACAGCAGAGCTGAGGGTCTGTGAGAGGCTGCTGCTGAAGGCTTGCTCCTCCCTGTTTTGACACTGAGGCTGCCTTATAAATTCACTTAATCTGAGATGACAAGGCACCTGTCACTGGTAGTGCTCCAGTGTTTGGGGCACTGATGGAAACCTGGAATAATCCCAGTTGTTTCCATACTTGTCCCAGAAGATGGTAGTGTAACAGATAAGAATAATCTCTTTTTCATGGCAGAAACATTGCTTCTGTCTATCAGTGGGGGATGGTCCTTTGATTTTTGGTATTCAGAGGACCAGAGCTTTCATAACAAGAGAGGGGGAAAAAATATATCCTTAGCTTTGCCAGGTGTTACATGATGTTTTCAAATGCAGGTGGTTTGCCTGTTTGAGAAACCATAGCTGTCCACCTTTGATTAAGATCCTCCTTGTTTGCTACCTAACACTTCCCATGCCTTCCCCACTCCTGAAAATAAGGTTCTGAGTGAAAAGTAGCTCCTTAAGCAGGGAATTTATTCCTGCGGGTTTTACTCAGGTTCTTTTCTGGTTTTTGTTGTGTTTTTTTCGGGGTTTTTTTTTTGTTTGTTTTTGTTTTTGTTTTGTTTTTAAAATTGAAATACGGTTATTGATTTTGTTTACAGCACTGAGGGTCACCAAGGGTTTAAATTAAAGAAAATGTAACATTTCTAAAATAAATTATTTAGTTGTAGGGCATATGTCATCCCTCAATCTCTCAGTTCCTTTGAGTTTTCACAAACTGTTCACAAAAAAGGAAATTTTTCTTTGTCATTGCAGTGCAGTTATCTCTGGGGTGGGAAGTGCCACCCCGTGCACACAAAACCATGAGCCGGTCTGCTAAAACAAAGCAACGTGCTTTGGGACTTTTTCCAGCAGGAGCAACTGATTTCTGTGGGGAAGAAAAATAGGATTTCTCGCTGAGTTGTCTGCCAGTGCACTGGGACAGACATTTCAGTTCTAGTGAAAAGCATCACTGGAGTTTCAAGTCTTAACTGGTCTGGCCCGTGGATTTCTCTCTCACTTGACGGGCGGTTTCCGCAGTATTTTTGCAGTTTCCAGTTTTGACCGAGGCCCTGTTCCAAAGTCCAGCGCCGCCTCATCGATTTCCCCAGGTTTGGATGAGGCCCTTGCGAAGAAGAGCGTCATCTGCTGAGGCACCCGCCGCAATTCCAGCAGCGGCAGGTCAGCGCTGCCAGGCGGCCGCCCCCCGGCCCCGAGGGGAGCGCTCGCTGGAATCACAGCGCTCTCCCGAGTGGGTGGAAAGGCAGCAAGAGACAGCGGAGTGAAAAAATGTTAGTATTTAAATATAGCAGAAACGGGGAGCCTGACAATAACTCAGCTACTACAGAGTCAGTTCAGCCATCTGGAGATGGTGACATGTCAAAAAAGGAGGGGCGGGGGGGAAGAAGAGGCGTTGTGAGGGAGAGAGTGTACTTAAAAATGAAGAATTTCATTCCGTGTTGGAATCTATTCTCCGTGCAGGATACAGCTTTAATGTTGAACAGCATAGCTCTCGGAGTGGATTTGTGCATCAAAGACGTACATACTGAAACACCTAGTGTCATGCCACAGCTGGATTCTAATGCTCCCGGACCAGATTTGTTTGGCCCAGCAAAGAGTTTACTGTTGAAATTAGTTTGATTTTCAATATTGTTATTATTTAAAAATAGATTTTGAAGCTGTTTGAATTTTTGAAGCACGTTCAGTGGTAATGATTTACAAACATTCCTGATTTCAGCTGTAGCTGTACAGAAGGGTTGAATCTGCTCTCAGCATATTTTTTACATGATATTAATAATTGGAGGCAAATATACTGCATATCTTTTAGGTTCATTTAAAAATCTATGCAATTTAAACAAACGCTGAATTGTGTAATGGTTTGTCTGGGAGTTACTTAGGCTGCACAGCATAATAATATTTTATTAGCTGTCATTTGTTTTCAAGGAAGAAAATGGTGATTTTTATGTTGTGTGTTATGTGAAAACTTGGCACTGAAACAGGACAGTCCCCAAATGTGAATTTCTTAAAAAGGTGGGACAGTAGTTGCCCAAAAGGTGAAGACTTGAGAAAAATTGGGGTAGGTCATTTCTTTCCTGAAATGAAGCAGGGTACAGATTAGGAGCCATTAAGGTTTGCCAGGAGTTGCTGGTCATAGAAGCCTGTTTAAGTGCTCACTGTCAACAAGGAAATCATGGGCAGCACTTAAAGTGGCTCACCTCTGATTTATTCATAAACCTCACACGAGCACTTGGCTTTGTTCTTGCTCTGGTAAGGGGGAACTGATGCCAATAAGAACAGGAATAAAGAGCTTCTTGCATGGTCCAAAAGTGAATAGCACTTTATCTCAAAGCATGACCTCCATTCCCAAGATCTGTTGTGTTACAGTTGACTCTGCTAGATGTGTATTCTCAGATGAATTGCTAGAATACCTTACAACAAATATATACTTTGTAAAGCCTCTAGATGTAACAAGAACCGTGTAACTGGAACTTAGGTTCTAACTTGACAGAAAGGTTGTGGTATTCATAGGGAGCTGAGCGATTTCCGTTTCAGACAGTGCTTTATGTTGGTGTTTTTAATGTGAGTCAGAAAACAGTGTGATTATGTGGCTGTGATTCAAATGAAAATTTTGTATTCTTTAAGGGATTTATTTGAGAAACATATTTTGATAAGAGCAGACACACAGAATGTGAAGTGATTCAGAGACTAAAAAGGAAAAAAAAAGTTGACTTTGTTTTTAGACATATTTGATGGCTGCTGCTATATTTTTGTTTCTCTAAAAAAGGCAAAGTAGTGCTCACAGTCCGCAATGGGGGAAGGGACCTTTCGAAGACGGTCAACTGCCATGTTTGCACTGGGGCAGAGGTTGAGTACAGTTACTTAAATCCCCAGAGAAACATTTAGTTAACGCTAGACTCTTTCTGATCCTGTCCGAGTCTGGTTTTCTTTCCTGCTTTTTAATGAAGTTTGTTTGTTGCTGTGTTTAGGTTATGCTTTTAAACTCGCTTGCATTTTCACAACAGATTTGACCAAAAGAGTCATAATGGAAGACAGTGATGAGAGTTAATGATACGTCTTTGATAAAGCAGTCCTCGTGTGCAATCTGATCACAGCCATCAGCTCATTTGTCATGGCTGAAGTGAAAATGTCAGGACCAATGAGTGTATCAGTGCTGAAGGGGGCGAAAGGGCTTTTGGAGACACTTTTGTGCTGGGAGTGGGCCATAGCTTAGATGCAGCTCTAGGGAAATACTGGGATTAGCCAACTCTGTGCACAAATCCCTAGCATAACAGAATTAGTTGGGAAAATGAGGTTTGTTAGGGGAAAAAAAAATCTGTAGAACTGCTCTAGGCTTCAGCCCAGGAACTATGAAAAGCAGTAAAGCATTTTATTAAAATAATTTTAGCAATGTGAACGTGTGTACATTCCAGTGAAAATCACCACTGGTAGCCAACATACTAACACAGCCCATACTAATGCATTTTGCATATGTATGTGGGTTTCCTTCTAAAATAATAATTTTAAAAAAGGGCATTAAAAATTACCGTGTATACAATCTTAAAAGAAGGTTTACTGAATTTGACACAGTGCATATTTATGCAACATTAAAATATGGACTGATGCTGGTGATCTTTTTGCATGGGTTAGTTCAAATAAAATACAAGGATAGTCTCCCTGCTGTAGACACTTCTTTACTCAGGGGGTAATTCATAATATAAAAACATACTGATTGCCAAACTGGCATTCTGTGGTGGCCAGCCTTTTCTCTGTTTGACTAGTCTGTGCAAAATGCTTCTGAAGAATATCACAGTAGGAAGATGTAGGATAACCTATGTATATGCCTGCCTTGGCAAGATTGCAAATGCAATTTTTTTAGACCTCTGAAAAACAAGATTTAATATCCCTTAAAAATTATGTTTTTGTTTTTGTTTTGTTCACATTCATTACAATAACTCTGGATAATTTTGGCAGCCAGTTTCCATTATTTTTGTTAAATCTTGGTAGATTCATGGTTTCAGTGGTATCCTTTGGCAATGAATCCTACTGTCTAACCCCTTTGCTCCTCTCATCATCAGGTTTTAATTTGTCACAGCTTAGCTTTCTTGGAAACCTGCTACTTGTCTGCTGGAAAGCTTTGTCTCGCTTCCTGTTACATACCTAGGAAGAGCATGATGCTTTCCCCACTGCATTGTCCATAAAAATGCTGAAGAGATCTTGATTTCTTTGAGGTCGGGATCCTTCTTACCAGACCTGTTCAGCTGATGTGGAACAGTGTAGGTATTTAACCAGGTAATCCCATTACCTGCACTATGCTAGCCCAAGAGGAGTGGGGGGGAGTGAGTTACTCCATCTCCAGTGCATGGAGCAGTTACTAAGAATTGTCCAGAGAGTAGATTTGTGTCTGTTGTGCTACACCAGTTAATAATTTCACTGCTTTCCTGTATGCCCCATGTGTTTGATACTGCAGAACTGGGGGTGTTTTAACTTCCCAGATCTGCGCTGAGGACGTTCAGCAGGCCGTCAGCACTGGGCTGAGAGCAGTTTTTTCCCTTTTGTTTGGTGTTGCTGCTAATGGTGCTGCTGCAAGTTTATCATCTTTCCTTTGGTTTTAATGGGAGACAGGGAAAAAAAATTGTTACCTCCTCTGTTGTGTCAGTGACCTGGTGGCTGCCACCATTCCGCAAGGCCTTCGAGCAGGAGCAGCGCGTGGTGGTGGCAGCACCGGCCCTGGCTGTGCCCGGGTTATTCACGCGTCCGTGTTGCTGCTGTTTGTCCATGATGGGAATCTCTCGCTTCCTGTTTCTCTCCCAGAACTTGGGCACGAGTTTGGGAGCCAGCAGAACTGGTGCACTTGCTGATTGGAGGGGGTGGAGAGGAGGGGGTGCATGGCAGTGCCTTAGGCTGTGGCTCAGGTACCAGGCGATTGCCTCAGCCCAGGCTTCTTTTCAGCAAGCTTGCAGCTAGCGTGTGAAACCAGCTCTTGTGGTCATGGGCTTCGGGCCCGCGGTCTTTCTGGGCCTTCTCACGCTGTGAATGTGGCCACAGGGACTAAAGATACCAGGTAACCTCGAGTCTGGCATAAAAATGTGTGATAAAGCTGCAGCCACTAGTCTTTAAACCCCAAACACTTCCCTGTTTATGGGTGTCAGTGTGAGTGGCAGCAGTAAAGTAATTTATTTAATCTAACTAGTACTTATCTTTGTTAGGAGTCGCCTGCAGATTTCTTCCATTTCATGTACAGTGGATTGTCCTTTTTCAGATAATGTGCTTGTACAACCTTTTTTTTTTTTTGGTTTAATGCTATTGATTTACAATATTGAAGTGATATATCTGATACCTGTTTCCTGCACTTTGACTGTACGTAGTCAAAGAAGCTGATGGGATTCTTCGCTCCCTTCCACAAGCCTTTAGCTGTTTTAAATGTATAATTATAATTGCATGTCATTTGATAGCTGCACTAATTGCTGCCAACCATTGTCTGTTTGCACTTAATGCTGAAACCTGATCAACATCCTGCTTTGGTTGATGTTTGGTGGTAAACTTTAATTAACTCTTATTGCATTGAAGAAGAGCTCAGTCTCTGTGCTAACTAATCATTTACCTTCATTATGTCCTGACAGCTCCACTTGTTCCTGGTACTAATAGATACACCAGTCAGTAAATAAACCTGCAAACCTTCATGCCTTCAAGTTGTTCCTCATTGATATTTTGTTGCTTAAAGTATAATGGCGTAAAGATAATTATTTCAGTTAGTTTTGTATCTCTGCTTTTCCAGACACTGATCTCAAATTGCCTTTTTCATGCCAGACAATATAATTTTAATAGTAACTGTAGATTTAAGATAACATTATTCCTTCAGCATGGTTCCTATATACATGCATCTTTTGAATCAATACAATTAAGCTTGTCTCCTGTTGGAATTCTTGTAATTATTTTTCTTGAAATACTTTTCCTGTAATGATATTGAAGTTAAAGTAATCAGGTTACTGGCAGATCATGTAAAATTCAACTCAAAATTGCTGGCTGCTTGATTTTAATTTGTCTGACATCAAGTTTGTTTGAAAAGGGATAATATGTGGTTAAACCAAGGAGCTTATAATTATGGTTGACATTTGTTTGTTTATAATGAAATCTAATTAAAGTTCATACATTTTAAAACACCAAAGTTAATTACTGAATTGCTCACTTCACTTATGCACAGCAGTCAAATTAACTTGCAGAACAAAAAAATGACAAAAGACTATGCATAATAAAAACAAAATGCCCAGCTGATCTTGGCAATACAAAACAAATTTGCCATGATAATATTCTAGAAAAAAAGTGCTTTATTAATAACTAAACTGTTTAAAAAACATCTTGTATTTTCACTGACCATGCTGACTTTAATACAGAGTAATATTTAAATGTTTAACATGATTTACAATACCACAGATTTCTTTTTTTCCAGATGCATAATTAGAAGAGTCTTGCAGTCTTGTAAATCTGCTGAAAAGCAAGATTCTTTATGTTTTGTTTTCATCAAGGCTCTTTCTGAACTTGTCTGGAGTTGTGGTATCTCCCCGAGACCTGGACTGTTTGCTTGACTACCTGCCTCGTGGTAACTTTTAGAAAGATAATTGCAGCATTTTTAGCATGCAAACAAAAAATTACCATGATGTTTATTTCACAGTTTGTTTTGAGACAACAGAGGTTAGGTGAATACTGTAGAGCCACTCTGACTCCCTAGTCATTATTTGTTACTTTTGCAATCCATTCTTACCTTGCAAATATGCTGACAGAGAGCACATCCAGACTTCAGTAAAATCACAAAACTTGTGGTAATTCACACTTTAGAAGATTATACTAGTCTATTTTACATCATTAAAGTATTTTTAGTATACTTACTTATGTTAATATTACATTTTCGTTAAATTAGACCTAAGTTTAATGAAGCAAAAACCTACATTTCTGTAATTTTTTCTTAAAAGCTGTGAATGCAAATGATCTCTTTCATAGTATGTGAGAACAGGTGACAGATCTAGGCAGCATTATTTTTGATGAAGATAATTAGGATTAATTTTCTAGCTGCTTTTATTTAATTTAGTTCCATGTGAGTTTAAAACAACATCTAATGTAAACTAACTTTGGTCGGAGTTAAAGAGATTAAATGGTGAATGCTTTACAGATTGGGAGTATTGACATATGAATAAACACAGTAAATATGATTTATTAATTCCTAAAATGATTGATGCAGTGAAGTTCTTTAAAGGAAAAAGGAATATGGATTCAATAGCTAAGCTTTATATTTAGTGGGATTATTAACTTGAACTTCCAAATTTAACAGGGGCTTGGGGAGTGAAAAGGGAAAGCATGGGGGCTCTTTCCATTAATGGCATGCTTGTAAATTTGAGTGTAATTTACATAACCTTTCATAGTGTATATTGTGTGTGTTATAATACAGGATCCGATTGATTTGTAAATTAATATTTATTTAGTAAAAGAAAATCAAAGGGATTAAGCAGTCATCATTCTAACTCTAATCCTACTTTGCATAGATGAGACAAAGGGAGGTGATTAATGCTCTAATGTTCACTGGGTCACTATCATTCAGATGCACCTTTCTCCATAAAGAAAGAAAGGCAAAAAGTTGATGCTTCCTCCTAGTATTGGCAAACAAGAGTTTTCTAGCAGTACTTTACCTGATTAGGCCATTCTTCATCACTAATGAAGTAATCACTACAAAACCTGCGTCAGGTGGTAAAAATATGGTATGAACGCGAGAATTAGAAGGATAATTACAGTTCATGTTCTTGTCTCACACCAACGTGAGCTATTAATATTCAGTTAGAACAAATACATGCAAAC
>VWYP01025169.1:131720-134220 GCA_013400435.1 Pycnonotus jocosus | reverse complement strand
GCACAGTTTCTCCAGGAGGAAAGCAGAGGTTAGCAATTTAAGGTTTTCTGTATATTGGCCATTAGTTCTGAGAAAAGGATTTATATGATCAAAGTTGGTGGCCTTGTGAATTACTGGGAGAACTTTAAATACTAAGCAGAGCGGCAGGTATGTATTTCTGTGAACTCAGCTGATAGCACTGGCAGAGATTTGATTTTTTTCTTGATGTCTTAAGGCTGTACAGATACATGCTTAATATATATCCAATTTGCCTTTTTTAAAATACTGTATGGTTTGCATTGTGTTTGCTTTTGTAAAGAGGATTGAAATCTGTTGTGGAGACTTTGTGAAAAAATGTTTGTTCTGAGGCAGTCCTTGTAAATTTTTTTTATCTATGACTTTGTGAAACTTTGTTATAACTATCTCAGAAGGTCCCTGGGCAGGAGATTTTTTTTTTATTTTTCAATATTGAAGATGACATAGCCTCTAATGGATGCATGTTCCATGATATGTTATGTACAGTCAGTAAATTATGCCAGTAATTTTTAATTCCTCTTCAAGGTATAATGATTTCATCTACCTTATCTGATAGCAAACATGACCACAAAGACTGTAAACAGCTCAAGTATGGAAATATACATTATGGTTTCTCTCTGTGCTGCTCGTCAGTTCAAAGATTTAGTATTTGTTTTAATTGGAATGAAGTATACTCTTGTTTATATAATTGTGATCAGGGGGCTGATGTCATTGTTTAGTACTGATTAATACTGAAGTTATATAAGGGGACAACTATAAATGTGCAGCTTATTTAAAAATGTTGATTAAGTAACAGAAAAGATGTTATGACACTTGTTACTGTGCTAGTTTTGTTTTTCAGTTTGACTATGTGGTGGAAGGTTTAAAAATATAGTTTACCTCTGCTAAATCTTTTAAGAGAAAATTGCAACAGCACAACTGTTTAGCAGAGAGCTGTGGGAAGACGGGGAAGGGTGAGATTCTGTGCTGCAGAACCCATTTTGTATCTGCCTAAAATTACTTTCTGCTCATAAATGCCATCTGGCCCCAGTGTAGTGTGCATGCCCATGACTGTAACTGGCAACTGTTTCTGTGTGTGTACAGGACGCTGTGATGCTGTGGGACACCATAATACACAGCAGTATGTGAAAAGCCTGCTTCAAGCAGAAAAGGTTAAATGGAAAGCCTCGGATAGGACTAGAATAGTTTTAGGGAGTTGCATCTGGTTCCATTTGCTGTATTAACTCCTTTTTAGCCATTAGTTTTACCTACTAAAGAGGTTTCACCCTGACTGATCCTTTCATTACTGACTGGGGCAGAGTTACTGCTCATGCATCCCTGTATCATTGCTGGGGAACAAAACAGAAGTACTACTGCCTCTTTTTCTGTGCAATGGCCCAAAAAACTTCTTGTACACATGTTGTGTGCCAGCTGCATGTGTGTGTCTTCATGCTTGCATGTGTGTTTACATGTGACTGAAATAGCCTCACAAGTGCAGTTGCTGAGTGGACACATGTAGAAATACTTTGTACGGGCATTGTTTATCCTTTTGTGTCAGAGTTGAGAGATACCAGTATGAACACATTTATACCAGTCCTCTACTGATGGAAGGCGCTGGGAGTTGCTTGCTGATGCAACTCTCCTTGTGCAGCTTTTTATCTGTAGATAAGGGCTTCGGAGGAGAATGCATTAGATGTGCAGGCTTTCTTCAGGATACATACACTGTTTGTGCAGATTTGCCAAATGAGAAAGTAAACATGCTTGTCTCTGGACTAATTAGAGAATTATTAAGTTTCCATGCTCATTGTGATCAGATTATTTCAAAAGGTTTTTAAATTGCATGTGTGCCATGAGCAAACTTAACCTGGTTCTCATCAGTGATTAAAATTACACACCAAGCTTTGTGACGTTTGATTCAGGAGCAATTAGGCTGTCATCTTAGCCATCTCAGATACCAAAACTAATTTTGATTCATTTTCATTCTATGCAAATCTTCTGATGTATCTTAAACTGATCACTTCCTCTCTCTGATGCAGCTGACAAGATTAGACTTGATTACATTTAAAAAAAAATTAGGCAGCTATCCTTCATACTTAATATCTCAGTGACCTTCACTGAAGCCTTTCTAGGGAAGGATTTTTTTTAATCCCCACATCACACTGAGCAATTTTATGCAGGGATATAGCACCTGTCTATTATGTATATAAACTTATATTGTCCAGCTGCACAAAATTTTTGAATTCGATTTCCTTTTCTTGTAAATGAGAAGATGTAGAAAAAATTAATGCTTCACATATCTAAAAAAATGCTTTTAAGGATGTAATCAAACTTTTGTACTTAATTGAAAACTTATCTGATAAATTGGTTACTGCTTTCGTCTGAAACTAATGAGATCTATTGTGCTGACTTATGACTGGAATGAAGATTGCTTACCTCCTGCATAAAAGCAAGGCAGAGTTTATATCATAGGCTGAAAAAAATCACTAAAGTTTCAGAGTACTCAGCT
>VWYP01025169.1:119220-126720 GCA_013400435.1 Pycnonotus jocosus | reverse complement strand
GAAGCTATTCCAGTGTGCTGTTTGCAACAAATTCACCTCTGACAGCCTGGAGGCCCTAAGTGTGCATGTGAGCAGTGAGCGCTCACTCCCCGAAGAGGAGTGGAGGGCTGTAATTGGAGACATCTACCAGTGCAAGCTCTGTAACTACAACACTCAGCTCAAAGCGAACTTCCAGCTCCACTGCAAGACTGACAAACATATGCAGAAATATCAACTGGTGGCTCACATTAAAGAAGGCGGCAAAACTAATGAGTGGAGGCTGAAATGTATTGCCATTGGCAACCCAGTTCACCTGAAATGTAACGCCTGTGACTATTACACCAACAGCGTGGATAAATTGCGCTTACACACTACCAATCACAGGCATGAGGCAGCCCTGAAACTCTACAAGGTAAGTCTGTGACAGCGACTCCAGCCAGCACCAAGTGGGCTGGGAAATTAACCCTTTGAGTGCTCATCAAACAGGACTGGTTAATTAGTAGAGTATATATTTATTGAACATGCATGTAGTCGAACAAAACCTGCCGGTTAGTCAGGGAGGAGTGCTCCAGATGAGTCCTGTTGAGTCGCCTGGGGGTCACTTACGAGGCACTTTCTGCAAACACAGGGTCCATAAGTTGTTTTTTTTTTTTTTTTTTTTAAAGTTCTCTTGTAATAAATGACTAAAGGTGTTTTACATCTCTCATAACCTTTTCAGACTTTGTCCATTACATTTTAATCAGAAGTTTGACAGAGATGATGGAAAATAATGTTTTTCCCATACTGTGCATAGGAAAAGGAGATCGCTTTCTGGCATATGTATCTGTTTGCAACCATAATGTATCACAGCCAAGTTATTTTACATTGGTATTTTCAGTAAGCATATGCAGTATGCCACTTTATTACAAAGGATATTCAAAAGTAAGCGCTATCATCCTTTTGCCTGTCCTTCTTTTGTCTGCCCTTCTTTTCCTAACCAGTAATGATTTTTCATAAACATGAAAGGGTGTGGTGCAGATAAATATGTTAGTAGAATGGCAACTGTATTTTTATCTTTACTGGAAAAAACTATGTGGATATAATGAATATGTGGGAGTGATGAATACCATTTATTACAGAACTTGTCATGACTTTTTCCAAACCCTAATTATGGGGTAACTTATTTTCTGCAGTGTGTTTACTGGATTGGCTTGATTGTCTTGGTTCATGTACAAAATATAACACATTCATTTCCAAGATGAATAACTTTGTGACTTATTAAAAACTTCTTTTGTCTAGGGGATATAAAAATTCAGGAAATATTGCAAACCATTAGTCACTGTAACGAGCTCTAAATATGATTAGAAAATCCATTTTGCAAGTGTTATCTATTGATTTATACTAGAAATCTGTGATAACTAAACTATCAAGAGTCATCTGCTGATTACAGCAACTATGCTGGTTTTCTAATTGTGTTGAAGACCTGTACATACAGAACAAATATGGAAAAGTCTCAGTAGACTTCTAGTTTAAGCAAGAAATAACATTTTTCTGGTGTTCAGCCATGTTCAAATGGTTGGTCTGAGCTAACACATGCTGCACAGGTAGTAACATAGATTTTCACTTTATCACCTGATAGTTGTAACCTTGATGTATCTGCTGTGAGCAAAAATGGCAGTAACACAAGTTTTGGCCTATTATACTGTCCCACAGTGCTGACTACTCTGCTAAATTAACAATGTATTTTATTTAAATTGCATTTTTACTTAATTCTATAGGGTTGCTGGTTTTTTAAGATCTAAAATCCCATTATGAAAAGTATGAAAAGAGCTGAGAGTCTAGTGACACAGCCTGCCTCAGCAGCAGAACTCCCTTTTGAAGTCCCTGCTCCCTGTCATCTGTGAAGCCATTCCTTGCTTCCTCTATTTACGCTGTGCAGCNAAATACCAAACCCAAACGACTCAAAAATCAACATATTTTTCATCCTCATCTGTTTTTTGGAGTGTTAACCTGCATTATTTCAATTATTTGTTCTATAATGCCACCATTCAGTGAAATGCTACTGCAAACAGTGCCACAGACAGGAAGGATAGAGTAAGAGAAGGGAAGGCAGAAGGCTTTCCTCAGATGGCTTCACTGCCAAAGCTTCTGAGACTTGATGAAAATAAGATGCCAGTTACCTACTTTTTTATTAAAAACTATAGTCACAAGGTACACAAACTGTCTACTCAAAACAGTATTTTCTTTTCACTCACTCAACCTGATCCCTAGAGAAGCCTTCATCAAATATGTTTGAGTTTCCAGCCTGTCCTACAAAATATTGGATGTGGGATCCTGTTTTGTTAGATGGAGCAGTTCAGTGGCATCGATGGAGTGCAGCTGTCAGACACAGCAAGGAACCATCACTAGCCTTTGGAGCTCAATCTTTGAATCAGTTAAGGACATCCCAGTGGAAGCAGAATTTACAAACTCCCAGACACCCTCTAGGCTTCATGGCCTAAGGAGGACAATTGAAATTGACTGGCTGTTAACCATAGGGTTCCAACTCTCCTGATGCTTTTTAAAGGACTTGTCCCTAGGATTGCTAGTGAGTATCTCAGCTTTTTAAAAAGTTTCTGCCCCTCATGACTTCTTAGAAAATCTTGGAAATTTGAACCCCACTAGGTTTGATGATTCTCAGAAAGCAGACAGCATATACACATGCGTGCACTATTTTTATATAATTTCATTTTAAGGTTAATTTGAAGGAGAGTGATGTCTCATTTAAAATACCAGTTGGAGTATTAGTGTTATTTTTTAAGAGTTGGGCTTGGCATGAAGTGCTACGATGTGTCCCAAATGACCAAAATGTTCTAGATGTGTGTGCTCTGTGATAGAGTGTAATGCTTCTGTACATCACTCAGAAAAACCTTACTCTTAATTGTGAGTGTACATTCAGGCCTCAAGATGGAAATAAACGCATTTTAGAAAGTCTGTTAAGTTATCTGCTAGCAGACTTGATAGTTTCATCAGGTCTTGGTGAAGCTGTTGACACCGAGAGAGTTGTAAACTTTTTTTCTCTTGATACATCAGGTGAACTTTTAGAGCACCTAAGGAAAAAAAGAACATTAATTTATATGAATAACAGCTATATGCCTTGGGAGCAATATCGAATATTCATGAATTGTGTTTATGTTGAAGCAGCTCCTCCTTTTTAAAATTAGGATGCTGTGAATGTGGTTGGGCAGAAAGTTTAATACTAAAACCATCTGAAAGCACAGAAAAAGAATCTGTGACTTTGTTCCTTTACTTTGTCAATTACCTCAAAGTTTTTCTTCAGTCATTTATATTTATTTAAATGTTATTGTTTTGTGAATTTTATTTTTATAAATGTTGCTGTAACAGCTTGATTTTTCTCCCTGTGCTTAACTGTTGATGGAATAAAAGGATATCTTTTCATAGTCATGGCTTTTAAAGCAACCATGAACATCAGAGCTTTTCTTCTGAAGCTGTATAATTTTAGGCAGTACGGAAATGTCACTTTTAGAACTAGATTCTAAATGTGGCAAAGTGGAACCTTTAGCTGTTTTCTAAGTTATTTAAAGAAGAAATGGCCTGGTTGTTCCTTACAGAAGTGCAGTATTCAAATGGTGTTGCTAATGTGGCTTCTAAGAACCAGAACAAAGACAGCCTTACCCTGAGTGAACTCAGCCTGGCCTAAATGAATTTCCCAAAGACTTTACTTTTGGAATTGTGGAGCTCGATATTAGCAAATTAAACCACAGAAGAGTTGCAAGTTCTTGGCATCATCCATCAAGAAGCATTCAGTGACTCCACAAGTAAACAGAGAAAGCTTCTATAGCAACAGAGTGCCTTTCCATTTTGCAGGAGGAAGCATTCAGCTTCTGCAGATTTGGGAAGCTGAGGCAGGACGCTGATCTGTCTCTGTGGATGTAAAATACATATGACTGGAATTGCTCTTAAGGCAGCCATTTTGTAGCTTAGTCAAATAGCTTTTGATTCAGGGAACTGCATAAATCATGTCCTGTGCTCATAAAATAGTTTCCAAATATTTTTATTAATAAATAAATAAGTACAGGATAACCTTTTTGAAAAGTAAACTGGAATAGCTGAGAATAAAATTTACTTAACCAGGTAACTGAATGACATGATCAATTTCTAATCACAAATAAATATTTGAAGATAGTTTATCAAAAACATTATTTGATTAGGTGATAATACCTTCAATAGACATTGCTTTTATACTGTATATTTACTGCAGTTTACATTGTGTATGCAACTATTTAGGAGCTCAAGGAAAGTGAGAGGCAGCAGTTAGCAGACTAATACTCGGCTGTGCTAGAACTACCTTGGTCTTCCTTTTATTGACAAAATATTGATCCACAACACTATTAATGCTAGGATTTTTAAATTTTGGCAGATCACTTCACCTCCCATGTTCTCAAGTGGCAAAGATATTACCCAAAAGGAGTGACCTGATTTAAGTTTAAGAAGGTTAAAGGTTAAAGGTTAGCTCAAAAGCATCATCTGCCTAGCTGCTTAACTTTAAACTGATCAATTTAATGAAAATCTGTTTTGCAGATGGTGTTGTAATGTCTTTGGCAGGATTTAGGCAGCTTTAACATTAGACGTATGCTAGTAAAAATTATTTCTTTATTTGACCAGAACAACACCTTTTCTTTTATGTTTTAAGGTAAAAGGCATGTGGGATATGGTATTTTGGCAAAGGACCCAGAAGCAGAAAGTGTTGATGGTCTTTCCATATGGGCTCAAAACCAGAATACCCCTATGTCTATTGCTAACGTTGACTGAAGAAACAAACAAAGCTGTATTCATTTTTTTACCATAATGTTTTACTTTGAACCCATAAAAAATCATTTCAGTCAGACCTGTCCTTGGAAAAGGCTTGTCTTCTTTGCCTGGAGTGGAATGCAGCAGTGTTAACTTTTTTAACCTGGCAGAGCACACCAATTGTCTCTCTCAGACCTTGTATTTGTAGATCAGAAGTATTCTTTCCTTTGCTCACAAACCAAGCAGTAATTGTGTTACTTAGCTGTAGATACTATAAATAAAAAGGCAAATTAGTCAATCCAAGTGGTAAGTTTTATCTGATGGAGGTTGTCTGAATAAACAAAGAATTAGATCCTTGGGAGTGTAATACAGAGCTTTGTGTTTATGTCTTCTGAGAATCAAGCCCTTACAGTTTTTGCCAAGATAATTAAGTTTCAGCACAAGCATGTCTTTCTGTTTTCAGATGTATGCAATTCAATAGGAATTTCTTGGGCTGCTAATGCAAAGCTATTATATGTTAGCTTTGTAATTAGCTAGAACTCTATGCCTTTGCTGAAATGCATTGTAATATTACACACACAAGCATAGTTTGCATGTAAGCAGTTATGAAAGTGGTGCCCTTTGTTTCATAATGACCTTCTGACTTATTTAAAAGAGAGTTTACAAGGAGCCTTTGTTTTGTCCGCAGATGATCATCAACAGCTTTCTGAAGAGCCCAATAAAATGAGAGAATCACAAATGTATAACATCACATATTGAAAGGGTGGAAGAACAAACAGGGCCTTTGCTGTATTTTATAGGATGGATTTATAATCTGTTCTTGGGTCACTTAGGGCCAAGAATTTTCATGGTCAGCTGCTTGGTCCTGCTAGCTAGCATGCTCTGCAGGAAAGGCAAATACCATGCAGCACCTGCTCTTCAGCTGGGGCTCTGCATTGCTCTTTAAAGCAAGGTGTCTACTTCTCTGCTGGTTCAAAGTCAAAAGATTAATCAGAGCAGCTTTTTTTCTGCATCCGTCATCAGCAAAGCAGAATAGTCTGTCTGGATTCCATAATGCTGTTTGCATATTTGGATTTTAAATCAGCCAGGAGTATTGAATGCTTTGCTCATCTTTATCACGTGCAGAAGGCACAAGTGGGATTTAGTCCTTAGGTAACTTTTAGTGTAACAGTTCCCCAAGGAACACTGCTTGGTTTTTTCTCATTATCCTTGTTCTGGATGAAAGCATCGTTGTTAGGAATTAACAACTGAGGGGGTGTGAAGTATATGCACATGAGGATGAATGGGCTAACAACCCAAATCACTTTGTTTGCTTTACTCTGTTTGGCATGAAATGTTGGTACTTCATCAGCTTGGAATTAACAGAAAGTCATTGTTTTCAATTCAATTGTCCTGCACTAACTTTAATATAAAATAAAATATCCTACAAATATGCCAATCCAATTATTTAACTGTCATTGTCCCAGTAAGATGGTAAAAGAGGTCAGGAGATTGTGCAGCATTGATTTGCATAAAAATCATTGTGGAAAGGAAATTGGAATATGTCTGCACACCTGAGGAGACAAACCAAGCTTTGCTTGATATTATTCTTTTTGTTTGTTTAGAAGAAAACTGTTTTCAGTCATATACAGAAGTTATTCAAATTTGTTCCTCAACACAAGCCTCATATAGAGGATAGAATTTTTAAAGTCCTTTGAGATTTATGTTCACTTAAGGTTTTAAATGTTTTATGAAATTTAATTTCCACTGCAGGTTTTAGTTAGTGTAATTCAGATTATGCAGTTGTGCTTACATGTATAAAGAGATTGTTTTTTTTAAAGAACACACTGTCTAGTCACAGCTATACATACATTGTGTAGTCATAGCTACAAGTAATGTATATGCCTACTGTATGTACTTGTTCACTATAGAAAAGAATATTTATTTTAAAAAATCAAAAAAACCCCCAAACTAACAAAAAAAAATCGTTGGCTGGTAAATAGCAATTTCAAAACTATGCTTTCTGTGATAAATTTAAAATAAAACAGTAGAGAAAACATTTTCACATTATATTTTATGTACATTTAATTTGATATTCGGATGTCTCAGATTGTCTTACATAGTGATCCTTGTTAAAAAATGATGTATTTTGTATTCACTGCTGAAACAGGGAGATGTTTTCAAATCATATTCTCCCATTGAAATGCTGTCCAGAACTCATTCTGTTCTGGGTAAGGTTATGTGAGGCCGCTCTTGGAAAGGAGGCTGTACCAGGCCACTGGCAGTGTGCAGCCTGCCCAGTGGAGCCCGAGTGAGTTAAGGTCCTCTTGCAGAGCAGGAAAAGTGAGCAAGGAGAGCCAAAGCAGCAGAAGGAGGATCAGCCTCATTTATTCAGTATGCTCAACACACAAAATGGCTGTATAACAGCTGGTTTTTGTGCCTGGAGTTCTTTCATTCTGACATTGAGAGAAATATGTAATTATTTCTGACTGAGATTCAAAGCAGAGATGCAGTGTGTAGTGTATGTAAGAGTATTATGTCAATGTGAGTGCATATGTATGTGTGCATTAATAGATTGCAGCTATGGATTTAGCAGCCACTCCCTCCCAGCCTTGCAACATAGATTTTCTTGTTACCCTTAGGAGATTTTAGCTGATATTATGCAACTCACTACAGGTGTCTTTTCTAAAATTGTAATTAGTTTGCCAGACTCTCCCAGGTGAGATTTTTCTCTATGCTCTCTTCCACATATTTAAAAATGAGCAGTAAAAA
>VWYP01025169.1:81420-119180 GCA_013400435.1 Pycnonotus jocosus | reverse complement strand
AAAAAAAAAAGTAAAAAGACGGATGCATGACAGGAAAGTTGTATTTTGACATGGATACATGTAATTCAGCTTTGCTATTGTTTTTGCTAAGTAATTTAGAAGAAGTTTTCCCTTGGTCTATGCATTTGTTGGTAAATCCACATGAAATGCCAGAATTGTGGTTTTATAGGAGAGTTAATGGGAGTGAAATCTTACGGACCTCATACGTATAGGACAGATTTGAACTTTTTTGATACACAGGGTTTGGGGCTATATTGGCCCTATATATGTCTATATTGCTAGACAGACAAATTAATTTTCTGCATTTCTTCTTTTTTTCATCTTTTGGGGTACTACTGGAGCAGGAAAGGATAAGAAAGGATAGCAAAGAAGCTAGTGGGAAATACTAAGTCATGCAATTTCTGTTGGATTCAGCAAGGATCGGGCACAATGCTGGAGATGTATTTTCTTGGATAAACTTCCGTGTATATGTTTGTGGGTAAAATATAATACAGTGCAATAGGAAATAGGTATTAATTATGTTAAATGTGAGTAGGAATGTTATGTTGATAAAACATAAATTATAAGTGGTGGCATGTAATAATTTTTGAACCTGGTGGTCTGCCTGTTAGACTGGTGTAGTTAATGCAGGCAGGTAGTGCAGACTGATGATCATACAACCTCATGCTGATACGTGAAAAAAGTGAACCTTTGCTGAGAACTTCAGGACCTTTGCTTTGTGGACAGCCATGAAGGAGGATGTCACAGAAATCATCCCCTTGGTCTGCAGCAGAAGGTACCAACCCTTCAGTACTGCAGCAGACAGATATACAGCGTATTGTGCACCATAGCCTCAGGGGGAACTGTGTGTTCTACTCTACCAGTGGGGAGGAAGGCATTAAAATAATCCTTAGCTTTTAAAGGCAGGGGGTATTGAAGAAAACAAAAATTGAGCAAAGGTAGTTCTTGAATGATGAAGTGTGCAGATTCCCATGCCTTGGGCATTCTACTGCAGTAGTAGTTACAATAACAGAAAAAAAAGGGGTTTTTCATATACACGGAGTATGAGCAATACTGCTTGGTTATATGCATGAACAGGAAACATATTGCTAATGGGAGCTATGAATAGTAACATTCGAGCCTCATTCCAAGAGTGGATGTTTGACCACCAGGGTTGCCTAACAAAAAATGTGATTTTTTTCTATTTAAAATTGTTATCCTAGGGTACTAATCAAACCACGCTGTTCACATGATTCACATGTGTAAAATACATGAGTGTATAACTACTGGTTTGTTCCTGTATTGTGTGCAGGAAGCCTGGCATATAAGGACAATATTCAGTGTTCTGCCCAAAGAGGCTATTTATTTGTAGTCTCTGTTCTCCCTGGTAAACTCTGTCAAAAATCAACAACATGCACTACTCCTGGAGGAAGGAACCATAGAGCCACTTTTACCCGTAAAGACAGGACAGAATCTGCTGTTCTGGGATAGTTTGTACCCCAGCCTTTAACAGAAAACTAGATTACTCTTAGAGAAAGTTCAAGATGACCCTTTTAAAACAAAGGCCAACAGTGGAAACACTTCTTTCCAGAACTTTATCAGGCAGTTCCAAAGGTCTACATCTCTTGATTTTAAAGTTGTTTAGCACATATGGAATTTCTCCATTGGCATCCTAAGCTTGTGTTTGGACCTATAGCACTTCTTGGGTGGAAGAGGTCAGTTTTCTCCGTATGACTTTATTAAAAAGGAAGATGTTTTCCATGGAAAATCTTAAAATGTTGTAAGTGGCTTAAGTATCATAATAGCTATGATTGGTATTATTCTTATCCTAAATTCAAAACTCTGTGTCCTAATGGTAAAGGAGAAGGAAGGGCACTTCTTATTCACAGAATTATAAAATCAGAATGTTTGGTGTTGGAAGGGACTCATAAGGATTATGGAATCAAACTTCCTGCTCCTTGCAAGACTACCTAAAACTAAGCTATATGACTAAAAGCGTTGTCCAGATGCTCCTTGAACTCTGACAGGATTGGTGCTGTGACCACTTCCTTGAGAAACTTGTTCCAATGACCAGCCACTCTCAGTAAAGAGCCTTTCCCTGCTGTCCAAGCTGAACTTCCTCTGACACAGCTTCATACCATTCAGACAACAATGTTCCTATTTTCTATGTAACCTAGACAAAAAACTTGCTCTATGGGAAATAGGTTGAGGAAAAAAATACTAACATTCTCTAATTGAATAAACACTTTGTAAATGACCAGAAACTTGATATTTTTGCAACTAGAACAATGAAACAAAGTCTAAGGAGGATCTTGGTATTCTTGTTCTTTGTGTGCTAGTGATGAGAGCATGGAAAAAAGCTTGCTTTACTACTGAAATGAGGCAGCTTTAATATCTAGATGTTACTATTTTGGAAACACCCTTTGGCATTTGCAGATATGTAAGCAGCTAATGAATGACTGGAAATTAGGAAGAATGAAGCTGGTGGAAAAAAATGAGTCCAAACTGCAAGTGTTTCTGAAAACCTTACATCCTTATTTGTTCAG
Source organism: Pycnonotus jocosus (assembly GCA_013400435.1). Taxonomy (NCBI): domain Eukaryota; kingdom Metazoa; phylum Chordata; class Aves; order Passeriformes; family Pycnonotidae; genus Pycnonotus; species Pycnonotus jocosus. The sequence goes on along the minus strand of VWYP01025169.1, from coordinate 116,655 downwards.
GAACTTCTGTGACTCAAAATCCTGACCCAGAAGGAAGCTGGAATCCTGGGATGTGTCAGGACAGAATCTTCTGAAGTCAGCTCTCAGATGACAAGGATCACAGGCCACACAAAATAGTTTAGGACTAATTTTACCAAATTTCTGACCTAGAGTTTGGGCAGATTTGAAAGCACTGCTGTATTGTTAGTCCCCTGGGTCTAACCCTGTTGCAGATGCATCTCAGTAATAGGTGTTGTACCTAGGCTGTGGATATCCTTTGTCACTTTTTGATTTACTAAGGTAGTCTCATAGGTCATGATGAATTGGCTGTGCTGTCAGTGTGCTCTATCTCTCTGTTCCTGTCTCCACTGGTGTGTTTTGTAGTGTGTCAGGCTTCAACAGTATCTTCACAACACTTGAATTTCTGTGACTTACAGGACTCAAGGAATGAAAATCTTTGTAGCTAGTCATTAGGACTGCTTACAGTTATTTTTGAGAAAGAGCAAATCTTTTCTCAGATACTATGTAGTCACTTTGAATTTTTTTTTTCCTTTTTGGGTTGTCTTTTTTTTATTTCTTGAAAAACAAAAATAGGTTTGTGGGATCATCTCTGACTCAACATGTTACATGTAGGGCCTGGATCCAAGAAGTCTTGCTAGGGCATTTATTTTCTTTTATTTCACAAGTTTTTCACTGAGCAGTTTGAATTCTGTGGCCTCAGCTACCTCAAAATCATCAAACAGATGATATGGTTTACCCAAAGCATTTTGGGGCACACAAAGTACCAGAGCTATGCTGGTTTTGAAGAGTTCTGTAAGTAACAATTTTTATGATAAGGAAGAGTTGAGCTGGTAATCAATAAAAGGAAATTCTGAAATCTCATGCTACAGAGAGTCTGTATCCCAGTTCACTCAGCTTTTATGCTCTCCAGATACAAAGATTTTATGCCTCATGTGTCCACAACAGGAACTAAACAAATGTCTTTCCTTTACTTCTAGTAGATGTTTGTCCTAATAGATTTAGAAGGTAAGGTCAATACTGTCTGTACAAGGAAACAGAGCATGGCTTTGGGGAAAAAAACCCCAAAACGATGTGTCTGTAACCAAGCAGATTTGAGTGAGAGGTTGGCCTGTATACGTCTGACAGTCTAAGTGGACCTTGTAGAACTATAATTAAGCATAACAAGTTCTTCATGTATGTCTGTCTTTCTGTCTGCATATATTTATTTTTGCATGGACTTGTTAGAATGTCTGTAGCTGGGAAGGATGAATTCAAGTATTGAGAAGAGTTAGAGGTGGAGTCTGATGTTGTTCATGCTCACAAGAGCTCAGAGAGACACTTATCCAACAGGAGTGTTAGGAAGTCACAGTTTGAGGATGGGCTTCTTGCACAGGGGTTGCAGTGGACAGTGACAAAAGGGCAGGTGTGTGCTTAAAAAAGTGAGCACTTTCCAGAAGCATAAACAGGATTTAAAACTATGTCTGCCCATACATACCTGAGGCTGCTACTGTCATCTTCTATAATGCTGTATGTTAGCTTATGCTGTAGAAAAGGTTGGAGTTCCATTTTTCTTCTAATTTCCTTCTCCCAGTTACATATAATTTTCTTATACATGCTTTTAGGGCTGAAATTATCAGGATTTGGTCTGGGTGTAAAGAATATTTCTTTCTTCTTTAGAGCTGTTTCTGAGTCACTTAATCATGAGATATCTTTCCAACCTGTCGTAATGAAAAATACTCCATTGCAAATAAAGTTAGTTAAGTACATTTCTTGCAGTGGCTGTCCATAACAGAAGAGAATGTTATTTTAAAAGCAACAACACATTAATAGGCCAAGTATGCAATCATTGTCCTATCACAGCAAATTATACCATTAGTCCACCTTATCTAATCTCTTTGCTACAGACTGCCTAACAATTGCTTCTCAGAGCAAAGCAGACCAAAAAAAATAAAAAAAAAAAAAAAAGGATTTCATGGGCAAATATAGAATAATGTTGCTTATACAGGAAAATTCTTGTTCTTTTCATATGTCCTCTATATTTTGCAGTGAATTAACATCATACAAGTTCAAGTATATATGTTTTTACCCCCCCCAAAGTTGTCTATTAGTAGTCTTATACAAACATCAAATCAGTTTATAAAGTGAACTTCTGGCTCAATCACATGCAGTGGGAAGGAATTCCATAAGTTAATTTAACCTGCATACATTTTTTTTCCAGCTTTTAAATTTTTCTCATTAGTTTATTAAGTTTTGTTTGTTTTCATTCATCTGGTAATAGAATGAAAAAGAGCATGTGTTCTTACTTGCTTTATGATCTTTTACATAACCTTTATAACTTCACAATAATTTTTATGATTACTTTATGGTCTTTTTATCATGTCTCTATTTACACAAAAAAATTCAATCCATTCAGTCTTGCTTTTAGTGGAAGTTTTTCCACATTTCTGCTAATCTCATCACTGATCTCTGAACTCCTTTTACCGCTGTTAAATTTTTCTGGAGATACACAGATATTTCAGAACTGAACACACTGTTCTCAGTGGAACTGTATGATCTTACTGTCCCATGCCTGGTGCATCCAAAAATATAATCTGCTTTAAACAAATCCTATTGCAGCCTGTGCTGGAAATATGTTGCCTTTCATTACATGCTTCTTCCCACGCCCCCCTTCAAACTGATGCTGAAGTGTCCTAGAGTGGCTTCCTTTAATTTAGACACCAGTATCATGTTTGATTGGTTCAAAGTATTCCTTCTAATATACATTTTCTTGGATTTATCTGTCAATACTGAGTTTCTTCTGCATGCTCAGCTAACTTTAAAAGTAGCTGGCATTTCTCACAGTTCTTTGGCCAGTCTTGACTGTCATAAATTCATTTATGACTTCTGCAGGATCAGTCCTAGTTTGCAGTTAGAAGACATAGAGGTAACTTTTGTTCTCTTAAATGCCCTGTTAATTCATCTCGCTTGTTTTCTGTCTCTGTCAGTTTTTAATCCATGAGTTTTTTGCCCTTCTGGTAAGTGCCTAAGTTACGTGGTTAGGCTGCTTCTGCATAGCCGGCTGAGGGGGAAAAAATTTCAGCTCTGAATTAACCCATGGAGTAATTAAATTCCCCGTAATATTAGGAGAGTGAGAGAAAGAAGCGTCTCCTTGGGCCCATGTCACATTGCCTGCCTCTTCAGCTAGCTGCTTCTCATTGCTTTCCCAAATGTGTTGCTATACCTAGTGGCTTGAGGTGCAAATATATGTAGGCATTTAACTATTTGCTGAGCTTAAGAGCAGAAATAGCTAATTAACCATTTTTCTGCAAATATTTACCCCAGATATTTATTTACTGATGCAAAATACGAGATGCTCTTTCTGCATGTGGACTCCTACAAGGCTGAGGCATAACTGCAGTTGACTCTTTGTAGTGTGCTCTTTTCATACTGTTCAGTGCTAACTTTAATGTATTATTGATTGTTATTAAGGTATACCGTGAAATACAGATGGGATGTCTGTTGTGGTTGAACTCATACTGTGGGAGCTATGTTGACTTTCAGATTGTTCTGGCCTTCATGCTGCTTGACATTAAAACCTTTCACATTAGAAGAGAAAGAAATATATAGTAACTATGTTACCCTGAATGTAGTGTGAAGTAATGTGAAAATATGATGCCAAATTCCCTCCCCACCAAGTCAGCACAAAATTTGAAATGAAACACTAATTTCAGAGCAAGCCAGGAAGTTCAAATTCCCTGTGTGACTGTATATAAACACTAGTTCAGGACAGTCAATACCTGAATTTAAATTAGCTGTGCTACCTGCCAGTAGAAAGTGCTAAAAGTGGAAGGATTAGGGGTCTGATTTTCTAGAATGCTGAGTCCTAGTGGCTCCTCCTGGCAGCATCTGTTTAGCATCCCAGGATCCAAGGTCATGCTCACAAGTGACTGGCACCTCTGTGCTGACTGCCAGCTTCCATCCGTGCACAGCCTTCTTGGCTGGATGTATTGGCTAGTTTGAAATACACAAAAATTGCATCAGAGGATCAATTACTGCTGAAATGTCACTACTGAACCCTGTAATAGTGCTAATTAGTTAACGCAAAAGAGGCACTTATCTTGGCAGCAGGTCACTGAATTTTTTTTTTTTTTTCACAAAATTAAGTTTGAAATGCTTTACATTCTTCCTTCTCCCTTTTTTTGGAGAAGTTCAAGTATATAAATGTTGAGGGTTTTTTTTCTTTTTTATTTCCTATGCCCCCATTAAAAGAAATACTTCTAAACGTTTCTCACTATGTCTAGCAACTTCCATCTTAGAATAGCTAACTTTTGTTTGGAACTCTTCAAGAGGCAATTAGTCATTGGAGAAAATTTGAAACAAGGAAACGTATGACAAACACACAGTCACAGGACAGCCCTCTCTAATTTTGGCTCAGCTCCCTTTCTGCCATTAATGGGGCAGAAAAGGAGCAGGAGCTCTGATGGGAGTTGGCTGCCGTGGGGGAGGGAGGGCAGAGTTATTCTGCTTGTGTCAGGGAGTCCCCGGCTGGCAGGGAGCCAGCTGTGTGTGCCCTGTCCCTCAGGAGATGTGTCAGGAGAAGGGCTGGGAAGGGCAGTAGCTGGAATACATGGAAAAATGTCTGTGATGAGAGTGAAATCCCTGCTGCACAGGGAGACCTGGGGAGCTCCGCAGCAGAGCCGGCTCAGAGGGATGCTGGTGGCTGCAGAAAACTTTTTATCTGCTACAGAAAGGCACTGGCTGCTGTCACAAGCTGTAGGGGCTGACTGCAGTCCTGTGTTTTGATCCCCTGCTCAGATGGGTTTAATTTTTCTTGTACTCACCTTGCAGGGAGCCTTCCTGGGCTGTGTCAATGTGTTCTGGGCTTGGTGAACTAGCACAGTTCTTTCCCAGCACCAGTTGTTCTTTTTCAGTGCTAAAACATGCACGAGGCTCTCATTCACACATCCCATTCTGCAACTTTTCACTCAGCATTTAGTTTTTGGTGGTGATTATTTCCTCACTACGCCACAAAGATAAGATTCTCAGCTGCCAGTAGCATAAGCAGAGTCTCTGAAGTTTCTTTAGTGTGAGACAGGTCATATTGTTAAGCAAAAGTCTAAATATTTGCAAAGATTTAGGAAAAAAATACACAGGTTTTGCTAGTTTTTATCCTCTGCAGAATTTGTTTGAAGCTTTAAAAATGTTGTTTGTTTCCTATTAAAATGATGATGAGATGAAAGAGATAGGAAGAATGTGGGCCAAACCCATCTTTGTCGCAGTATTGCTGATCTCAGTAGTATTACTCCAAGGATAGAGAAGTTTTCCAAAACGACAGTGTTTCTTAGCTCTGTCAATTGACTGGGACATGGCTCTCCTGTGGTTTGACTACTGTGGTTTGTCACTACTGTGAGAAATTATCCAGTTCAAAAAGTCCTGTTATTTGGGTAATTTCTTGCTGAAATTGATGGTTACTGTTCCTGTTTTTCTCCCAAAGTTTATTTCGATGGCTTTCCCATTTGTTTCTGGTGCTCTAGATAAAAGGCTAGTCACAAAGGCAGAGTCACACAGAGTCACAGAGACTGCTCTGCAATGAGGATGTGTAAAAGAGGAGGTAATGTGAATTTGGGACTGTTTCCTCTCATGGAAGCAGTTTGCCTATTTGATACAGAGAGCTGATGCTATGAAATCCACCTCCTAAATACTTTTTACAGATCAAACCAGGTTACTGGGTATTGATAACCATGACATACTTTGTGGGTGAGCATACACACTAGGACACCTCATTTATAGCCCATTTCTCCTCCTAAATTATTCCACATTTGTGAGCATTTTTTAAGCAGCTACTATTTAAAACCAGAAAGCCTCCACCCTAAAAGGCCCCAACCTGTCAGAAACACTTCCTCTCTTGCCTGAAGCTCGGAATTTCACTCCAAAATGCCAGCTCCCTCAGGAGTGTACATAGTGTCATCCTCGCCTTGTGGCTTACTCTTAGCAACCTCAGTTGCACACACAGCCATTTTTTACCACCTCACCACATTCTTCTTCCCTCTCTACCAACATTTCTCTGTGTCTGTTTTTCACAGTGCCATTTGCACCTAGATTTCTGCAGCACTTAGCCCAATTTCATTCTTGCCGAGCCCTAGACCTCTTTATGTTTTTCTCCTTTTCTGCCAATAATTTTCTTTTCCACTTTCTCTTGTGTATGAATGTGTTTATGTACATTGTCAGATATGCATTTCTATTTATCTGGGATTTATTGTGATAAACATTTTATTGTCTTGAGCTTGAGTTGGCTGCATTGTTTCAAGCAACAAAGAGAGAAAAAAGGTATGCTGGATATCCCACAGGAAGCTATCATGCATTTTGAACCGGCTGCATATTTTGCATTAGGAAAAATATGTTAGAAATTTCTAGGGTGCTCTCTAACACTGTAAATACTCTTTTTTTCATATGACTGCATGTACTGAGCCAAGCCCCAGTAATATTAAGGGGGAAAAACACTGCTGTAACTTTGTGACTAATATATTTTAGAAACGTCTTACATTTTTCCAGTAATAGCTTTTCCATACATAGTAGCATTTCAGTTTGAAGGTCTGACTTCTCAAAGCCTATCAGAGCTAAAAAAAAGTGCCAGCATTCTGTTGAAAAGCTGGAAACTTCCCACCTCCAATGCTATGAAGCTCATTTTTCAGACTCAAAGATCATAAAATTAACACATCATTGGTAAAAGGCCAGTCCTGAGTGTTGCCCCAATGAAATCTGAAAGGCAATTTTTTTGTTTGAAAGCAAGGAAGAAGTCTTGATGGTGGTTTGCAGCAAAACCAAACTATAATGACAGCTGATTTAAGCTAACTGGGCTGGTAGCATTAACAATAATTACTTGGAGACAATTTTAGGTCCAAGATGATAATCTTGGAGACAATTTTAGGTCTTGTTTCAAGCATGGAGATTTTGTTGACACCATCATCTAGGACTCAGTTGAGAATTCTCTGAAGACCACGCTCCTTTCACATGACAGGTGTAGAAGTGTGCCTTGAGCAGTCAGAGTTCCCTTTGTGAAGAATGCTGGACCTGTGCTGGGTTCATATTGACAATAGAAAATTTTCTGTGTGGCATCAATAAGGCTGGCATAAAACACATGACATATGTTCCAGACCATGGTCTTTTGTTCTTCTTTAGGTATAGCCACTGGGGCCACATATAAATAATTACCTGGCTACATAAAAGGGGTCAAACCACGGCTTTGATATTCACAGTACATATCCTGATGGCAGTGTGTTGTTTTGGTAGGGTTAATTTTTATCCCACCTGCAGCAAATGGCAAATTTTCCATTGAACTTGGTGGAACTAAGATTTCACACATGACACTTAAATCTGTGCTATATAAAGCTTTGTATAAATACATCTGTATATAATATATATCACAAGCATGTACAAATGTGTTTCTGTATATTTTAGCCAATTACATAAACTGTGTTTAAACTGTCTACTCTGCAGATGCCTAGAATGAACAAACTAAAAAATCTGGATAGAAGTAAAACACTTAGAGAATGTAATGGGAACATATTTTTCACAATTGTAATTTTGAAAGGTTTTGTTCCCTTTATCAGTTGCCTTTCTCTAGTATAAAATCACGTGGGATCTTTTTTCTAGTTGCATCAATTTTCAGCTGCAAATGTTTTACATTATAAAACTGTGTAAAACAGACTAAAAATTGTGAAGTGTAAGAACAGATAATCTGGAGACTTAAGTGCTCTGGGCAAACTTCTCTTGCCAGCTTTCAGAGATGCAGAGGGAGACTGTATTTGAAACCCCTCATCAGAGCAAAATGAACATTTTAGTGTTTCTGGACATAATATCAGGCTTACATGCTCCCTGACTGACATGCCGTACATACTGTATAATTGCCAGCCTGCTTCTCCAAGTGCCTTGAAGATTACATTTTTTTAATGTCCCAATATTAATAACCAGATGTGATCTTCTTCCTGCCCAGGGGTCAAGCTAGCTGGCCAGGTCAGGCTGTTTGTCTGTGTGCACAGACTGTGAAGTCTATTCAGAATGACAGGTATGGGGGGGGAGGCGGGCAGGGTGTTAACCTCAAGACCACCAAAAGGGAGTTCTCCCTGCTGGGAACAAAGACCAGCAGGAGCTTCAGCCTTTTTCAGTACTCCTGGGATTTTAACCAAGTGAACAAAAGATGATGCACAGCTGAAGAAATGCTCTTCACAGCTGATACATAATTTAAGATGTTCAGTTACAAACAACCGGATATGTATTTGTGATTTCATTTGAGCACAGTCCAATTATCTGCAGTCAGTTAATATTTTTGTATGAGTAGTTTCTGTGTGCTGCTTTATATGTTCAGAAGACACTCAATTGCCAGATTTTGAACACACGCTAGCCTTGAAAATAGCCCTAGTACTTAAAGAAATAGCATTAAAGCACCAGCAGTTGCTATGGGGTGTTTTGTATTTTCTAGTTAATGTTTGCCAGTCTATGTATAGATTATTTTATAATATGATATATTTTCATTAAACATGTATTATAAAAACATTTACTCTTCACTCTCTTTTTTCTTAGGTAAAAAAAAAAAAAATCTAAAGAAGAAGCTATTTGTTTCCTAATTGATTTTCTACGTTAGTTGTTCATTGAATAGATAAGTAGTGCCTGTGATATTTGATTACAGAGCAAGGCACCCATTTAACCTTCCGTTCTTTCCTGGCCAGGATTTCAAATACAATACAACGTACCTCCCTTAGGCTCAGTAGGATTAGACTGCTAGCAGTAATCCCTGATGCTATGAAATAGACCTGATAGAACTTCAACTCACTTGTTTAGGATTATGCTCATGAATTTCAGTCATCTAGTTGTGTTAACCCTTTGGGAACTTGTGTGGTTTATGCTGCTGTAAATAATAAAACATTATAACAATTGTAGATGCATATCAAAACTTATCTCTTTGTTTTAATGAATTAACTTTTGCTTGGTGATCAAAATTCACACTGAAATGAATTTAACTCCTGTAGCATAAATCCTCAGAGTTTATTTTAATTCTAATGTTCAGGTGCCTTTTGCAGTTCAACACTGTCTTTAAACAGGTTGGTCTCAATTTATGCATTGCTTTTTAATAATTGTTTGAATGAATATTAGTTCTCAAGATTGCAATGAAAGGGCAGAGAAGTGATATCTGCTAAGTACAGAGCATCAGTGCAGAATCTCCCAGTATAATGACTTGAATGCAAGCATGGTCCTGTGGTAAACTGGAGGGGTAGTGATACCTGAGCTATCATTTCCTGGCTTTTTTGATTATAGCAAGAATGGGCAATACTGACTTAGGATGATTTTTGCCCGGAGCTAAAAAGAGGAGTAAGAATGCCAGAGCATTTCTGATGGACCATGAGACTGTTGGTGTTCAAAAACATTGTAATCACTCCAGATTTGGACAACTCTTTTGAACTTGTGACTTCTATTTAAGTGCTGATTCATAATCTGGTCAAATCACTACAGGGAATAACTCTATACTAGCAATACGAAGGAACAGATCTTTTCTTTCTTTCCTTTTCAAGATCCTAAAACCCACCAATGAAATAAATATTGTTTCCTATTACCAGTCTCTTAAACTGTTGAACCTTTAGTTCCAAGGCTTATTAAATATTTATGTGCACAACTAATTGTACTGATTATTGAAATGAATATATGTATATGTTTTAGAATATTTGATGTCAATTACAATGAAAAATTGTGGAGAGTTTGACTTGGGAACTGTAACCTACTCCCTTAGCAGAAGATAGAGTCAAATTAGGATTGACTGAATATGCACATTAAGGCATCAATTAGTGAAACTACTGCCACTTCAATACACCTGCATGTGGAATTGCTATATTTAAAGGCAAGATGACAGGCAGAATCAGTGCTACTAGCTGCACTTGATGACAGAGGCATCAGGGCAGTTCTTTACCCTTTAGACACTATTAAAGCATGCCTATTATTGTAGATCTGTTGGATACTCTTGATACATCTGATGATAAAGTGGTATTGATGAATAGCTGAAGGCCATGAGAGCAATAAATGAAGTTACTCTTGAGTGATTCCATTCTTTTTTTTGCAGGAGGACTTGGGAGTGGGGGTAGTTTGGGGTGGTTGTTCATCAGCCGAGTGGTTCACTCATGTGCTCCCACGTGGAGTATTGCTGAGTTCTAGTCTGTCACCCTTCTTGATTAACATATGCCTAAGGCCATTACAGGAGAATCATCTATGCTTGAGGTGTGGGTGTCTCCGTGATGCAGATGATTCTCATCTCCACAGCGATATCATTAGACTTGGATGGCAAAATCAGTTGTTTGACTCCATGTCCTGCCAGACTTGGGGTTTGGATATAGCAGCTGTGTTGTAAACTGAGGTTCTGCTGGTGGATGCACAGGTGGTAGGAATGGCCAAGGCAGCACCACATAGCTGTCCCACACCCATAGGGACAGCATAGGCTGTGCTGATGCTGCATTTGGCTACTGAGGTAACCCATGGAGTGATAAGCATTCCTTGGTAATTTCTGTATGCAATCTATGGCTGGTTGCTAAATGGATGTTTCTCTTTGAAATTGGCTTCCCTCAAGTTTTTTTTGTCTTAGAAATATCTTCCAAAAACTGCGCCTAGTCCTGCTGCTGCTGAAACCTAGAGTCATTTGCAATATTTGATATATTTAAACTTTTGTACTTTGTTGGTTAGTTTTGGTTTGACACCTAGTATATTTCTGTTCCCTGATTGATTGCAAATGTACCATTAGAAAGGAGCTGTTTCATGAATGCTAAGTTTACACATTCAGAATGTGTTTCCCCTGGATATTCTGCAGTATATGTTTAAACATATCTGTTTCTGAAACAAATTCCTTGCTTAGCTCAGCAGGTTTAGTATGGAGAAATTCATGGAAAGCAAACAGCCAAGAGGTGGAGCACGGAAGGAACTAATTCAAGAATTTCAGATGAATATAGCCAGTATTTTCCATCTCTCCATCTGATGCTTTAATTCTAAATGCAGAACTTGCAGAACTTAGTGGCCTACAGGTTGCCACCTTCAGATTTGCTGAGAAAAGAGAGGTAAACCTGTAAAGTTTGATGAGATTTGAGCTGCCAGGAATATAGCTGTCTATCCATTAGCCAGTTTTTCTGACAGCAGGTATTTTGCAGATGCAATTTCAATTCTGTTCCAACTCTCTCAACTTCTCTCTAGTTGCAGTGTCACTCTGTTTCAACCTATAAAGACTGAAATGAGTCAGACCCCAAGTCTCTCTGAAAACCTCACTACATGTACATAATTCAGATCAGCTAACAGTGCCCTGGGCTAAATCTCAAAAGATACTGAAAGCTTGTATTATTAGAGAGTGTTTGGAAAATGAAGAATCTGCTTTCTCATTTTCTTGATCAAAAATTTCAAATTTCAATCATTTCACCTATTATCAAGTTGCACTTGCCCTTCAGGGTAAAGGTAGTGCAGGGTGGCCATATTGGGAGAGTTTGTTCTTAGATGAAAATAAATTTTGATGGCTTGGGTAACACTACTATTTATTAATGTGCATTTACTTAGCAAAGCAAAAAAAGGTTGTGTGTGTGTGTGAAGGGAATCTTATTAAGTCTAAATAAATAGACTGTAGAAACCGTGGTAATACTTTACACTTCTGTAAAGCCTTTATTCAGAGGCTTTCAAAATGTTTTAACAATGTTAATTAAATTCAGTGCTCCTTCATTCTGTGTTAGCCTAAGTGCATGTAGGGCCATCTTCATGTACATACTGGTAGAGTGGAAGAAAGCTCGTGTTTAACTGTGTGCAGCATTGGACGGCAAGTATTTTCAAGGCAGGTGAAAAAAAAGAAAAAAAGCCGTGTTCAAGTGAAACTGCACAGGGAATTGCCTGTAGGTAGGCAAAACATAATTACAAGTTGAAATTCGGCCAAGACATTTGTCTTAACACTCTTCCTCCTTTGAAAAAAAATGTGCCACGTACTTAATAACTTTATTAAGTACAAGCAGTTGTGAAATCTGATCTTTGTTTCAACCAAAAGGAAACATTTCCTAACAGGATGGTGCTGTTAAACACCAAGCTAGGGCACTGACTCATTACTAATTTAGACAGAGAGCACCATCAATGAATTACCAAAACTCTTTTTTGTAGCACTGCTGTTTTCCTTGGAGATCTCCCCTCCGAGTTCTGACCCTGCTTTAGCCTGCGAGATCTGAAGGGATCACAGCACAAGGTGGTATGGCTTAGGGCTGTATATAAAATGATGAAGGAGAGAGTGAAACCCAGCCATGTGCTCCCTTTACTTGACACTGTAGTAGGAGAGGGAGGTGGCATTCAGTGAAACTCAGAGCTACTCTTTTTTTCTGCAGTAAATAATCAGCCTGTGAAATTCACTGCTGCATTGGGGGGTTATCCGGATAAACAGTTTATCAGGATTTTTTAAGAAGGATAAGAGCATGAACATTAATGATGTTTCTGATTATGTAGGCTAAAACAAAAAGATACAAGAACGTTTAGTTCTCTATTATTATTGTTCAAGTCAGGGTATAAACACACTGTCTTCCAGGGTCAGGCAAGGATCCCTTGTCAGACTGCACATTCGTTTAGGCTCTCTAAGGGCTTGTATTTGTACCCTGCTTTTCTGTGGATCTGACATTAGCTGTTCATACAGAGAGCGTGTCAGAACACCTGGGCCAAGGGGATGATTCATAGTTTTGCTCCTCCGTTTCCATCTCTCTGTCTCCCTCAGTGACTGTTCTCAGAGGACGACATCAGACTTCAAAAATGTATACGAGAACAGAGTGTTTCAAATGTAAATAAGATGCCTTTCTGTTCGCAATTTTAGTCTCACTAAGGAAAGGTACTACGCCAACAGTAAACAACTGAGTCTGAACGTCTGGGTTATTTTGTTTTTCTCTGTCAGCTTATCACTCAGCGTGGGAGAGGAGTGTCTGTGTCATAATTAGTGTTTCATTTATTTAATTTGGAAGTACAAACAATAGACAGAAAGGGCCATTTGACAACTAATTAATTTGTTTCTGCTCAAAGAGTGTGACAAAAAGTTTGCCTTCAGATGAGCATTCATAGATTGTGGATTTGCATTTGAGTAATAATTCATCAGCATTACTCCATAGAAAATTTGATATCCTCAGTACAGCATGTAAAGGTACAGGCTTTGAATATATTTTTTTTTAAATTTAGATGACTATTGGAAGCTCTTGGATCATTCTAAAACCAGTTGTGATTCAGTACCACAGAAGATCTCCCCACGTTTCTAGGAAGCAGAGTTTTATTCCACCTCTTGGCCAAGGATGAGGCATCAGCAGCCTGGCTCCTGTGACAGCTAGTTCTGCAGAATCCAGGTGGCACCATGTGAGATAGGGCTTGACTCAGGTTACTGTTTTTCACTGCAGTTTTGAAGGCATCACGGTAACATATTAACTCTGTGTGCTAGCTGTTATTAATTGTTCTGTACACTCTGCTCCAAGCAAGGATTAGGAAGACAAACTCCAGTGTTGTGAGGGTTATGAGCAGAATAAACAATCCAGGCCTACAGAGGCTGTGTGCAGATAGCTGTCTGGATCTTGACACAGCAGCTCTCCAGCCATGGCCTGTGTGTGGAACACAGGTCTTAAAGGGAATAGGGGAAATGGAGGTAACTTAGGGCACTGCAGGAATTTGCCCCGATACAGGGCTGGGAGATGGCAGGGCATGCACTTGCTTCCTTGCTAGGAAGCACCAGGTGTTTTCTGTAATGCGGAGTGTGAGAGAGCAGAAGATTTGAATGGCAGTAGAGGGATCAGTCTTCTTTCAGTAGAGGCATGTTGTGTTGAGCATGGTATTTTTCACATTTCCCTGTTTCCTCTTTCCCTGCAGAGTATTAATAATGTATTGGAGAATTCACAGACTTTAGTATGTCAGTGGGATTGGAAGAAAAGCTGTAGGAGGGAAAGGTTTTGCTTGACCCAAAAGAAGAGGAAAGCTTCTTCTGCTAGAAAGAAAGAAAATACATTGATTATTTGAGGAAAGACCTCAAAGAGAAAATTGAGATGTAATTTTTTCCAGACATCCAGGATGTAATGGTAAGAACTACAGAGGGAGGAACAACCCCAAACAATGCAGACCCTGGTAGGTAAACTGATGTGGAAGTCAGTCAAAGGCTTTTAAATAAAAGCTTCTTCAAATAAAGTCCAAGTAGCAAAAGAAACAAGGCTACTGCAAAGTGAAAATGAGAATGAAGCAGTTTTATTAATACTGTTCAGTGAATGAAGCATTTAGTAGGTTTTTAACATCTTTTCCTCACACATCTCTGCAAAGAAGTGCAGTTAGTAATACTGGTATTACAAGTTAGTAATTGTAGATATTAATTGTAATAACATTGTAATGTAATCACTGTAATGCACCTTTTAAAATCAAATATCCTAGTAGAGGAATCAGATTTTTCTTTGTTATTTCTCATCTTAGCCAGAGGTGTGTAGAAGGGGGAGGGGATAAGGATTATTTTAATCCTCAAATCAGACATGGGTATATGAGTGGGCACTGGCATGCAGACCAGCTAAATCTATTATTTTGAAGCAATGTATAGTAGCTCCAAGTATGGACAATGATAAATAACATTGACCTAAAACAGGAATGATTTAAAGCCACCTTCACTTATCCAGCTTCATGGAGGTCTGGAAATAGAAGCTGATTTTCTTTTGCATCACTCTGTATATAGGGGTCATTACAGGATTTAATATACTTAGAAGTGAGATGCCCATTCTCTTAGTCACTTTTTTCCCTTTGTCCTATATACATTGTCACAATAGCCTAGAGTAAATTTAAAATAAACATAGAAATGACATTTTAAACAGACCACAAAACAGTATTTACATTTACTGATCACTTCCCCAAAGATCTGAACCACAGCTGTTTGGAACAAACAAGCATCTTCCTAACTCTGTCCTTTTTACAACTGTCCTTTGAATCGAGGATTCAAACCTGAAAAAACACAGTGGCATTTGGAGACAGTCTCAGAGAAATGAGAGCTTCACTGGATACTGACACAGTCTTAGTGTTTGGTTGCCTCGTTTTGGTTTTTTTTCCTGTTGTGTGGGGTTTTTTTCCTTTTCTTCTTTATTTTTTTGCTTCTATAGCAGTGGTACTGTCAAGTTTTGCTTGAAAGATTTTGGTAGTTCAGACAAAGAGGAAGCTTTTCTTTCAAAGGCTTGCAGTTCAGCCCCTTCAATAGCAAAGGGTTATTTTCAGAAATATTTTAATTTTTTAAATAATAAGCGATGAGCCAGGCTTTTAGAAAATAGGACTGATGTAGCCACTATATAGGTAATAACATAATGAAATAAAAAGCCTCTCCTCAACCACCCCTTCTATGTTATGCAGTAGTAATAAGTGGGGTTTCTTTTCTTAGGTACGTGTCCAGGTCAGATTCTTTTCCCCTCAGTGACTGTGATTAAGAGTTTATCTTCCAACTGTCACAAAATATTGTGGTCCCCAAAAATTCAGCAAGGAAAGCTCAGCTGTTATGAGACATGTGCAAATAAGACACTCGTTTTTCTTCTTTTTCTTTTTTTTTTTTTTGTTTTGTTTTGTTTTGTTTTGTTTTGTTTTGTTAATGGAGATGCCAGATGACATATCCAAGCAAGCACTTGAAATATGCTTGGCAAAAATTTTTTAATAGATGCCATTACTACTAGTCCTCATATGTGCCCCTTTGAAAAACAGTGGTCACTTATTAAAGACTAGAGACAGAATTTTTCTTGATAATAAAGCACATCAAGACTTGTTTCTATTAGTATTGGTCCAAGAGTACTTCATGTGCTAATTTAGGGTTTAGAGATATTTAGTCATACAAACCCTCCAGTCTGAAATAGGCATTACCTTATTATTTAAACACTGGCCTTTTATATTTAGAATTTATGTATAAAACATACTTGTCCTCTTCATAAAATTAAAAACATCTGCTCTGGCTTTTCTGTTAAAGTGTTGTGGACTTGAAAGTCTGGTGATAGGTCAGTCTGCCATTTTGAATGGCAATTAAGCTGACAGTGCACCCTGTACCAGTGAGACTGTGAAAACAAACAAAAAAGGCAGATGGTTCATTTAGTTTAGTAATTGTAATTTGTTGTTCATTAAAAGCAATTCCCACACAGGCATTCTCTATGCAGATGGAGTATATGGAAAATTTTATTCTGTCAACCTGTCGTAATAATTATTTTTGTTAGTGTAATTTGCACCGGCATTTGATAGGCAGTTGATTAGAGCAGTGTGGTTTCGTCAGAATTAAAATTAATTATAAATTTTGCTTCTTTCATTAGTGTGCTTTTATAACTATCATGACCAAGCAGCAGGGGTTTGGCTCTGAAATACCGAAAATCACAGCAGCATTTGTTGTGTGGAGTTTAGTTTTCTTTTTTTTCTTGAAATGGCTGAATCTTTTAATAAGGTTTTTGTTTGGTTGAGGTTTTTTTATACCTACAGAAGATGAAAATCAGTGGCAAAACTGTTAGGATAATTCTAAAATATGCTTGTAATGGAGGAATGTGCAGAGTTTAGTTACGAAGCTTGAGATGTTTTTCAGTTTTCTTATATGTAGTGATAGCATTGTAGCTCCAGACATTCTGATAAGTAGAGAGAAGCCTTATGCCAGTAATAGAAATGCCTTTACAGATAAAAAGCCCTATTTGCTAATAGGTTTTTTAGAGGGGTTTTGTCTTCCCTTTAGAGTATAAAATTATGTTGAATAAACTTCAAAAGAAGGAAAGCAGTGCCCTCTTTTTGATTATAATTACAGAGCTGCTTATTTTGATAATCATGATAAAATAGTTCTAGATGGCTCAAATTGCAAAGAAATTCTTCAAAAATAAATATTACAACATCTTGGTACAGACACAGACAGACAATTCTCATGGCAAATCTGAGTGCAGCATAGATATTTTACCTCAGTACATTGTGTAACACTTCTATCAACCTATAATATTAGGAAGTAGATAAATGCTGAATGTAAAATACAGAATACAATCCTATGAGCTTCAGTTTGCTTTTAGTCTTTTATATCTTGGTATTTTTGGTGGTTCATCTGGGAGGGTTTTTTCTCCACTGCAATTTAATATTGGTAAGGCAGCAGAACAGACAGTGGGGGTTGATGTCCTTGTCCTGTTCAAGTCAGGGGCAGCTCCGTCATTAATTTCAGTTGATCCACATAACCTATGGAAAAAGTGAATGTTTTAGAGATGAATAGATGAATGTTTTAGATGAATAGAGTATAACCAGCGCTGGTTTACAGCTTTTTTTCTTCTAGAGACTAGGTTTATTTTATAACTCTGCTTTGTCTGAGGTACAGTATCCTCTGGGGTGCAATTCCCTTTAGAGTTCCCTTAGAGTTTAAGTCAGAGCATGCTTGACCTACTAAAGTTCATTAATACATTTTTTTCTCTCAGACCCTTAAATTTGTAGAATTATCTATATCTAGGAATCAGGCTGGGAAAAGTAGAGAAACTCTTCTGGTTTGTAACTTGACTCTTGTTTCTGCAAAATATGAACAAGACAGTGTTTATTGTAGTCAGAAAAATAGTTGGCATGATTGTGCGTAAGTGAAGAATCTCTGGATTGTCTCAAAGTGTTAGCTGCCCATTTGCAGACAAGCAAGCTTTTAGTGTGCAATTTAGGTCAATGGATAGAGGAGAGAAGATGTGTTTAGGCGACAGATTTTAAATCACCATAATATAAATATGCTTCCCTTTTCATCCGGAATTTGCTTTCTTTCAAGGTAATTTAGTGGAGCAGACATGCACTTATGCCTGTCTTTGTAATTTTAGGGATTAGGATAGTGAGGATTAAATGCTGACCCTTAATCTTCAATATCAACTTTAAGAGCGAAATATAATATGCAAATGGAATACCTTCATTTTGTGTTTATATATTTTAATCTCTGTAATTTAGTTTTAAGAAGATGGAAACTCATCTTTGCCTTATTTATTTTGAATCCCAAAGCAAGATGCCATTAAAATCTTTATCCCTGTATCTTAGAGGATAAATGTTTATCCTTTAGGGATTAAAATATAATTTTTTAAAAAAATGAGTTTAACCTAACACTCTTACATCAGTCCAAGAGTTCTGTGTGTCTCATTTAAATGTATCCTTGAATGTCATGTCAAACATTGATAATGGGGAAAAAATCATTGAATGTTTATTTTCAAAAATCAGTGAATGGAGTTTGCATTAACAGAAATCAATTGGTTACTGTACCACAGATCAGTTTTGATCTGTTCATTCCAAGCTTTTCCTGAAAATTCTGGATGTATTCAAAGTACAGAACTTGAAGAGAGAGAGACAGACAGAGAGAGAGTATTTTTAAAGATTAAATATTCTGCAATTATAAACAAGTAGGCTATCTCAGGCACTACAAATGATTGATGCAGTATGAAGGAATCAGATCAAAATGAAAGATGAAATACGAAAAACTTGCAAAAAATGGATTTGTGAAATAGTCTTCTTTTGGTATTAATACTAGCAATGTAAAGTGTAATTAAAATACTTGACCCAATTAGATTTATCTTGGATGCCCATGTAGATGTAATTTAAAAAAAGTTTATTTTGACATAACCATTCCTAAAACATTTTTCAATCAGGCTGTCTTATTGATTGCTTTATTATCTGCATGTCTCCTTTCTCTACTTTTGCTGATTTTAACCAAGATGGCGCTTTGAAGGTCTCAAATAATTTTCAGCTAATTTGAGATTTCTTCACACTGAGGATTTAGAACACTCTCATATGAGCTGTGCTTTAAAAGTCTGTATCATTAAATGGTAAATGAATAATAGCAATGCACTGCATTCCTGCCCAGTGAGTCATCATCCAAGGACCCTATTCTGACAAGAATAATCTTACAAAGAGTACTTTCTTCTGTGATGAATCTTTCATGTATTTTGATGTCCTTTTGAGAGTGAGGTGCTACGTGAACCGATACAGTTGTCAGAACATGGATCAGTGAGGATATTGTGAGAGTTGAAACACAGCCTGAGCAATATAAAGGTAAATAAAAAGTCCTACATACCAACTTTGCTTCTGTTATAGCCTTAGAAGTTGCATTGGACTGCTGCACATGGTTTGCCAGGAATCACCTGGAACTTCTGTTATTTACAGATGAATTCCCTTGAGAAATATTGAGGAAGCAAACGACTCTGTTCATAGTTCTGCCTCTGTCTTTGGGATACTTTCTGGCCCTGAAGTGGTTCAGAGGCAAATTTTAAAATTAGACCTTTTACCTTAAGGATAGAAGCTTGTTATCGTGTCTCTCTCTTCCTTAGACCTTATAAGAGTGAGAAGCTGATTTGTGTCCTTGTCATTCCGTAACACGTCTATAAAAGCCAAAAACTATCTGGATTTTACAATAAATTTCATGTTTTATTAATTTCCCCAGTTGTATTGAATGGGAAAGATCATACTGCAGAGTAAAAGTAGAATTTCATCTTTATTACTGCTCAGTAGATACCTAACAATTGCCAAGAGATTTAGTCCTGCTGTACTGATCTGCACCTGAAAGATTTTGAAAATACTCAGCAAGAAAGGTCAGAAAAAAGAGATATTGCATGCTATCCTACTGTCAAAGTTAGCCAAGAGGCATATATAGTATTTGAAGGCCTAGTACTAATGGTAACTTTGCATATCAATAAGTCATCTTGGCAATTTGTATTTATGCTAGACTTACTAGCATATTTCAATAGGCATCAGAATATCCAATAGTGGACAGTTAGTCCCTCCATCAAGGATCATATTATCCTTTCTAAAAGTTTGTCTGTGTTAATTGAGTATATCTAGAGGATCACACACTGTTACAGATGACATACCTGGAGGTGGATTTTTCTTGATGTTTTCTGCTAATTTCATGTTATATTAGGCTTAAGATGTCACCAGCAATGTCCTCCTATGCAAAAAGAGAATCTATTTTAACTGTGTGTTGGTGTTGATTGCTCAATGTGTTTTTGTGATGCTTCAGTCAAATCTTTCATCTGAGTGTCAGGGACATTCTTTATATATTTCAATAGTGTTAGCTCAAATTAAAGTGAAATGTACTATGGTAAATAAGTGAGCTGTCTAATATATGGATATATGAGTACCACAAGTTATGGGGGTATCCAAATGTACCTAACAGACCAACAGTTGTTAAAAAAATTAGTTGTGTTTTGTGCAATAATCAGTATCAGTCATTAGAAAGTAAAAGGTTGTAATTTTGCAGTGTATTTAAAATAAAGGTAACTGCCAGTATAACACATGGTGTTCTCAGTTCCTAGACTGAATATACTTTTTCTTTTGTTAAAGGAAAAATAAGAACTTTTACCTTATTCTGTCCTTATAATATTTTATGCCTCAATGGTTGGAACTAAAACCATTTTTTAAAATTGCATAAAGCAAAATGATGAAGTAAGTCCTGCAGATTTCTCAACTCAATCACTTTTCTGTGGGAATATGGCTGATACCATGATGGTACCTCACAGAAACCAGAGAACCTTTTGGACGCTGTGGTCAAGGGACTTCCACTGACTCCAGCTCAGGATGCTCAGAGTTATAAAACTTGCC
Source organism: Pycnonotus jocosus (assembly GCA_013400435.1). Classification (NCBI taxonomy): domain Eukaryota; kingdom Metazoa; phylum Chordata; class Aves; order Passeriformes; family Pycnonotidae; genus Pycnonotus; species Pycnonotus jocosus. Next base: position 96,111 of record VWYP01025169.1, on the reverse strand, counting down.
TAGAACCTGCTTTTAGACACAGTCAGGAGGGAGAGGCAGAAACTGGGGCAGCATGTAGATACCAATATTTTAGTTAATGGCTTTGATGAGAACACGTTAGCTAATACATTTTAAGCATGACATAACCAAACAATATAAACGTTCACATTAGAACCTGGTCAAGTTTAAACCTAAGCTTTCCCTGAAAGTTCCACTCAACCTAGCTGAGTTAAAGGCTTTTAAGTTGTGCCAGGAAACATATTTTGACATGTTAGAAATCCTCATCTAAAGAAATTCTTAAAGATTCACATAGATAGGGACTAGTAGCAGCTGCAGTGTCAAGAGCATAAGTGCTATCTACAGGAAAATTTGCTAAATAAGTGGGCAGCTGCTTTCAGCATTAGCTGCCATTTTTCAGTGGTCTTCACAAGTGGCTGTAAGTAGAAATATTACTGTAGCCCTTGAGGGAAGTGCACAAGAGATGCTCATTTGAGGGCATTAGGGCTGATTGTACAGTAGGTCCCTCAGATGGGACCCAGCTGGGTGATGGAGCCAAGCTCTGCCCCAAACCCTGGTCCTGCTGCAGCCTCTTGATGTTTGGAGGCTTGGGCACCTGCACCTGCTGGCTTTGGCTGCTTCAGGTTGTCACAGGCATTTGTAAAGACACAAATCTTTCAAAGGCAGCTCAGATTTGTTACAGATTTAGGGAAAGGCTGCATTCTGGTAACTTTTTTCCTGGAGGAAGAGAAGAAACAGCAGTGTGAGTGCCACACAGAAGTACACATAGCTATGATGAAAAGCAGTCATGTTTCTGCCTGACTTGTGGATGTGCTGTATCCACAAATATCCATGCATTGCAAGTGTAAAAGCCTCAAAGCAGGTATGTCCATTCAGCCCCAGAAGGTGTCTGTGTATATCCCTTCATGCTGTGGCGAACCACTGTAACCTTGTCCTGTCTCCAGCCTTACATCATTAGCACTTATCCAAACCCCACTTTCTACAGGCAATAGGAGAGCTGTATGACTCACTGGCCTTATTAGAGTAATTGGAGAACTTTGTCTCCTAGCAAAATGTCCAAAGTCACTGTGACATAAAAGATAGGGAAAAGTGAGCAACAACAAAATACTTTGGCCTAATAATTTCTTCTAATCCCTTAGACACACTGATTGTTGGGATAGTCTCCATGGCACTAACCACCAAAAGTACATGAAATATTTGTTGAGGAGTAATAGCTCCTTGCAGAGTTCACTTCCAGTGCTCAAAAACTGTCCACTTAGAAACAAGCAACAACCATTATAACCTCTGGGACTGGTCTTGCTGTAAAATCAATATTTGAAGGTAATCACTTTATATCTGATGCATGAGCCCAATTTTTACTGGCCGCCTGTTGTTAATATGGACCACTGCCTAATTGTCATTCCAGAAGAGGATCCAGATGTCCCTTACTCTCTCCCTCCAGCCCACCATGGCTTTCATTACCAGAAAAAAAAATTCCTAAAAGGTGATATCATTTACTGTTAGAAGCTGAGCAGGAGAAAGGCCATCCCCCCCTGCACCTTTAGGCTAGTGAACAGATTTTAAAATTAACACCTCTCCTCAGCACCACAGATGCATGTGATTTCATCTGCTGGTCCACATGCAATCCCCTTTGAATATGCTCAAAGTTCTGCAAGCCTGTATCTTTTGCCATAAAATCTCAGTAGTTGTGCCTCTGCAGGTTGTAGCACTGGCATAGGAATTTTTTATTTCAGCATGTTTGCTAATGGAGTATGTAAATGAGACATTTGACTCTTGACTTCTGTGTTTATATTCCACATGTAGTATTCAAATTCCAGCACAAAAGGTATATGTGAAGAGAGGTGAAATTTAGTCTGTCTTTTGGTGAGTTTACATTTTTTAGCAACTGAGTAGAAGCATTGTTTTCAGAAGATACATATATTTTTTTATTTATTATTATTTATTTTCTTCCCATGGAATCACTCTGGTAATAACTATGAGTCTAAATTACCCCAAAGTACAAGAAGATCTTGAGGTATTTTACATCTACTCGTGTGCTTGCTGTTAAAGACTCCATAAGTGTTCTTTGTAGTGTTTTACAGAAACATCATTGCCAAACATCATTGGCTGCTTGAGAGTTGCTGTTTGTTTGAGGTTGTCTTGTTATGGAGGAGATGAAGATGCAGCTAACATGGATATTGTAGATAGCTTTTTAACCCTAGAAACCACTCCTGTTTATATGAAATTTGAATTTGTTTCTTTTTATTTAATTGACTGCTAAAGATGATGATGGCCTTTCAGGCCATGATTTGGTGGAGATATCCAAAACCCTGATAAACCTCTAAATTCTGTTAAGAGGTAACATTTTCAAGAGTGTATTCTCTCATCTCAAATTATGTTCACCTATGCTGGATATTCTTCCTCTTCTGTTTTCTTAGCTAGACTTTTTTAATAATAGGTAAAGCTTGTTTTTGCAAGGATTAGATTTTCTGAGAATTCATAGTCTTTTTTTTTTTGTCAGCTATGGAGTTCAAGTAGCAAAGTGTTTTGTTTTAAAAAAACCACCAACCTTAAATAACTTTAAAAGTTGTGGGGACAAAAGACTTAAGGTGGGGGAGGGGCAGTGCATGTGTTTAAAACGTAGTCCTGAGCTTTGTGTATTTAAAGTAGATATATACCTTGCTGCTATGAATCTTTGACAAAGTGCCAAGTGTTGCATTGCCAAAGGTATAGCATTTCATTTATTTCTTTAGGCTCAATAGCGGTTACTGGTAACATGTGTTTGTAGGGTGTCAGTTCTGATGGAATTTTTTTACCTGGCCTGTTTCCAAGTAATGTTGGTATGTGTTTAAAATGCTTTAAAAATAAATCAGACTTTTGTATTTCTGCAATAGAAATTCCAGGCAGAGTGATAAAGTGGGATTCACTAGCCATCACTTTTTTTTTTTTTTAAATCTATTTTGTTTATGGAAAGAGACTTTGGTCTTTCTATTTCACTTTTCAGTAGGCTAAACCAATGTAATAATCAAGAATAAGTACTTAAGACAAGCATTTAATTTCAAAAAGAACTTTACATAAGAAAAAACATTTACCGCTGTCAGAACATGCTTTAAATGTTGCTTCCCTTGTGTAGTTTCTATCTCTACCAGATCTGATATTTGTGTATTGCATCCCTGCTGACATGCTTCTGTGGCTCTGAAATTTTTGGTGTGTCCTTTTTGCTGCATGGAGATGTAATATAGATCATCCCTTTTCATATTAAGACTTTAAGTTGGTTACTGTGCACATCTAGGATCTCTTCTGGGGGAGGCATTGGACGCATGTTGGATGTGTGATAGTTAAAGATGCTTAATAATACCATTCCCTGTAATTCTGTAAGGATTCCCAAGGAAAAGGAATAGAGCTGTGAAAAATTTGAGTCTGTGGGTCCTCAGGACACTGCAGCCTTGTGCAGGGAGAGCCTTGTGTAAGTGGAGTTAAGACGCCTGCCGGGAGCAGAGTTCCTGCAGCAGTTCTTGGCTCCTCTGATCTCTGCATGCTTTCCCCAGGTGACAAACTTCCCCTTCTCTTTGTGGGCATCTGCTACCCTGGACTCTTTTTCCTGTGGATGAATATATAAATCTATCAGCCTGGTAAGGTGGCCAGCAAAATCTTGCCAGCACTTTGTACCGGCTGCTGAAAAGAAGCTGCTTAATGCAGATGCACTGGTTCATATACCTTACACCTGCATTTACAAAGGTTCCAAGCACCTTCAGATGCTGGTCTCCTTTGTTTATTCTTGGTGAAAATTTGACCTGTACTATCTCAAGCTGAGCTTCTAAAGCTGAAAATCCACCCCTCAAAAAAACCCCAGAAACCCAAAAATCTGTTTTTTGGCAAATAGCAGGCAAAAAAACATGAGATACTGATAAGCTGGGTCAAATTTTGTGTCAGTTATTTTTAAAGCAAAAAGTTAATAGAATTTGGACTTTACTTTTTTTCTGCTATGGAAGTTCTTGTCTTTCTTTAAGGAAAGAGGGAGTATTTTCTTGAGGATAGACTTAGTGGTTATCCAGTGCTGTGGTAGTTTGTGGTTTTTTGTGTTTTTTTTTTCCAAAGAATGTTCAAATTTAGAATTATTTTATAGTTTTAAAGCATAACTCATTAAGTATTTATAAAGTGAAACAATGCTGAAAAAACAAGTATTCATATTTGGTATTTACTGTGACTATGCAGTAGCAAATATTTACTGCTACATTTGCTTCCAAGTTCCACTGTATATCTGGAAGCTTGATAATAACAGTTCATATTTTCTTACCAAACTGATAATGTGTTATTAATTCAGATGAAAAAAGAGGTAGCTCTACCAGATTCTTCTGTTTTGTCCCAGGTTTGAAATTTTATGAGAACCAGACTACACATTCCTCTGCTGTTAGACAGTATTATTTTCAGAGATGCTAACCTGTTAGTGATTAGCCCAGACTAGTGTCTTGGATGCTTGTGGTATCAGAAAGCCTTTCCCTGAGGACTTTTCTGCTCCAAAGAGAATTTCCACATCTGAGCTTGAAAAAGATGGTCTGAACCTGTGCATATTCCCAACTAAGGGTCAAATCCCGTGAGTCAATGGGAATTTTGTCTGAGTAAAGACTGCAGGATTTGACCCTTCAGGATTTATTTGTTTCTTGTACAGATGTTTAAGTAATTTAAAATTGCGTGGCCCAATGTTCAAAGAATTAGCTGCCTAATAGAATTTTTGCTTCTAACCCCAGCTAATTCACTGTCTCTGCTTCTTGGTGTCTTTGCACTTAACTCATCCTGTATGGTAAATTAAGGAAAATTCAGGCTTCCAGTGAAATGATTATCATGGAAAGTAAATTACAAATTATCACAGACTGTATGTGGCCCAAAAGGTCATTTTAGATTTATTTGTAGAAAATAGCTATCATCTTTATGATATTACTATTGGTAGTGCCAGAAGGCAATTTGTTTCCTATATTTCTTTGTTGCTCTATGCAAGATTTTGCTCAGTGATCCTGATCATTGCTTTTGTATGTTTGATTGCTTTTACTATAAATGGGGTTTTTTTGGGACCCATCTATAAACTTCTAATACGTGCTTCCTTCTGCAGCCTATCACTTTATTTTGTCTGGATGACAGAGCAACTGTGATATTTAACATGGTCAAGTTTAATACAACAGTTGGAGAATCAGGACATTCCATGTGTTGTAACATAGATCATTGCATGTGTTTGTACATGCAAATAAAATACATCCTTGTCTCTGTCTGTATGTACTAAGACACGTAAGCATGTGACAACACAGAGTTATGCTTCATCACATGGTTACCTGATGCTGTTTTCTACTTGGTTAGTGCAGAGTGTTCTACAGATATTCAGTATCTGCAAAGATATTAACATGTTTCCTATTATGTATGCTTGTAGTATCTATGTGTCAGGCTTTTCTGCAAACATCTTGATTAAGAAAAGGCTGTAGTAAAATGTGTGTACAAAGTTGCTTGTATTTGATTTTTTGTATGTGTGTTTTTATTACAAACTCATTGTTCTGCTCTATAGTTTATTTGTTTAGAAAAGCACCTTCAATCTGGAGCATATCTAGTACTTAAGGAAAAAACCCTACTGGGCTGGCAGCAAGCAGCACCTATGAAAGGGGAGGACTAGCAGGAGGTGGCCGTTCAGAGGAGTCAGGCTGACCCCTATCTCTTTAGTATCCCTCAAAAACTTGCTGGCAAGAAAGAAATTATGTTCTTGCTTACCAGGTCTGCAGTATCAAACCCTCTGTCTGAACTGTGTCTTTGCAGCGTGGAAAGGAAACAAAAGATGAAAAGGTTCTGTGGAGAGGCCTTAAAAAGAGAAGAAAAGAGAAGAGATGGTGAATTTTTCCAGAACGCTTTATAGGAAATTTCATTTAATGTTAAAGAACCTGACTGCTAATTAGGAGGAGACAAAGAAAGGAGAAAGAAATGGATTTTTGGTAGTTGATAGGCTTTAGTTTCTTTTCCTCACTCACCTCATTGCTTGGAGATGTAAACAATCACTTTTGACACCTGTTTTTCTCTTTCCCTGTAAACTGTTGATATTTGCTACAGCACCCATAAAACTTTTCACTGCCCTGCTGAGTGTCTTTCAAAACCAGTCATACAAAATGCCTTTCCTAATCTTTCTGCAGTCACAGTGAAGGAGAGGACACAACAGTACTAAAGCCATTTGCTTCTGCTAAGGACAAGAGGAGACTGAAGCTGTGTTTCTAAATTCGACACTGTGTAGTTTTACTTATTGATTTACAGAGCACTTATTATCATAGTAGAACATTATAATGAGCATAGCTGAAGAGTGAACATTTGTTGAAACATGTCTGAGGCATTTTCTACATGTTGCTTGAGGGATGAATTAATTTACATGATGTTTTACTTTTAAAATAAAACAATTTATTATAGAAATCAAAATGTCAAATCTAAAGGCTCTTATCTGTGAGCTCTCATAAATTATTTCCTTGAAGCTTTTTTGGAGCAGGACTTTTCACATATTCCTCCCTCGAGCCTAAATTACACAAACAATAAGTAACAAGTTTTAAGTGTAATGGTAATTAACCATTAAAAAAAACCCAAACCCAAACCTACTTGTTTTGATTTTAGTTGATTTTTCCCTTAAGATAAAAGTATCTCTGCTGTGGATTTCTGGTTCTTGATAATTTCAAGTTTTTTAGTTGTTTTTTTTTTTTTTGGCCTTTTGCCCTTCATTTTTTTAAGTGAACGCTTACCTGTGTATGTCATTAGATGAGTGTCTCCCAGGCTGATTAGCCTCCTGTGTTCTTACAGTCTTTTGGCAGCAGCAGAATAGTGATTTCTGTTTGCATGCTGGTGAGGTTCTGGTGATGAGCCGTTAAATAAAATGATCTGTCCCCAGGCCAGCCACTTGGTTCATTGCCAAACAGTAATCCAGTACAATTAAGTATCAAAGATTGGACTACTCCATTATTACAAGAGATCTCACTGCAGGCACCTGGAAAAGCAGAGAATTCCAGAGGGAAAGAGCAACCAGGACATTTATTTTCACTGGGGTATACTGATTTCATTGGGGTTTGTTTGAACATAGGGGATTTGGATATCCATATATTTAAAATTGGCATTTAATTTTTCAATTTCAGCCTTATTTTCTTTCCAAAGCTGGAGTTGAGAGAAGGAAGAGATGAAAGTAAGAAATTACTGACTCAGTTTCTCAGACTACTTCTGCTGTTCTTGACTTCCTTATTAAAACACAGGATTTTATGGTCCCATTGTTTTTTTCTCTTTCATAAAAATGTTGTGTCAGTTGCTGCTGTCATACTCGTGCACACATTTAAGCGTTTAGTAGTGGCAACAAAGCCAGAAATTTGACAAATTATTAGCAAATTGTTTTCATTGTTTGCTTTGCAATTCAGGGCTGGGAATGCTGGTTTTTGTTCTACTACTGGCCTTGCAAGTAAGAATTTTTCCTTTTTCCAAAGAGCATTGAATTTTGACGGGTGGAATTTTACTACGAGATGCCTTTTCTAGCCATAACATTGTAAAACACATCAAATCTAAACCAACATCTTCTTAAAGTTCTGTAAACAGAGGAAATGGCCAAACATGTCAGGTATTTGTGTATTTTGCAGCCAACCAGAGCTAATCAGATAGAAAATTACACCTAATGAGCATAAAGGAGTGTTTAAAATATTATTAATATATAATAACTGAAGCAAATCCTGCCTTTTGTTACTTTGAGCTAGACTGATTTCCTAGGTGCTTTAAGGTGTCCAGTTTGAAAGGGAAGAATTTTGTCTATTTCTCCCCTTCCGAAACTTAATTGTAGAACCCTACAAAATCACAAGAGTTTCCATGCTTATGATACTTGAGAAAGTCAGAGGAAATATTCATATTAAAGAAGTGTTAGCACAGTCTTCTGAAGACATAGATAATATACAGTTGCACTGATGGACAAACTGAGTCACAGGATTGTCAAATCATATGTTTTACAGCTCAATCAGAATTGAGAATAGCAATCAGATATTCCCAATCATATTTTCCAGCTGTGACTTGCCTCTCTATAAGGCACTAAACTATAGCTTTGAGAAATATGAAAATATATGGGATAAGGAGAAGTTCGTGTAGTTTCACCAGGGGCTGCTCAAAGATCTGTGGAAGCCAGATCTCTCCCAAGGCAAAAATGAAAGATGGAAACAACCAGGAAAATTAAAACTCTTTAAAGACTTGGAAAAGTTGAAAGAAATGCAAAAGCAGAATGAGTTAATACTAGCCAAAGGAGCCAGGGGAAATAAGAATAGCATTTTAAATATATTGGAAAAAAAAAAAAGAAATAATGGAATGAAAAACTAAGCTCAATAATAAATGAAGAGGGTGACAAAATGAAAGCTGGTTCTGAAATGGCTGATGCACTGAGCTACTTTCAAAATCAATCTTTGACAAGAAAAATAAAAGGAGTAGGGACATAATAGCTCAAGTAATTAAGACCTTTTCAAAATAGTTGTTGATAAAAAAAGAGTAAGGCAATACTTAAGAAAAAATGGAATAAAGTAAATCAGCAGGTCTGGATGATAAGCATGGTGTGGTCTTAAGAGACATAGATAATGAATTTACATAATCACTAGTAATTATTTCTGAAAAGTGAAGTACAATTGAGGAATTATCATAAGATTGGGAAAAAACAAATCTAACACCAATCTTTAATAAAAGCAAAAAAAAAAAAGAGTAATTACCATAGGGCTGCCTGTTGTTTATAAAGCCTAGTAGTGCGATAGGAACTTTACTGAATCTGCAAGAAACAATCTTTACCCCAAAACAATTTAATTTTCAACTTGATATGCCTTAGTCAAAAATGACCTAAAAGTAGAGAGGTTAGAAGGATGAAAAGAGTATGAATACAGGGCTGGGTTTTTTCTTTTTTTTTTCCATTCTCTATATGTAAATCTTCATGATTGCATAAAGATTTGTGGTCTATCTGAAGTAATAAAAATGATTAAGGAATAAGATAACAAATAATATAGCTCTGACACTGAAGGTTTCTCTTGTCTCCACTTGCTAAGCCCAGAGGCATTTGAGGAGTCCAGGAATAACCAGGCAGGTGCTGTTTTCCTCTTCCCTGCTGCCTGGCCCCTGTCATGGAGATGGTGAGATGGAGCTGTGCTTCCAAGGGTTCTTGTTCCTGAGCTGTGCACACACACAGTATGGAAACAAAAGTGAACATGAGGATAAATAACAGAAGTGGTCTTCTGGGCTTGCTTCCCCATAGACTTCCCGGGTGGATAGTCCAATCTCTCTCTTCTCCTAGTCCCTCGTCTCAAGAGGGTGTACCCAGGGGCTTCTGAGGTTTCAGGAAGAAGGAGAGGCCATGCCATCTAGTGGAACTCCCTCCACTTCTTCCAACTCTTCGAGGAACATGGAGGAGAACATGGTTGCTGAAGGTCCAAGTGAATCTTGGACCAACCACTTCCTGAGGAAACACAGGAATGCAATTTCCTAAGAATGATGTACTGAGGGGAATAAATGAGTTTAAGTGCAGAAAGTCAGGCAAAAATACTTGGAAACTGTGATTCAATTTTTAAAAATAGTTTGGAGGAAACAGTCACACGGATCTTTGCTTAAACGAAGGGATAGATACAGAATTTCGGAAAAGGTTTTGGGCAGTTGAAATGACCATGGGTGTGCCCATAGGGCCATGTGAATTTGTCATTTGGTTGCAGGAGTTCAAGTTGTATTTTGGGGATGGAGTAAGGTGTCTAGAGGCCTTCTGCAGTTGTGAGTGGCATCCTTAATTCATTGATCATGTGATTAAGGAAGGGGAGGTAAACAGACCACTTATTAACTCTGCAGGTTGTGCTAAAACTGGAAGGTGTTGCCAACACCAGTGAGGACAGAGTGGAGAGATATAAAAAGTGAGGACAGGTTAGAAATATGGAGAGGAAATCACAAAATGGGATTCGACCTGGCAAATGGAATCTGATACATCTGCTGAAATATTAATGCAAAACACAGGTATTCAGCAGGAGAAAGACGCTTGTAAAGAATTGATGTTGAAAAAAAAGGCAGGGGTGATAGCAGGCAGCAAATTTGGTACGAGTTTGCCATATGATAGAAGAAGCAACTGCCCCCCCCCCCCGCCTCCAACAGTTTTGTTCTTGCTTGCATTGTGTTATAGACTAGAAATGGGATAGACCCCCTTTCCACCAACTGTGATAAGATATAATACTGCTCACAGCTTTAGGCATGTCATAAAACAATAATAGATATGAATAGGTATAGTAATTGGAAGCTCTCTCATAGTGAAATGAGACTGGACAATGAATTTTGAAGCATATAATAGGAAGTCATTCTGCACGGATGGATGAACACTGCTGTCTTTTTCAGCTTTAATTTTCATGTTTCCATATAAGGCGAGTAAAATGAACAGTAGTTATTTTTTTAACCAAGTATCTTTGCACACCAAACATGTTAATTTCATTTTTTTCTGGGTCAGGTATTTCGTTAGCCATGACATCTTGGCACCAAATTAACCATAATAAACTGCCCCTAGCCCAAGTGGTTCAGTTCATTGCAAGGTGATCTGTATATCAGGATGTGTTAGTTTTCTTTCCTGACGCAGTAGATGAAAGAAGTCTAACCAGAAGAAAAGACTGTTTTAAAACACTCTTATCTTTACCTGTGTGCTTAGATTTTTGGATACTGGCAGTCTGAGTATTTTTCAGCCACTCAATCAAAGGTCATATTATATGTGTGTAAATCTGTCTATCTATCTGTCTGTCTGTCTATCTATCTATCTATCTATCTTTGTACTAATATGTGTGTTCCACTTTAAAGTAATTGATTAGTGAAACTTGGTAACTTACTCTCTAATTTGTATAGATGACTTCACTTACCCTTTTACTTAAGTCTGCTTTTGTGGAAGAGTGTTGTCTTTGGCAGAAGTAGAAATACAAGAAATACTGTCTTTTGGACTAGTGACTCCTGAAATCAGGTGCAAAAGGATGAAACAGTTGCTGGGTCCTCCTACAAGTACAGCTGTTGCTCCAGGCATGTGTGGGTGCAGCAGCCTTTTTGATTTTGACTCATCTGATTTTCTCTGCTTTTTGGTGATTCCAGAAAGATAACCAAGTCTTAGTTGCCTCAGCATTTTTGCCAGTGTTCTATTTCTTATATCCAAATGCATGTAGAGTTAATACAAACAGGCTGCTAGAGAACCATATCTTGCCTGTGTCCTTCACACAACAGGAAATTTGTGGATATTATCCATTATAATTTTTCATGCCACACCAACTACTGCAGAATGTTAGTACATGTATTGACATATTGATAAGGAGAAAAATGGAGAAATATGTATTTCAGTAATGTTTCTAATATAGAAGGAACCAACAGAGATTTTTAGTTACTAATGCCATTGAATATTCATTTTTATTAAAATGAAAGGATCTACTGTTCTCTCTTACTTTATAAAAGTATCTTTTAATATCAGCACAGAAATACACTTATTTGTTGACCTTCAGCAAAGTTGTCAATACAGGTAAATGCTGTCTCTAATACTGATCATTTTTCTACTGATAGATGAACCTGTCTAAACATATTATAAATTGTTTCTTGATAAAGTACAGAAATGGAATTTCATAATGAAATAAATATTTCATTTAAGAGATTCCACTCATCTGTTGGTATTTTAACAGGTTTGGGGGCTATTTTTTCACCCTTACTTGAATATATTAGCAATGCACTTATTAAGACAGAGACTCTTCAGGTCAAGTAACCTGGTTATATTTTTATATTAAGTTATTTTAGCTTAAATAAGCTAAAATCATGAAAAGGACCAAAATTGCAAGAGTATGTTCAAGCAATATTAAATAAAGCAGTAGCTGCTTGTTTTCTCTAACAATCAAATTGAGAGTTATAAAGGACTAAGCTCACAGTGAAAAGTATAAGTTGAGATGAATATTCAGAAACAACATACAAACTCTTCTCTGTTTTTTAGCAGTACTAGTGCTACATTTGTGTTCATAAATTTGCAGAATTTGAGTCTCCACCTCCTCAGTTGAATATGCATCTTAATACCTTGTTAAATCAGCTTGTTAAAACAGCTTTTGATGTACTGTGTTCATGTAAAGGTTTCCAGTTTTTGAAATATATATGCTGGTGCACACACACAGCATTTAAGACCAGAACTAGGCTATTAAAGTTTCCTATTTCTCATCACAGCTAAAAAGGGTTGGAATTGCAGTTAGCTGTAGAATAAAAAAAAGTAAGCCTCTTAAACAGGCTTTTTGACAGTGGCAGCCTCAAAGGTCTTTTCTTATCAGCGTATTTATTTCTGTGTGTATCTATTTAAAGAGAGAGATGGATTTTAAAGATATTGTTCAACTACAGAAGAAAAAAACAGTAGGCTGGAGTTCCAAAAAGGCTGGGTCAAGTCCTCACTAAAGGAGAGAGAAAAGAGCCCAAGTTCTAGTGTCCATTCAGAGTGTTGTAGGTGCAGGTACTGTAACTGCACTGGGGGTAGCTGCAGCCTGGATAACATAAGGGTGGGAGAGCAGGTCCCTGAGGTTAGGTTCTTCCAGTGTTCCATTTCAAGAGCACTTCATCAACAAGGTGCAGGTCTACACTAGCAGAGCTGGTGACAGTGGGATTGTGTGTGGAAAGAAAGGACTCAAGGATGTGATGACAGCTGTGTATCTGTATATAGATTCATCCTGCAGACATAAGTGGCTAGAAACTTTTTGGTGAGAGAGGTGATTTTAACTAAGGTGGAAAAAATTTGAAAACATTAACAAAGATCAATGGAGTTCTGTGTTGTTTCATTTGGGAAAAAAAAAAACAAAAACAAACCAAAAAACCCCACAAGTAGAGAAAATGACTATTTTATAAGAAGGTTCAACATGATTTTGTAATCTTGTAAAACCACTTTTAATATTTTATTAAATACATATCTGCTGCAATATCTGTGGGATTGCTACTTTGGATGTTGGATTGAGGAAAACAGAGGCAACGGGCAGAAACACAATGCGCAGCAAAGTAGTTTCTCTATCAGCAGATTGCCCCTGTTGCAGGTCCTAACTTCCTAGACCTGGTTCACGTTCTTGGCAGTATTTCCAGTTTTCTAATAGTTTCTATCTTGCTTCTGCCATTTTATGTGAAGTACAGTAAATGGGTGAGAAAATAAGTAAATACCCAAGGGAGGATCAAAATAATTTATACTACACCACAGACATTTCAAGTCTTGCAGTCTCTGAGCAACCACTTGCTGAGTTGAGTAGCTCAGAATGGTAAAGTATACTCTATAAATCAGAAATCCAAGTCAGAGTTTCTGAAAAAACATTATTTTGCCAATGTTTTTATTAAAAACAGTAAAAAAATATGTCGTTTGACATAGGACTTTTGCAGGCTTCAAGGAATTTGAGAATTTTGATAAAACAAACTTCATATAAATGAACAAGGAGTGTACTTAGAAAGATACATAGTTATCAAGCTGTCTAATAATGATAATGGCATTTATGCAAAATACTTTGGCTAAACCCAAGATCTTACTGGGCATGTGAAGCCATATGGCTATCAGACTCTGGGGTATTTTATTATTTGTTAAATGTGTGTATATATGAAATTAGTGAACACCAGAGGGAAAGAATGGATAAACTTAGAACCCAATATCTTCCCTTTATTTATGGATTCAATAGAATGTTGCTGTATAATACTGTATTTCACACTGAGCCTCTCTAGGAAAGAGGGGGACAACGTGTTCCCCATATCTCAAACTCCGATGAAGCAGCAAAGTTATAGTGTTGGCTTTTTTTATGATGTGAATGCATCTGGTAAAAGTGATGCCTACAGATTAGCCTTTACTTAGGCCAGTGAATAATTGTTACAGGGTAGCAATTTCAGCTTATTATTCTAGACTTTTAAATTTTTTGATAAGTGGCACCTAGCAATAAAGTTTTTACTATTGCAGATCTAATGCAGATACCATGTCCTTTGATTTGAATGCAGCCTTGTTCAGAGGTATTTGACTGATAAAAACCATTAACTTTAACCTCAGAATTGCAAGACAGCGAGGAAATTATGCTTATTTTGCTTAGTTTTATGCAGTATGGCTGGTGTCTGCTAATAACTGGCCATCCAGCAAAAAGCATATAAGAGGATGTGTACTAAATGTGATTCAAGTATCATTTTGGGTGGAAAATCTAGAAATTTAAAATGCTTTGTGCTTCTAACAGTAATGTTGCTTTCATTACTACTGTACCTCAAATCAGCAGAGAGAAAAGCTTCTGAAGTTACGATTACCTATAGGACTTGTAAACCAGATTGATGGAAGTAATTGGTAAACTGCTTAATCAAGCCTCGCTTGGAGGTGAATAAGGACTGCAGGATAGAAAATGTAGGCTGTGTAAGTAACCCAACAAGTCAGTAGAGTTCTTTTTTCTGAAAGAAACAAAGATAGCAGTAATTAATGACCCTGACTCTGTGCCAAAAAAGCTTTCTTCTGACAACTCCAACTTAATTAAAACTTAAGACATTTCAATGGCCTCAGAAAGCCCCTGATGGGGTGAACTCTTGCAAACTCGTGAGAAAATTTTGTAAATTAAAGGAAAAGATGTGTGTTACCACTGGTGCCATGACTCTAATCCCTGGCAGTCAAAGAATCTATTTAGCCAAAGCCTTTTCTTTTAACTGGCTCACACCTGCAGGCTTACTGGCACTTCCTCTGTA
>VWYP01025169.1:48920-76420 GCA_013400435.1 Pycnonotus jocosus | reverse complement strand
GTAGTTAATCTCAGTAATGGCAATATTCAAGGAATGCGGGTTTATTTACAATAATTGGCATTAATATCTCGTGAGATCTCTGGGTTAAAAAGCAACCAACACCATATTCATCGTTCTAACTGTATTAAAGAAATGGATTTTCCTTTCAGCTATGTCAGATGTGACTTTTATATATTGGCTTTGTAAATATTTTGTTTTTTGGTATCACAGGTTACCATTTTACTGTATGTTTCTGTACTACTAGCCAGACAGACTTGTCCTGGGTGATTTAAAAGCAGGAATACTCAAAGGTTATGAAGCTGGGTAAGACACCAGATTAAGAGCAGACTTTTGTTTAGTTTCCAAAACCTGATAGTTCTCTCTTATGACTTGTTTTTGGAGGGTGTACAGTCATACAGTTCATACATAATCCAAAGTATTTCTCCACTTCTCTTTTGTAAGAAAGACTTGCTGTAACTTTCATCCCTTTGTGTAGAGATGGAAGTAACCATTTCTAGTTCTGTGAGATTGTTTACAAGATTCTGATAAAAATCCTGTCCTGTGACCTCATCCTTCAGGGTGTTCAGTAGCCCAGGCTGGGCTTGAGCCCCTCCACCCCTGCTGTTTTCAGGTAGGAAGGCACTCATCTGGGGGAGAGCACATCAAGGCAGTTACTCTACCAGTAATTTCACAATAGATTTCCATCCTTTTCAATGGGTTTTCTAAACTCCAGGTATTTATTTCAGAGTTGTTTGTGGTTGTGTAAGGATGTGTGCATATGGATGTGCAACACAGTTAACAATTACTTAATTTAGCTAACACAATTTTTAAAACTTGCAACTTCATTTTCTTTCCGTGATTAACTAATTTGATTTTCTTTGGCCCTTGGCCCTGTCAAGGATTAAGTGGGGAGACTTTTGAGCTACTAATTTTTGACCACTATGAAAAATATGCCTAGAACAGAACCATTTCAGTTGGCATTAACTATAAACAAATTTCCAGTGGTATTTGAACGTGTGACCATAAAATATTTCTGCTGGCATTTCCTTACTAGTTAGCAGCTGTTACCACAGTCTGCAAACATCTATTAAGTTAAGGAAGACATTTTTTAATATGGATTAATAGAAATTAACTAGAAGATGATAGGCAAAAAAAGCTCTAGGATACAGCTGCCTTTTGTTCTTAATTCAAAGAGTGTATAAACAGACCAAATTTCAGTATGAATTTTAGACTTTGGCTGGAGTCCGTAACTTACATTGAATGTAGCTTAACACGTTTAATTTCAGACATAACTAACACTAATCAGATGGGGATTTTTGAAAACAATTTATTCCATTTCGATGGAATTTCCATTTTGCTAGCTGTAATCTCAAATATGTAAATGGTAGCCAAAGCTGGATGTGATGTTTCAGTTAAGAATTTTTTTTGCCCGTTGTTTCTTCTAGCATCTTCTTGCCAAATCTTCTGGAGTGCTTGTAATTTCCTCCGTACAGAGCCCAACAGGCTCATCAGCAGCAGAAGGTAAACATAATAGATGTGAGGAATTTCTGGAGATTTATGAGGTTTAGCTTTCTGAAACATACACTGTGTCTGGCAATCCTAGGATGTGGCCACATGTGGACTCTGCGAATTGAAAATGTTTTAAATGGGGCATCATTTAGCCCCCTGTTAGAAATAAAATTTAGGAACAAAAGATTCATTCTGCTATAGCGCTTAAGTATCATTTCTGCCCTGCAACAGTGTGTTTTGGTTCAGAAGAATAATTGTCAGGGAGGTTAAGCTTTTGTTAAAATGTCTATGAAATTTGACAAACAGATTAATATCCCTGTTATTTAATAAATTAAACTTACTACCTACGGTCACCCATATCTTTACAGTGAAAGATCAGAGATCATTATACAGCAACCTAGGAACATGAAGCTACTCTGTACTAAGGAGATTGGCATTATTGGGATTTAGTATCAAAAGCTTCAGCGCAAAATACATAAAAGTACAAGCCTCATAATGTACCTATTATTATAAACATTAATTTATTAAATTTTGCCATCTGTTTATGAAAATGTAATTGAAAAATTGCACTCCTACATTAGTTTATTGAGCTGATAAAAGAAGATTCATTAGCAAAGACAGAAATATGCCATCGTAATGATCACAATAATATCACTGCATGTTAAAGTGTTCTTTTAACCTTTTTCAGTGGGCTTTACTGGTACTAATTAATCAGCTTGGATGCTGTCAACATCTCAAGCACTAGAAGGATAGTTCCGTTCTGTTCCAGGCATTTCTCTGCATTTCTTTCTTTCATATGTTTAGCTAGAAGAGTCTAGAAGAGCATTAGCAGAACAGTAGAGAGAGGCCTATTCTTCCTGCCCATTGTTTACCTGTAGTGTTGCCTGATGAAAGAGCTCGTGTCCATAAGCCTAGGTTTTTCATGGCCTGTTTCATCCTGTTCTCAAGGAATTGAATAAATGAAAGATGGGATCATATGGAGGTAAATATTGTCAAGAACATCACTTTAACCCTCATAGTTTTCCACAGTACAGTAAGACAGAGGGGAAAGGTAGCCTTTAGTGAGAAGCATGTTTAAACAAAAGCTTCTGTGAGTTCTGAGATGAATGACTCTTGAAATATTGCTCCTTTTTGCATTTAAAATCTAAAAAATTTGCATGGCTGCCTCTTGCTTTTATTTCTGCTGAGTAATAATACTCTGGGATGTTTCAAACTGTAACAACCTAATCAATAAGATGGAAATGATAAACATTTACATATCAGTTTTTTGGCCAATGGATGCTGGTTACAAAACTTTTTGTGTATTGATTTCTTAGCGTTTCTCCCCTTTCATTATGAATCTGGGAGAATGAACATTTTTATTTCCCACCATTCATATGCATGCTTATAAAGTGCGTGGCACCTTAAAAACACTGCCAGTATTTTTTTTGAGCTTCATTTGGAAGTTAATATATTTCAAAGACAAGAGCATAAAATAGCTAGATATCATTGGAAAACAACATTTAATTATTAATGAAACCAAGACATTGGCTTTGAATGAGAAGCGACTGCTCATTTACTGGAGATTTTACAGCAAAGGTAAATAATGAAATCTCCTTCCTAAGCTAACCTACATAGTGGTTTTGACTTAAAGGTTTTTTTAACATGGAAAATACAAATAAACATTTTAACTCCCCTGCAAAATAGGAAAATAGTTTTGTGTTCATGCAGGGTTTTTTGTGCATTTGTCACAAGCAGCTATTGTGGAAGTGGGATTACTGCCTGACAATTTCATCATGTCTATGAAAGTAATGTTTAGGAGGTGAAGTAATACAATGATGCTAATCCAGCTTTTTATAATCAGCCTCCTATGTATATAATATTTATGTTATTGTCTGTGCAGGGTTTTCTTTTCCTAGAAGCATTCCTTATCTGCTAGAATTCTTGTTTGACAAATGAGATTGGATTACCAAATCACAGCTGTATACACTGGTTGATGTATTGCTGTAGGATTGATAATTCAGAAAGGCAATGTATTATTTGGGGGTTAATTTTCTTTTCTTACACACAAGAATCTAATGCTGCTTGCTAGATATTTTCTTCATTTTTGTTATCTAAATTTTACCAGGTTTAGACTAGTTATTGACTCAGTTAATGTAAAAAATGTTGATATGCTGTCAATATTAATGTAGATGTCAGACCAACACTAGTCCCTAATGTATGTAAGAGCAAGTATTTTTTACCTTGATACAGAAAGGCAGTCATGTGTGAGATTTAATATACATCCTAATCTATCTTGTCATTGGACTAGCCATGGGTGATGTGCTAATGTATGGGCAACCATTTTCTTTCTCTCTTCACACAATGGAATAGATACACATGAATGACAGCCAAGTCTCCACTCTGTAATTATTTGGAGGGCAGTTAGAACATACAGAAGGAATATAGCAATACAGTAGTTTTAGTTACAGACTTAAAGTCTGTGGACTGTTGTTTTGTTGATTTTGGTCTGGTTTTTTTTTGTTGTTGTTGTTTTTTTTTTAATTTTCCAAGGAACTGTATGATCACTTATAATTTGGTAAAAACACACATGCCCCCAAAAAAAGAAATCCCAAAAAACAAACTGAAAACAAAAACAAACCCCCCACCCCAAGAAATGGCTAAACCTGAGTAAGCTTCATAACACATAGTATTTAGAATTTCAGTTTCAAGTCCTTACACTCACAATAAAATATTTTTACATATTTGAATGCATTCTTTGTGCTGACATCATCATTTTGATTCACTTTTCTTGGCAAAACATATGTTGTATAATACAGAAGATATGTCATCAAATATTTTTAAAAAGTGAATAATCAAATTAGGTCTTTAATTAAAGATCTCCTTTATATTCATTTTACTTTTCCCTTTCTCCATTGCTTTTTTAAATTTTCAGCAATTGTGGAAATATGGGATTGTGAATATAAGTTGACACAATGTACGATAAGCAGGCAAAAATTAATGTCCATAGTATGTCTCATCTTTGTGCGCATTGGCAAAACCAAAAACCTGAATATTGCTTTTTATGTAAAAGACATTTTGATGAGATTGCAGTTTCCTAAAAAGCAAGTCCAAAATTACATATTTCTTAACGTAGCTTGAGTCAACAAATCTTTGAGTTCTCATATTAATTTATAATATAGCTTCCTTTTGTTCCTCTTTTCAAACTGTAAGAAACTGTCTTTATGCATTCAATCGGTCTTTGTGTGAGAGAAAATGAAAATGAGGCACACTGTCCAGATCATAAAGATAAGCAACCGCCTGCAATTTCAGCATTATATTTTGCTATATATTTAAGGAGGGAGGGTATGTTTGCTCCTCTGTGGTTAGATGTTATTATTTGTAGACTAAAACTATTGCTTTCCTGGTATCTTGCAGTGTTCCATTCTGAATTAAAATCACTATGCACATCTTCACTAACTCTAAATTGAGACTGGTATAATTTCAACAACGGAAACGGAGTGAAAAATTCTGCTCGCAGTCCTTTATATGGAAATCTTCCATTTAGGGGAAAAAAGAAAAAAAGAGAATCCCAAAACATTCTAATTTTAGAATATATGTTCTAATCCCCATAGTACTTTAGTTTCCTATGAATAGTCTTTTTCTGTGAGAGTAGTAATACAAGGCTAAATTGTTACCTTATGTTTTTATAGGATAGGTTTGTGACCACTGACAGTTATAATTTACAATGATTATGGACATTAATATAGTTGACTGTAACTTTTATTTTTATTTCAAGTAGACTTTCAGTGGACTAACGGTATGAAGAGTAGATTTTTTTATCATCATGGAGTACTACAAACTTCCTATCAGTCTGTAGCTAAAGTGATAAACCAACACTTGCAGTCAATAGGAATTTGTGCCTTTGAGACAATCTTGTGTAGATTTGTAGATTGGGTCACAGTAGGTTCTTCTGCCTGTCTCTGATCTATCCACCTACCTGCTACATGACATGGGATCGGGATATTTGTTGAAGTAGCTAAAAGCAAAGAGGGGTGGTTTCAGGTGCTTTAATATGGAAGTAATTTCTGCTCACTAAAGAGTTTATAATGGCTTCTATGTCACTACTCATTCAGCTAAACATTATGTACATTTCAGTGTTTCTAGGTTTCTAAATTAGAAGTATAAACTTTGATGAGATACAAGTGATGTTGAAGTGGTGTGACAGGCAGTAGATGTGTTCTCACAAACTTACTGCTTTTGCAAGGTCAACATTTTCAGGATATCTATTCAACTTAATCATCAATCTTCCACCTTTTATAACTCAACTCACAAAATCTATTGCCAGTTAAAATTTATGTCAGGGTTTAAATCTGAATTTCTTACCTGCAAATGCTACCATCTCCTCTTGTTGTAGATTAGTGGAGTTGCTGATAGTATGTCAACATGTAGGTACTATGAAGATCTTGAGTTAAAAATATATACAATAAATTATTGGAAAGCCTAAGAATATTGATTTGAAATTGAGCATAAATGCTAAGTTTTTCAGGAAGAATAAGAAATCAGTTCTTTGCTTGAATATAAGGTACGTATCTGTGTTTTAATTTTTTCTCTTCTAAGTGTTCAAAAACACTCCTGTGTTGAACACAAGACCACGCAAACCAGTTAAATTAGTATCTTTGCAACCTGTCATGTTAATATGTAAATACATGTGCATATGTATTTAGACAAATCTAAAAACATGCATTATTTACATACTGTAAGAGATTTTTTCTGAGCCATTACAGTCTATTATGTAAATATGTGTTTAAGGGGCATAATATATTTTTTTTTAATTTCTGATTTTTGACTTGATAGGTCATAATGGCTAGGATCCCTTACACAATACCTCATAATTTATTTCAGTCTGTATTATAGATGTTTCAGTGATGTTAATATGAATTTGCATATAAAATATGCTTCAAGACATTACTGTACACATAAAGATTAATAATTCACGGATTTTAAATGGAAGAGAGAACATCAAAACTGATTAGTTTACATAAGGGTAAGATTCATCCTTTCTGTGGAAGACTAGCACAAAACGTAGGCATCATGTAAGCCTCACTTAAGCCCTCAAAATGCATCTTAAATGGATTTTAACTGGTGCATAGGCTTTGCTGTGGCAGTTGGTGAAATAGTGAATTTAATCTGGAAGAGAATAATTCATTTCTAAATGCTTCCCACTTCTAGAAGTAAATCAGTACCTCTTCTAGGAGCATTCAACTTCCAGCAGTCTCCAAAGTTCTACTTCCTTGTTTGCAAGAGAAATGAAATTCAGTTTAGGTGAAACACATAAAGTACATTTCTCTGTGAACAATCCCATCTGTTTTGGGTCACATCTGCATCAGCAGCTGTGGAACAACACAGCACAGAGATGGCCGACCTACTTCAGAAGGTATGGATACATCTGCTATGGGACAATTATTTAACCCAAATTTATATTCCAACTCATGCATATTTAGATACCAGCTCATATTCCATAATTAAATACTGAATTTAGCCATTCGGTGGATTCTGAGGTGCCCTCAAGATCATTATTATTCATGGAAACTGTGTGTTCATCTGGTTACTGAGATGAGATTAAATGTTTGGGTATGCTGACTTTCATTCAACAGATATGACTAAACACAGGCAGAAATTTAAAAAACGGGCTCGTATTTTTCTTTACCAGCTAATACTTGTGGTTACAGAACAGTGCTGGCACTAGTAGATGGTTTTGTAATAGGAACCTGACGGCCGCCAGTAGCAGAGGCTGAGGGAACGAACAGAGGAAGAGGTCAAGCATGTAGTCATGCTTCCCTGGCATAGCATCCCAGCTTCTGGCAAGTTTTCCAGACATCTAGTTTTCAGCAGACCAGGCTTAAGCTGTGAGCATGGGGGAACAAAGAATACCTACAGAGTTTAATAATGGAGAATGTCTCAGGAGGGATGGTAGGAAAAGGGAAAGTGTGACTTGGGCTCCAAAAG
This sequence comes from Pycnonotus jocosus, assembly GCA_013400435.1. Lineage (NCBI taxonomy): Eukaryota > Metazoa > Chordata > Aves > Passeriformes > Pycnonotidae > Pycnonotus > Pycnonotus jocosus. Next base: position 68,965 of record VWYP01025169.1, on the reverse strand, counting down.
CTGCAGGGAATGAGGATGTCAGAGGAAAAATAGACACGTCTAGATAATTGTGAAATAGCAGAAATGTGGTTATTCTGGATCTGTGTTGGGTGCTGGTTGTTCTAAAATATTTTATCTAATGCTTTGTTTCTAAGCAATATGTTTTGAAGCAGAACAGCTGTTTGTAGGGTATGTCCAGGCTCAGATTGCAAAAAGAGCTGCAGGGCCTAACTTGAGTCAGGCCTGTGGAACAATACTAGTTTATGAAACAGAAAATATGCAAAACACATTGCAGCCTCAGAGTAGGAGCTGTGTGGAGAGGTAGATGTACAGGGGGCTGTAAGATTCAAGAAATTCTTACCAAGTCCACATAAATCCTGGGTGACTCAAGTGTCCAATCCAAAAATACCTTACAGATAAAGGCTTACATCCTTATGACCAAACTCTTCTGTGCAGGAGCTACTCCTGCTCATTTGGAAGGGGGAATTGTCTACACTCTTTGAAAAAGAAGGCAGAAGTGGAGTTCAGCTAACCAGTGATAATTGCTCATGGGCAGCATGACACCTACCAAGGCCAGGGTCGGTTTGTAGCTACCTAGTCCAGGTGGAGCGCTCCAGAAGTGCCCACATGTCCTGACTATGGAATCTTCCTGTGGGACAAATTGTTCTGGCAAGAGAAGGGGATTTGTTTTCAATTGATATCTTCTGAACATAGTAAAAACCAAAACAAATCTGAACTACCCTAAACTTGGGTAAAAATTAATCGTTTAATTAGAATCCTTTGGGTGGGCAAAATTAAGAGTCAAATGAAAGCTAGTTGACTTGTTTTGGATGGTTTTTTGGTTGGTTGGATTTTTGTTGGGTTTTGTTCCTGTTGTTGTTACAGCAACCTGTTGAGTATGTTAAATTCCTCCATTCTTGTGGAGGAATGTCCTGATGGGAACAGAAATGCTTCTCCTAAATAGGCTGTGCTAGGCCCTCATCAACAAGAAATATGAAACAGTATCCTGATTTCATGTAATGCGGTCTTTAAATACGTTGCTGAGCTGAGGTCTCGGCTGTGTAAGAAGAATCCAGGCAGAAGAAACTATTTCTTAAACTGTCTCTGTCAGATGACACATGACACACTGAGACAAACTGAATTCCCTTAATTTCTCCCTACTCTTTTTTCCCCCCCTTCTATATTAGGCAGACCCATGGATTGAAATGACTGTTCTTCTGGCTTTATACATAGATAGGTAGATTTATATAGATAAATGTCACCTTCGATATTTGTAATGGCAGTTCTACAATATCATTAAACATTATTTTCTCAAATTAGTTTAGAAGAGGTAATAATATCGAGCAGTTGTACAAAAATAATTCAAATAAATCCTCTGGAACATATGGAGAGGAACTGCTGATGATTGTAAAACAAAAATACTAAATAATATACATCATTTGGGGACAGAAATTACATTATCTATGCTCTGTGTGATAATAATTACTTCACGTTCGTATTCTCAATGTTTACTAGTATATTTTACAGGAATCTATTACAGTGCTTGCTTGAAAACCTCCTTTTTGGTTATTATGGATCTCATTCCTTTTGACTTTCCAGGGAAATACCAGATGTTACAATTCCCTGTGGTGGGCTAATTATTTGCTAAATTTTTATTATTTTAAAATACATCAAAGATATGGTTCAACTATGTGAGCCTTGAAAAAATTAGTGGATTTTTTTGTTGTTGTTGTTTGTTTTTTGCATTTTAAACATAATTTTAAAACATTCCAAAACAATTCTCTTTCTCGTTTGATTAAAAGAATCATATGAGCCTGGACTGAGACCTCACTACTCAGCTTTTAGCCTGAAGCAAATTTCTTTAAAAAGCCTGGGAGAAGGGGGTTGGAGGGGACGGAGGAAAATGAAGGAAGGAGGGAGGGAAGCCTCAACAGTGGAAATGCTGACCAAACCTTAACTATGGCATCATGAATGGCGATGCTATAATGCAATGCTAACAAGGACTCCTGAGATAAATACATCAATTAAAGGCTTGCAGGTGTGTCACTAGGGGTGGATAAAAAGAGGGAATGGGAAAGGATTTGTGCCAGCAGACCTTATGGTTTTGCTGTAATTAGTAATCTGTGCAGGTGTCTATTATGACTAACTGACAATAAATCTTGGTTTCTGTTTTGAATATTGCTTTTGTTTCCCAAGTTCCATGCCTGAAGGGGAGAAAGAAAATGACTAGAAGATTAATTACTGCAATGCTTAGTCCCAACAAGATAAAATGGAAACTAGTAATCTACTGAATGAGATTAAATATTGTTGTTATTATTATTTTCATATTTTATTCTGATAACAGAAAAATGAAGGCAGTGTAGGCTGTGTGGGGGTATGTATGTACTGATTTTTGTGTAACGATGGAAAAATGTCTAAGCTGTGAATAGACTTTCTTCAAGCTATGTGCATGAGGCAAATCATTTTTCTTCTTCAGAAAAATAATGGAAAGGTATTCAAACCTTCTACATTCGTGCAATAACCTCTAATTCTAAGCACAGTGATGAACTGTAAGTAAATTTTACCATAGAGCCATGTTTTCCTTAGCCTCTCCATCTGCTCATTTTTGACACCCCTGTCATTAACTGTCATTTTCCTTTAAATATACAGTGAAGCTGAAAGGCCAGCTCTACATCACATCATTTCAGATTAGGGGCAGTTCCTTTGAGCTGAGCACTGTTTAGGTGTCAGAAAGAAGTCTCTGACCTCTCTCGTACCACACTGCCGCAGGGCCTTAATTAGTCCTGACTCCAGCCATTACTGCAGAGAGGACAAAGGCGACCACATCATTTTTCTACTTAGGAAGTTAGCGTCTGACCTAATAACTTGTCCAGGCTGGCAGGACAGTGTAATGGCCGCACAATGGCAGTGGGGATTATTTGTCAGATTCTTTGCTCCTCTGAATGTAGGAAAATCAGGGAAGTTAGCTGTTATATCCTTCAGTCTCGCACGAGCTGTTTTAGGCCTTCACTCTGTTGATTTGTCATGGAGAAAATGACAGACAGAAAGGGAGTCAGATATTCAGGAGAATAAAGAGTGTGATAACGAAGTGTAGAGTGGTTTTTGCCCTGACTAGAAGCATCTGATTATTTAAAATATCACTCATCTTTCAAGATCTGTTCTGGTGCTATTGACTTTAGTAGAATTTTATCACTTATTTCATGAAGAACAAACTCAAGTCTAGAGTCAAATTAGATCCTTTTTTCTCTCTCCATCTTCCTTTCCCTCACCGTTCTACATCCCATCCCCCATCTCGTAGCAGTAATTCACTATCACATGAGAAGCATTTTACAGTGCTTTTGACACAGCATTTTTGATCTCTTTCACTAGAAATTGTACTCATTGCACCAGATGTCAGCATTATATAGTTCCACAGAATCTCCTTAATTTTTCTATTTGTTTAGTAACATTCCACTGAGAAAGCTTCATGCCGGAATACAACCATTTCTTAATCTAGAACTCTTTCTCTCTCTTATTTTATTTTATTTTTCTTTCTGAAATTATTCAAAGCAATTGGAATTGCTGTAAAAGTTGCACAGTCTCACATCACATTCCTTTATTATCAGCCAGTGTCACATGCTGCAGCACAGAAGCATGTTTTATGCTACTGCAGCAGAAATTGCTTTCACTGTAAGTACATTTCAGAGAGTTGGCAAGATGATCTAAAACGTGCAGCAAGCTAAGACTCTGCTGATGATCGGTTTGTCAAGGTATAGGTATCATGAATACATAGTATTTTTGAAAGCTATTTAACCATAAGCAATTTGTCTATTAGTTTGAGGCTTGAGATTCGTTCTTTTTCTGTAGACAGGAAGTAATTCTTCTTCCTTGTCTTACACCTCCGACAAAGCAAAAAGAAAGAAAAGGAAAAATTTAGTTCTAATTCTGATACGCTTTTCCACACATCTTGGTCTTTGTAATTTCAGTTCTAGTTAGGATTATTTTTACTGTAGTGACTTTGAGCCAGATCAGAGTCTTGGAAATACCATAAAGTTACTGCACCTCCAAGGAAATCTCTTCTGAAGTGATCACACAAAGGTAATTACAGTATTATCAAAGCTGCAAAATGTTGCATTAGTATTTCTGGTGCTCAAACAGCATTTAAAGCATTACTGTGCATTCAACAGGGCCCAAACAGAGCAAAATTTGCAAGAGGCTAGACAAGTTTCTATATAGAGCTATAACACGGTGTAAGACTGTTGGGGCCAGACGCTTCAGTCTATGACAGTGTGATCAAGCATTATTTCATTTAGTCTGTGAGCTGAAATAATAGCCTATAAAGTGTTTCAGAGTAGTCCTTTGACTACATATCATATATTGCAATTTCCTTATTCTCTTTTAGATTACCCTCATACATTGATTTTTTTCTGAGCAGCAGGAAGGTGAACTTTACCTTTCTGAGCATAAATAACTCCAGATTCAGAAATGTTCATTTCACCAGAAAGTTAGAGCACAAAAAAGGTCTATGTGAAGAAAGGGGCTTCTGACTTTCTGTGGATCTGTATGTCGACAGAAGTTTATTCTCCAGAAATGGGAACAGCATCTACTGGCAGCTATTTCAGCAATTTAGCTGATGCTTTTTTTGCCCTCCATTTGCTGAAGAACAATATCTGGTCTGTGATTCTATTCATAAGTTAGACTAAAATTTTAAAGGGCCACTGCCTAGCAACTTACGATTCTTAAGGCTTGACACTTTTATTATGAGAACCGCCTTAACATGAGAATTGCTTGCCATCATTTTCCCACTGCACTGAAGCCCTCAAGAAGGGCAGATGGAGAAGAACCTCGATGTAAAGGCTACCTGGATGCAGGAGTCCCTTCCACCTGCCACAGAGCCAGTCCTGGGGGCATTGCTCTGTTCAGCTGTCATGGATGAATGGCAAAAAGGGAGACCTCATCTTCCCCTATATCATTTGTCTAATCAAGATTAAAGACATTTTCAGATTTTTGGCCACTTCACTGCCTCTCCCCACTGGTAGCAAGGCAAATGAGTTGCTCTAGGAGAGGGATGTAGAACTGCCTGGGCTGTAAGTAGAGTAAGAAACTAGGGAATACGGTGAATTTGTATCAGAGTTTCTCTCTCAGCAGAGACTTTCTTTCTTTTGTGCCCTATGTGGAAGGCTGGAAGTTCTTCTAAGGTGGTTGATTTGCCAGTCTTTAGGATTTGGATTCAGGGGATTGAAAGGTCGCTATGTGTACCATGGGAAAAGGAATAAATAATCAATATTGTATTTGCTTTTATGAGGCTGTTACTTGTGCATACACAGTAAGGACTGTACACATGCAGAAGAATATACATGGCCATTAATAAGCCTTAAATGAACTTACAATAGCTTCTTTTACAATTTTTTTAATGTTACTGGTAAATAATAGACATTTTTTATCTTCAAACTGTTATTTGGGTTTTTTTAACAAAGGTTGTTTGAGGGAAAAAAGTCCAGAAAGGAAGAACAATCCAAGACAAGGACTACTTTTCGAGAACATTAAAGCTTAGACACAAACTCAGAAAAGCCCAAGAAATCAAAGTTGAGTTTGACATGGTATTTTTCTGTTTTTCACCTATGCTTCTGTGCACCTTCCCTTTTCTTTTTTCCTGGTTTTTGGGGTTTTTTTTCATCTCCTTATGTGGTAAGATGAGGAGAGAGTGTCAAGCTTAGAATATTCTGGCTTTTGTTGCTTTGAGTCATAACTTTACTGTTGCTAAGACCTACCTCTTTGGCCTGTGAATAATAGTTTTTATGTCATGATGGTATAGTTAGAAGAATCAGATAGTTTTAAAGCATATTCAACCATCCTTTTTACTTACTTTTAATCAACTTGTTCTTCCAAACAAGGTATGGAATTGATAGCTGTTATTGATTGCTTGTAGCATTACCTAATGTTCACTAAATGTAGGAAGCTTTTCAGATTTAGAAAGGTGGCAGAAAATGTCTAGTAATGATGCTGCTGGGAATTGAAGCTCAATACCATGGTCAGTATAAAAGTGATATAGCTATAAGAGGTATTTTATTATAGGCCCATTGTTTTTTTATTAAATGCTCAAGGTGGTGTATTTTACAGATATTTTGAAGTTGCTTATGTTGTTATCAGCTGTTTCAGTATTTCATTTGTTTGAATTTCTACCAAGAAAAACTTTTATTGAAGATAATTTGCTGAAACTTTGGAAAACTGCAGGATGTAAGGAATACAGTACTGTAATAATGTAAAAAAAAGGGATGTCATTTATGCTTTCAATACAAAAGGGAAAAATATAAGAAATCATTACTAAAACAGATATAAACGTGACCTTCACTGTCGTTCAGTAATTATCCTAGTCCACGATATGGTGTTTGGATCATGATTTCCTTTATTTCCTCTTTGTTTTCATTTTTATCTGGGTACTTCACTGGTGAGTAATAGCTAAAGGGAACCCATTTATGCAAGGCGAGCATTCAGTTTGCAAGTGAATTTGCTTGTAGCTATTGCCACATTTGAACCTCACTAATGTATGTAAATTAAAAACTCTGGTATTTGGATCGCTCCTGTTTGAAATAAAAACAGAATCTGATCATTACAATCTGCAAGCCAGGTATTATCACTGGACTAGTGAGCCGCTGATGATAAATTGTACTGAATAGCTTGTGGATAGAATATTTTATCTCAGTTCTCTATCACACAGCACTGCATAAAATAAGAATGATTCATCAAGCATGAGAGCTGGTGGTTTATGAAATTCATTGCTCACGGCAAGTGTATTTTTTAAAATTCAAAAGACAAAGCAACTCACAAGGGTTATTTAGTAATCAGTGTGAATTACTTCTAGGTATAAGCCTTAGTGGAAAAAATTAAAAATACATTTGCTGTACAGGAAGCATTATTGCTGTAGGTGCTATAATTTAACTGCTTCTCCTCTGTACTTTTGTTTTATTGTGCGTGTGTGTGTGTGTGTGTCTATGTGTGACCATTTTGGATTCCAATCCTCCTCCCCTTTATTTTTAAAAGTGAAACTGCATAATCAGTTGTAACAGGATTATTACATCGAACAAGTCTATTCTATGCTCTCAGCAGAAACATCTTCAGGGGCTTGTACACCTTAGGCTGCAGAGGATATTTTGTTTATTCAAAAAGACATGTAAAAGGAGAAGAGCAATATAAAGTCATCTTTTTTTCCTTCAGATTTACAGTAAGAATGTTTCATTTCTTCTTGTGTATTGATGTCCCAAGGCAATGTTCCAAATGAAAAGATAATAACTTATGAAGAAGTGTCAAAAACTAATTAAGTTTTGTAACTTGTTTTTCCTTCACATAAAGTATATTTTTCATCACACTGTCCAGTCACATGCTGGGATTTCTGCTAACATCATCACATGCCAGTCACACCAAATCTCAGTGGTTCTTCTACTCCTGTCATTATTTTCAGCATCAATTAATTTTCTTGTGACCTCGCCTTTAGAAAATGTAGCAGGGAATTATCAGTGCATGCTTTGTACAGTCTATTTGGAAGGCATTAGGCCACTGTGTGTATTTGAAAATGGAGTAGGCCAAACATTATATTTTCTCACCTGCAGGGTTGCCTAGTAACCTGAATTAAGGATTTTCACCAAGCCTTCAAGACAAATAGAAAAACGGTAAAGCAGGTTGACCCAGGTGGGAGACTCAGACCCACTCACATACATTAGCATTTTGAGTGGGGAAACATAAAACACAGCTCCTCATTAACATTATTGTGGAAATAGTTTTTGTAATTAAAGCAGCCTATTTTCTTGGCAAGTGAAAAGCAGGTGATGCATCGTATTTCACTGTTGCTAAATTTGTGTTGTGAAGTATACTTTGTTTTACTTTTTGACATATTATTGGCTTGTGGACTGTCAAAATTGAGGACTCGATGAAGGGATTGAGGAAATGTCTTTAAAATACGTAAATATCTCTTTGGTGGCGTTCTCACTAAAAGCATACACGCTTGCCTGTGTTGGGTAGCAGTTCACGTAGATATGTTCAGCTTTCATTTAATCACTTCAAGGAACTAAATTCCTTGTTTAATGTATTGCCATTGAAAAGAAAGATTAGTGTACTTTAGAGGTGGGGGTCATTCTTTGTAACGCTATTACAGCTTTGTCCTTGACATGCAAGATTCCTCCAGAAAAGGAAGAGGCAGGGGGGGCGGGGGGTGGGGAGGGAAAGCTGGAAATTCTGCCTCAAAGGTACAAAGCAAAGAAGTAGCACAATTAGAATGTCGGCACATAGTGACAGTCCTCTGCAAATGATGGTGTCAGGCCACTGAGGGGCCGAGGGTGGCAGGAGTGACATTCACCCTAGCAAGATGGAAATAAATGCCCTGTTTGATAAAAGAAAACAGACAATTTATGTATACCCTGAAGAGTTAACAGCTAGTGAGCCATTCCTATGGGTCAAGTGCTGCATTTGCATTTTGATGGGATGTTATCAAGTAATTAATGCACCAGTCAGGATTTATTACCTCAGGAGTGAACTGAAAGGTTCATTACAAAATCGGTTTCACTTGAAGATAGGCATTTCCTCAGAGTTAGCTTTTGACATGTTGTTCCTAGCTCTCTCTGCCTGTGGCAGCAATGGTAGAAGGCCAGTGAGGTGAAATTCATTGCTTAATAAGGGCATTCACTTTGGGTATTCTTGTGATAATAAATGTATACATCAAGGCCGCACTGCCTTGTCAGTTTAATTGCTTCTTGTGCTCCTTAACAAGCCAATCTTAATCAGTCTGGACCATGTTATGAATAATTTAGGGATCAGCAGACTTCACGCTTAATAAGATATACTAGATTATAAAACTTAAGTGCACTGTTTATAGAAAGCACAGAAAACACTTTAAGTTTTTATTAGCAGCAAGGAAAAAAACCAAAACAAACCCAAACGTAGGAGTGAGGTTTTCTAACACTTGCATTTTGTGAGCAACAGCTGTGTGTCTCCATGCCCAAACCCCCTCCACTTCTGTCAAAGGGCCACGGTTCGGCCTCTCTGTCCCTGTAAGCCTCCGCCAGACATAATGGGAAATTTGAGCAGGCCATGAGATTAAAGCTCCGAATCTGTGGCCAACCAGCAATTGTCATTTTAGAAAACATTCTTTTATCTTTTTTAAATGCAAAGCAGATCTTATTTTAAAACATTTTCTGATGGACAAAAATTACCTTTTTGTTGTTTGGTGGTTGACTGCCTACATGGATTTTAATGCAGCTATTTAGATTTGAGATTGGATTGCCAAACCTATATCAACAATAGGATTTTTAAATGTTTTTCCTATGTTTAATGACAAAGGTGAAATATAGGATCGACTGTAAATCACTCATACATAAAATGTGAATTATTAAAGTAAAATACTTTTTTATTTATTAAGATGATACAGAATACATTTAAAAGTAACAGAAATAGTCTCAAATCTCTGTGAGCCTATTATGACTCCTCCATCTAATAAGTGTTTTTTGGTTAAAATGGAACGTTTAACTTTTTTGTTTTAAAAGAATTCTTTGTCCTCCATTTTACCTCAACATTTGCAGGCTATAAGTTGTCCACAGAGTAATGCATCATTCAGTTTATGACATCTAATAAAGGCCTACTGCAAGCATTAGAACCAGGTGCTTCAACAATTTTCCAGTCTGCTTGTAGCTGCTTCTGTTTGTTCTCTTGTAGCCTAGATAGGAAAGAAAGAAAGAAAAAAAAGCCCTAACAAAGACCCGCAACATTTTTCATTATTTTCTTTTTTATTCCTTTCTGTTTAAGCCTTGACACATGCTGACAGCGCTACGGTATCATTTGATGCCCGTGTAAACAATAGCTGCATGTATTTCTGAACACAGAGCGTATTTATTAGTATAAATAGAAATGTAATTAAAGGCTTTGCTTTCAGTCGTTAGATAATGTATTAAAATAATGTTATTGTTCAAATACATTTATGAATCAGGAAGATAGGTACCGGTAAATGAAAAAACAACTTCAAACCTATTTCCCAACCTATAGCTGGACTATCATACTCCTTTGTTCTTGTGCAGGTTAATAGAGATTGAGGAGATGGGCAGAGGAAAAGCAGTGCAATTTTCTGCTATTTAAGCTTGGCGAAATGGCACTCTTCAGGAAGCAGCAAAAAGTATGAAAGCGTAATAGGCATTTTAAAAGTAGAAGTCCATATAGCTGCTTGAGGGATCCTCAGATTTAGGCATGCATAGAATCACGAATGAGATAATCAGCATTGTGAAATTGAAACCTGTCTGCTGCCTGCTGCTGTTCTTCCCTCTTTCAGTGGAGTGATTTGTAACACTCATCTTCTTCAGGCAAGGCAGCCTTCAAGATTATCCAGAACTGTCAATAGTAATTGCCAAAGTATTTTATTACCTACAGAAAATCAAAGGAATTTTATAACCAACAGTTATCAAGTTTCAATACACGGTATAAAGAGAGCAATTTTAGTTGGAATACAATCGTGTTTGGCTTGCTTTTATGTTCTTGAGACAATTCCTGTGCAACCAACTACAACATTCACTGTATTTAAGCTGGAGGCAAGAATATGCATGTGTACTTGTAGTTTAAAAAAATTACATAATGCTTACAAGCTTCTGCAAGCAACTGGTTTTTAATTGCCATGCAGACTATGCCTTAACTAATTACTTCTAAAAAGAATGAGGTTTCTGTAAAACTTGAGATGACATTGTGAAATTCTGACAGTAGATATAAGTTTAGCTGGGGCATTATCTGTCATGAGGTAAATAAAATGCCTGGAAATTGGCAAAATATGACACTGATTATAAATCTGAAAACATTAATGTTGCAGATCTTATTATAGCCTCTAAATATTACTGCAATGTGAACCACAGTTGTGATTGTCAGCCGTTCATTTAACACAATTCTGTTTTGCTACAGGGTCACCCATGATTCAAAGCTTTTCAGATGCTTGGCTTCTCACTCAGGCTATGCATGAGTGAGGACCGCATCTTCTGTTCAACAGTGCTTTTCTGAGCCGTGCATTTCACTTTTCTTCCCTGACACCAGGGAAAAGGAAGGTGTGACTGTCTAAATGCTTGGTGGGAGAAAATTCAGTTTCTACTTTTGACAAAGTATTTCCCCTCTAATTCATAATGTCAAGACTTCAATGGCACGACTGACTCTGTGGGTTCTTTTAAAAACAAATATACAAGTTCACGTGTGAAAAATAAATTGGCATGGGGAAATGCCTCTTTTTAAGTTCCAAACCAGACAGGTGCACTTGTGTTTTGAGTCATGTGCACAGGATTTTATTCACGGCACCAAAAAGCAGGTGTCATTTCTATTGAGAGGCTGCCCTGAAAGAGAAATAAGTCATGAACAAATTTGATACTACTACAGCCATGAAGCTATGATAATAGCATAACATAGAGCTCTCCTTTCAACTGTGTACCTCTTTCTCCACAAGCTTTTGTTTTTAAAAAAAGACCTGTTAATTGAATTATTAATTGTTGTTGAAAGGGTATTTTACCAAGAACCTTCTTTCATAGCACTGCGATATATGAAAAATTTAACAAAATGGTAATTAGGGGAGAGGTTATTTATATATTATTAAAATGCTGATGTAATTATCAGAGAGTTATTCAATTACACCGGATAATAGATATTTTTAATGTAAGGAAGATGGCTAGCCTGCTGGAATTTTGCTAATATGAGGAACTTACCCTAGGTCCTGTATTTTTTTCACTCTTATAATTTATACTAATTTGTTTATATTGTACAGTGTGTGAAAAATGCATTGCTATATAATTCCATCTAGTATTTCTGTATGGATTACAGTAGTGTATTACATACATCAACCAAAATTCTGCAGATATTTAAGCACATCAGAAGAAATTGTACTAATTTTTTTCCCTTTTGAAGAGAATTTCATTACTTCACCTGCGCATCCTGAAAGGAGGAATATTTAGGGCTAACACAGAGTTAACACAACAATCTCATTTCTTGTTTACTTAGAGATGTGGGTTTTAACTGTATAATGGCAGGAGAAGCTGATATTTGTATTTTTGAGGGCTTGGAACTTTGTATTTGAACTAGATGGGTGCAAACACCAGTCCCTTTAGTCCCCAGTTGTCTTAGTGGAATATTGTCCCATTGATAAATCTGGAATTGTCAAAAACCAACATGGACGTGTTGCCACAGTAACATATGTATTAAAAGTATTGGGATATTTTGTTTGATTCATTTTAATTTACACTTTTCCACTCTGGCTGTACATGTAAGCATTTTAGAAGTCTCATTAGTTTGTTTATTAAAAGGAAGGAACAGTACAGGGGAATATAGTCTATTATTCCAGATACTGAACAGCTTGAAAAATGACTAGTGATCATTTTTCTAATCAGATGTATGATCGTGGAGACTGTCATGATGTAATGGTGATATGGACATGTGGCTATAATACCATTTTCTCAGAAGAGGAATGAATTGTCTCTGATTCTAAGCTGATTGAAGTATTGGCATTCAAAGAATCAGAGCATAGGAACAAAAGAATCTGTCTGTGCAAAGCTGTACTACATCTCGTATAAACCTAAAATGTCTGGCAATAAAATTGAGTCTTTTTTTTTTATCTTCAAAAAAAAAAAAAATCCAGAATGCAAGATGTTGGAAGTTTTTAAACAGGAAAATGCAGAACAGAATATTTGTAGATATTAGTTCAGATACAGTTTTCTGTTAGGACACAGAATGTGAAAATGCTTCAGCTAAAATCACCTTAGCAGTAGCACAACTCTATTAAATTTAGCAGAGCTAGTCTTAATTTTCACTAGTTTGTATGAGAAAACTGTAATTGCCACTCATTATTGTAGAGAAATAAATTGCATTTCTGTCTTAAGTCTTTGTTTGTTTAAACCCTGTATGGTTGCATTTAACATTGGATTAGGTAGGGTAAGAGTTTACCGCGAAATTGCACAGCTGTATTTGTACAGAGCTGTACCTGATTCCCACCTCCTGTAGTGTGAGCAGTGGTAAGTGAACTGTTTCTGTGTTGTTCACTCACTCTGTCAGATCGAAACTCAGCTCAATAGCATTAAACTAGCTCCCATTTGAAAGATTTGTCTTACAAAACCCTGAAAACTGCTCTGAACATGCATACATTGATTTTGTAGCTGGAATCTCCTGAGCTTTGATGAAAAGGAGACTCCACATGCAGGTGAAAGAGGGTTTACCTCTTCAATATTAAAAAAAGAGAAGATTAAGGATTTTTGTTCAGCTAAGGCTGAACTAATCAGTGACATGTGAAGGTAAGAGACCTGGCCTCACGCCTATAATATGATAATGTTATTTTCTTTAGTCGAACAACAAGTTCAAGTTTCTCCAGTAGCTGCCTCTGAGTAACTGTCAACCATTATTCCCATTTGCCCAGGTAATTGAATATCCAGGGGTGCAGCAGTAAAGGGTTTTTTTAGCCACAGAGAGGGAGGTATTTGTCATGTTCATGGTAGGAAATTTGCTCAAATTTTGTCCTGGAAAAGATGCAACTGTTACATCAATTCACTGAACACCATCTGTATGATGGTATTCTAAATGCTGAGCAGTTTGGTATTCATGGAGGAGATAAGGCATATTATTTTTTGTAATCAAAAGTTCAGTTTCCTTCCATTAAGTTCTATTAAAACATTAGAAAATGAAGATGAGTGATTTTAGCAAGCTTCCAGGTTTTACTCTAAAGTAAAAAGTTCATTTTTACTTTACAGGCTTCCAAGTTGGAGAACCTTTCCTTTTCATCCTTGTTAAAGACATATTCTGCACAGTACTTGTGGTTATCATAGCACATAGAACTATATGAGTTTTAGTGGAAGAAGAGTAGGGTGTCTTTAATTTGCACATGTCATCACTGAGAAGAGAATGTCACCACAATGTAATGCACAACATCCTGGGGAAAACAATGGTTTTTCACCTTCTACTGTCTGATCCAGCTTTCTCTTGTATTCACCTGTGGAAAGTCAGATAGCAAAAATGTTCCTTGAAATTGTGGCACACGTAAGGCTTTGCAAGATATAGAGGGAGAAGGCAGTAATTGTTTGAATGAACTAGCTATGCTGTAAGATATCATAGCATGTTACAAATATATCTAAACTTAAGTCTTATGAGCCATGCTTTTGATCTGTAGTAAGAAATACAGTAACAAGACTAAAATGAATGCTACAGAGACAGATAAAACTAGATAAGATGTTTTCAGAAATTAGATAACATTTATTTTTCATCATTTATAAGAATCACGTCTTGTGCCTGTTAGGGATGTGGTGGTTGCATTCTTGCACAGTGTGGTTTTTCTTCAGCAGATCTGCTCCCCTGACATCCTTAAACTGAGGTCACACTCCAGAAGCATGTAGAGGTCCAAATAAAAGAGGGTAGCTTCTTAACCATATCTCATAGTTTTAAAACTAATGATGACTTATCTGTAAAACTAATTGTGGATGATGACTTAGCCTTACTTCAGTCTGAACATAGAGCAGAGAGGACAAGAAAAACAAGCTCTGAAATAACTCACGGGACTGGAGGATTATTTGTCTAACTCAGTGAAATTGTGAATAATCTTCAAATCCTGCTCTAAAAATAATGTGCAAATACTGCTTAGTAAATTTGAGTTAAAACTCAAATGTATTTAATGACCGCATATATTCTTGAAAGTATTTAGTGCTTTTATTGACAGAGAAATACTTATTTTACTACAGCATTTCCAGTTTGCTTGACTTATGAGACTCAATAGCACATCCATAGCAATTCCGAATTGAGGAACTTAAAAGCAGTAATGATGAATTTAGGCCAGTTGCAATTTAAAGGAATGTTGCTGACATTTTAGAATTACATGATTCTCTTGGAATTCATTTCATACTTTAATTCTGTTACACCAAGAAACGTTAGATGCAAGGGTAAAATCTGAACTGGTAGCATTCTTTTTTTTCCTAAGCTAGTCCATAAAGATGTTCCTTCACCTCTTTGATGTGATAAGGAAGTGTTAAATCAAAGTGAATCCTTATTCTATATCTTGGGACAGAATACTGCTTAAGCCAATTGCTACTATTCCTGAGTGTTTTAGACAGTGAACCATGCATCTCTCTCTGCACATCAGAGAAGATTGTAGCAGTCATTGTGCCACCTGCTATCACTTAATTAGTATAATCATCTAATTTCCAGTTGAAAATAATGGCATCATTCACTTTTTGGTAATTGTAACCCTCATAATATATTCCAAATTATGTTACACTAACATTATGTGATTTAGAAATATTAGGAGGGGGTATTTGCTTTGCATTTGTACACTGGTCTTTCTGATCTTGACTCTCACTCAGCAGCAAAAGTCCAAAACAAGTTTTCTCTTTTATTATAATCCTAAAGATATCACTGTTTCATATCATAACTCTGCATATGGACCTTTGGTAAGTATGGTTTAGCCTTTAGTGAGTGGACAGAGAAAAGGAGAAACAATGGAAACAGAAGCTTGACATGATGTAAAACACACCCAGGCTTCAAAGAATTTGATCCTGTTTCTTAGCAAAATAATTTTTTAAAAAAACCAGATTGTTGGTGATCATGTATGCAAGTTATATTTTATATAGGTTCTGTTTGTGGTTTTCAGTTTAAAGAATAATTTCAGTTGATCAGAATAGGTCTTAATGTTTAAACATTACTATACTGCAGCGGTTTTTTTGCTCCTGGAGATTTCATCACAGCAAATGAATAGTTAATAAATGAGTCAGTTTGGGGCTGCTTCGTTTCACTGGACGGTTCTGGGCTATGATGCTTCAAAAACAGAAAGAGAGAGAAAAAGAGAAAGAAATAGGCAATGACATGAAGGGATACAGGCAAACCTGAGCCACCGTCAGAGCTAACCCTCCCCCATTCCCAATGATACTGTCTGGCTAAGCAAAGCACTGCCACATATATATCAGGCAAGGTTATTACCACTCTGCTTTGTAAACATGCTGTGCCTCCTGGACATCTTCTATTTTTATTTCATTTTTGTGTTATATCTTATATGTAAATCTAGGCTGGCAAGAGTCAGGAGGCATTCATAGCGTTGGGCCAAATTCATTCCAGGTGCAGTTCCAGGTCTGTTGACTTCAATGAAATTACACCTGGGATGAATTTGGTCTATTATTAACTATAGAGATTACATGTCCAGCTTCCATAGTATACTAAAATACCCAGAATACATATAAATAATGAAGTATGTAATTACAGTCCTGGTTTTAATTTGTGTTCCTAAATGTACTGATGCTTTTGCACATGTTTATAGTTATAGCTATGCTATTGTAGTATATTTTTGTTTAGTGCAGATATATTTGGGGTTTTCTTTAAAACAGATATACACACAATGTTTACTTTCAAATGTCTCAGTAAATCTTTCAAAATCCATATGATGGCTGATTGCATATAACAGTATTAAATTATATTGGTCTTAAATATCTTACAGAGAGAGAGAGAGAGAGAGAGAGGCATATGCAGGACATCACAATACTGCCCCTTAAAATCATTCTACAAACAATGAGCTTACCTTCCTATGGATTATATGTTAATCAATACTCACAAATAGGTGATCTTGTCAGAGTTGATATGAGCCAATAGAACTGTTTCCCATCAACACAAAGTATTTCAATTCATTTTTATGTTTCCTGTCTCAAACAGTGCTTAACAGGTCAGTTAACAGGAATTTGTGCCTGACCAAACCCCAAATTTTATTAAGGCAGTTTTTAAATGGACTCTTCCTTCATTAGGATATAAAAAAAGCATAAATATGACTTACCTCTGCATACATCTAATTCCTTTTGCTTCCCCTGTATCGTTTTGCACATTCCTGCACCTTTCAGCATGGAGTGCTGTGAAGACCTGGTAAGCGAGTTAAAGTCAGATGACGCTAACGAATCCCAGCGCAAATGACTGAATCAATAGGAAACCAGCCACTGCTGTTTAAGTGTATCGATAAATGTACCTTTATTTTCTCTTGAATGGATAAGTGTCGCAGTTAAGAGTCCTATGGATCTCTTAATTGAAAGTTAATTTTAAATCAATAAAGAGAGTCATTTAAATATTGATCAGTCCTTTCTACACGAATTGTTAGCTGATTTTTTTTTTTTGAAACAACTTTGTTTAAATGCAATCAATAGCCCACAATCAGTGTGTTCCATAAAAAATTGACAGATGTTCCCAAAATGCCTGCTAGGCATAATCTTATCTGTTTACATACGTAGCATAGATATTTCAGTTCTTGTCAAATGTACCCAGGTATCTATGGCAGAAATGTGATTTCCTTAAATACCAAACTGCACTACTAAAACACATTCTTCCCCTTCTTTTTAAGTAAAGTGATTTAAAATGAAAAAGGAGGAGTTCTTGGGTTTCCTTTGATTCTACAAGTAATATTCATATTGTTTTACTAGCGCAGAAGAATGACCTTGTTTTGCACGTAGGGAAGAGAGAGATAAGCACTTATATGGAGCACATGTTCTCTGGAATTTGTGTGTCATAATCCATCAGATGTATTCCTATATGCAAAACAATACCTAGCTTTTAATTATATAGACATCTATGTACACTTTGTGTATGCATGTTGAATAGTAAGGATTTTTAGCTTTATTTCGTGGATATGGTTTCTCTCCTCAGCAGTACATAGCAAGACTATTTTGTTTCAATTTGACAAAGCACACAGTAGAGTTAAAAGGATACAAATTTCATTTCATGAGATTCACTGAGATTAACCTAATAAAATAAACGTGGCTACATGTGGCTTTCAACATTTCAGCGAATATGACACTCTTCTAAGATGCTTTCCCACAACACTTTCAGTAATTTGCCTGCAGTGGCCTGGTACAATTTAGTTTGTCACACCTAGTGATGAAGTCAGACTGGACACTTTGGTACAAGCAATATGAATTGAATTTTTCTCCTGTACCCTCTAATTAATTACAAAGTCATACTTTGATATACACAGTTCTGAAGTCCTGAAGTTGGCCTTCAATATTATTTTCTTTATTTTTCAATTTTCAAATCCAGTGCCTTTTAAAGGAGGTTTGTACTTCTAAGTAATTAAGCCCTTTTTGAAGTATGAGAACATAAAGTTGACTGTAAAAATCACAAAATTACATATATGTACAATTTGTCAAAATTAACATTTCTACTTTCAGTGATCTGACTTAAATATAAAATAAAATTGACTGACAATTATTTTGACTGACATCTAACTGAAGAGTATTACCATAATAGTGTTTCGTAAGTGACAAACTAAAAATTAAGTCCCGTAATTAAAACTGTTTATCACACATAGTAATTTAAGGCAGAAAATAATAAACACTATTTTTTTTTAAGATCACTGTCTAAGGAGAATAGGGGTTGCTTGAGGGGGGAACATCTGACATGCAATATAATTTACTCTATTTTTGCTATTAATACAAATGCTTCCTGCTGTTCTGAAAATCCACTATTTCTTAATCCAGCATTATTGTCCCCTTAATGCAGCATTTCAAACCCATTTCGCTCCATTTTCTCTTAGAAAAGCCATATTAAAAAGGAAGATTAAAAAGAAAGAACCAGGTATCATTGGTTCATATGCATATGGGTTCAGCGTGTGAGGATGCTGTTTCTAGGACTGGCCTTAAGGTGTGACTGATAGATCTTATTTGTCTGATAGAGTTGACCAGGGAAATAGAGCTACAGCTGGTTACTTCATTAGGTCCTCTCATTGATTGAACCCTGCTGAAGTGATGCAGCAGGCTCCTGAGATAACTGCTGGTAATAGAACAAAATGAATTCTTATCACAGAGATTGGAAAGGCCATTAACCCTGGCCTCCAATGCTTTTCAGAGGTCACAGACAGGAAGCCAAGCGGTGACTGGGAAAACTCTTTTCTGTCTAACTACAGGTCATGTTAGAGGGGGTCTGTGACTTTTTTACCCTTCGGCTTCTGTACAGATGAAACTGTTACACTGGCAGATGTTAATAATCAGCTGTAAATAAATATTGGAAGCAGAAGAAGAAAAATGAGAAAGCACAGGAATTTTTTTCAATAAATATTTAATAAAAGAGCAATTGTTTCTGTGATATTTACTGCCAGTTCTGCTGTAGATTTTTGCCTAATACTTTTTCATATAAATTGAAAAAAGAAATACGTAGAGGCACTTAAAACCAGAAATTTAATATGGTTTTATATAAAAATACCTTTCCTTCCTTCCTTCAAAGATGAGAATTATAATTGCCTGCTGCTGCCTGCTTGCCTTATTCAGCAAGCCTATCACCAGTTCATCTGTGAATTAGTGCAGGGCACTGTTTGCCTTTCACCTGGTTGAGAAGGGTATATATCTAAGTAACAGTCCTATAATTTACATTTAATGCAACCTTTCAATTGACCAAGAGCCCACAACCTAAGCCCCCATCTCACAGCTGAGGACTTTCCCACATTTGTCAACTCAGTGCCACTCTAGCATCAGCCAGGAGAAATCATCCATTTAAAGCCTGGAGCTGCACATGACAATTTTCCTATTGCTTGTGAGAAATCCAGCCATGGCAGAGGTAGCTTTGTGTTTTACTTTTTTTGACTCTTGCTTTCAGCAGCAGTGTTTTATTATGCACATGGATTAAAAAAAAATATAGTGGGATGCATCTTATAAAATTAAATGGAACATTTTCTCTTTATTACTGACATATTTAAGGCTATGCAGATATGTGTTGTAGGTTGATTTTAGCAGTATGTTGGTGGCTTCTATCCTTGTGATTGTGATTTAATTTCAATGTCTGTGGTCATGTGGTATTCTCTGCTGGAGCCAATCTTTCACAAGGAGCAAGTTCATTTAAATGTAAATGGGGTCCTGTGGATGGAAAAACTACATACTTCATGTCTTCAGCGACCCACCCAAGCATTTGGTTTGGCCTTCCATGCATAAATAATAACAAGAAGGTATGCTGTCATTGCCTTGCTTGAAACACCAGAAGTGGTTTGGCACAGCAAAAACCCCAAGCACTAAAAAGAGATTGGTTTGGATAAACTCACAGTTCAGATCCCCATCCTGATTAAACAGCGTAAAAAAAAAAAAAAAAAAGGAAAAGAA
>VWYP01025169.1:10634-48905 GCA_013400435.1 Pycnonotus jocosus | reverse complement strand
GAGAGAGAGAGAGAGAGAGTTATGGAGTTATTTTGAGGAGTTGTGAATTACAGGAACAGCTGAAAACCAACTCAGGCTAAGAACATACCATACCTAAAAATACTCTGAAGTAGCAGAAAGCTTGTCATTTTGTTAACTTGAATGGATTTTTGCTCTTAATTGTTTGTAGCAATTTGCAAGAGTGGGATGTGAATGTGGTATAAGTGGCAATATAATTAGCATTAATTTAGCATAAAAATGCAAACCTACATTTTCTAAGTAGTTACCTTCCCTTCCACTAAAACATGGAAATATATTACATAACTCTAAAATATGTGTGGCTTTTTTTCAAGGTGTTATTAAATATGACAAAATGGAATGCCTTTTCTTTTTTACTGTTGTATATAAGGAGATATGAAGGATTGCACAACTCCTTTTTTATCAAAATCTTTGTGGTATATTTCCACACCCCTAAACTCAGGTGTTGACTTTTCATAGAAATACTCCAGGTGTATTTCAATAGAACTGAAAAATCGCCCTTAGAAATTTCCTTTCCCACCAAGCAAACTCATAAACAGGTTTTCATGTGTGTGGATGAATAGATATATTTTCAGGATTACTTCATTAAGTGCACACTTTTATTTATCTCATTTATTAAGAATGTTATGTTCTGTTGCAGATGTTTGAGAGCATGACACATGGGCCTGGAATCTCAGTGTGTGATACCTTTGGTGAAACTCATTTATGAAACATCCAGACTTCCAGTTAGTTGTGCTCCACAGTAGGAACTTAGAATTTTGACTTTGTTCCAAAGCTGTAATAAAAGACTGGTATTTACTGTTTTCAGAGATTTCTGAATAATATTTGATAAGCTTTCATCTTCTTTTTTATAAAGTGGCATTAGTTCAAGACGAGCTAGATTTAAGAAATACAAGATTTACTATCCAGAGTAAGAAACAGGATATTAGTGTTTGTGTTACTCAGCTATATTAGGTGTAGCTGTGAATCAAATAATTTTGTCGAGGAAGCTTCAAAACCTAAAATCTTCATCTCTTGGTTCCTCTTCCCTTATTTCATTGAGCTGGTTAAGTAACAATAATCAAAGCTGTATGTTCAGTTTTCCTAAAGATTCTAGTGAAATAAGTGTGTTACAGGTACAAATAGTGATGAGCAAATTGAGTTTTTTTCTATCATATTATTCATCATTACGGGATATACATGTTGTGCTGTTTTTCATTATTTGGTTACACTCCATACCAACTGATTTCCACAGAATCTCTTAAGTCTTCTAGATGTATTTGCTGACAACCCTATACTGTTAGAGTGTTTTAATTAAAAAAAAAATTTTAAAAAAGGATAATAAACTTCAAATACTGTCATGGCAGATCTGAAGTTCCAACCTTCTTGTCCCATCAGAAACCTCAACACCTGATATCTGAAAAACAATGCTATTAGTTGCAATGTGGGCAATACAGGATTTTAGTTTTGTTTAGAACATATAAAATTATTTTCCCAAGTGCTTTTGGTTTAAGCTTGTAATTTGCAAGACATACAAAATTATTGGAGACAGAAGTCCACCTCCTAATTCACTAGTCTAAAGGAACAGACTTGAGAAAGCAGTGCAAATGTCAAGCACTTCATGAGAGAGAGCAAATCCAAGGGTGGGTGGTGCTAATCTAGGCACATTTGCAGAAGTGGCACAGCAATTGTGATATAGAAAATAATCTAAAGACCATTAATAGACTAAGAGCCATTACCCTTTTTTTGGAAAATATTAGGTTACTTACATAATGATAAGCTATGGCAGAGAGCGCATATCACCACATTGATTAATTTTAAGGCAAGTTAGAATTCGAAGCGTCTTTGAATAAAGCCTTTGAAAAAAAGGATCTCTGAAAATGAGTTAATATGGTTTGATCAAAACAGCAGTATATCACTTCATAGATATTGTGGAAAGTATGAGCATCCTTAATTTAGTCACTTTTATTAAAAAAAATTTAAATGGGATCCCCTTTATGTGATTGGAAAGACACTTGAGAATGGGGAAGAAAAAAAAAATATTAAGCCTTTGCTCAGCAAGGACAAAGGGAAAGCCTTTCCCCAGAAAGCTGGTCATAGCTTTTTTAATGCAAATAGCGAACTACAAAAGGTGGCATCTTCCTGCAACATAAATTTTACTCCGCATATCCTGGAGCAAGATATCTGACTAATGCACCCCAAGGGCAAAAAATTCCTCATTGCTCCCAGGAGCCAAACAATCTGTTAGAGGAGTGAAATCCACCTGGCTTTCAACCATTTTCAGTTTGGGAGGTAATACACATGAAACTTCTTGAGGTCTAAGTGTTGAAGCCATATAAATATAAAACCATAAATATGGGTGGAATGATAGAATTATTGATGTCTGGCCCAGGTCAGGAGACGGGGTCCAAGTTCCCAACTGGCTTCCAAGACGGTGATCTGGCTTTAAGTTAGTCTTTCTGGAAACTAAGAGTTTGGTATGGCAGCTTCTCTGAAAACCTGACACAAACACAGGCACTACTGTTTTCCTGTGGCATTGGAGGTACATCCCATCGTATTTTTCTAGACTCTACAATAACAAATGGAATTTCTGGTTTTGTTTTCTTGCATTTGTAGGCTGTGTTAAATGTTACATACTTTTCTGCTGTCCATGTCCAATTTAATCAATATTACAAGTGCTCCCATGTGGTAGGCGGAACGGTGGCAATAAAGTGAAATTTCCACAGCTTTTACCCATTGAAATTCTCAGAGGGCAAGATTCTTATAAACTTCACTTTGCTTCCTCTGTAATAGATTTAATAGCCCCATTCAGGAAGAAAGTCTGATGTGCATTCTCATTTTCAAAATGTAGATAGCAAACCAAGCTTTAGTCTATTTCCAGCTCTTGAAGAACTTTGGCATTTCAATATTCTTTTACCTTGAGTGCTGAGAAATGTACTTGTCTCCAGAACTGCACCAATGTCCCAATGTGACTCTGCACTTAAAAATGAGGGAGTTAAGTGAGACTTAACTCAACTTAAATTCCAGACATTCCCAAAAAGTTTTTGAAAACTGGTGTGATTTAGATCAGTTTAAGACCGTTTGGAATATCTTATTCTACACATAGGAACTGGTAATGTCCACTTTGAATGAATCAACTACATTGGCTCTGTGCTACTGGGCATACTTTTCATTTCAGAGCTTTTCTTCCAGCCATTTAAACCATCTTTTAGGCATCTGTGTGCTGCTGAAAACAACTTTATCAAAACCCAAGATCAGGTCTTTAGTCCCAGAGTTCATTATAATAGTTTTGAACTTGTGTTGTGTGCTTGTTATTTTGGTGTCCTCTGTTACAAAGAATTACTGTATTGTCTTCTTCCTTGTACAATGCATCATTTGGGCTCAGCAGTCACTAGCAGAGTTCTGCTTCATTCTTCATGACTGATTATTTGTCATATTAAATTCTCCCCTAACAAAGAAAAGTCGTGAAGCACTGTAATCGAAAGAGATAGTGGAATGTTCACACTTCTTAGAAGATGCAGCACCAGTTCTAGCCTTTATTTATGTGAAATTACTGTTTCTGTTGCTATTGTGCGCTTTCAGTGAGAAATAAACAAACAGTAGGAGGAATATTAAGTAAGGGGTTTAGGAAAATTAGGTTAGATGAAGAAACGATAAAAAAAAGATTCAACACAATTCAAATGAAACAGCAGGGTTTAAATGATCCTGTACATCTATAAAGCTGTGTCTGTGGATTTGCTGTTACTTGGTAGGCCAACTGTTTTCATTTTATGTACCATAAAATTATTATAACTGCATTTCTGCTTAAGCAAGGGTGGGGACTCTTTAAAATGGAACAGGCTGTGTACTGTTTTCTTAATCATAGGAGCCCTAGAATAATTATCAAACAGTGTTTTCCACAGAGTTGATCTATAATTCATCTGAGCAAGAAAACATCTTCCCAATAAAAGATTTTTTTTGTCCTCAATTGTTCAAAGGTTTCCTTTTATTATTATCATTAACCCAATTATGAAACTTCACAACTTCATTTCTCAGCTTTTTTTTTCATCTGCTAGTAGCTGGAGGGGAAAAACATAGGTGGGGACATTCAGTAAAAGTCTTTTTACAAGGCTTACAGTTATTCTAAGTTACAGCCAAGGGAATTTAATTGGAGGAAGGGTTTTGGAGGGTAGCTTGTATTTTTTGACAGTTTGTAGTATTTTCAATTCCATAATTCAACAGTCATAAGATTGCATTAAAATTCCTGATATTTATAAAGAAGTCAAATTTGAATTATCAGTGACTTGATTACCTGGATTGTGGCTCAACTGGAGCCCATCTGCTGCCCACACCACTGGCTGCAGCCCACAGTTACAGAATACAGGACACCAAATAAAAATTGCTCTGTCAGGTCTGCTGAGCTCACTGCGATTTAACACCGTTTCTTCATTCCATAGGCTGCTGTTTACAAGTGGAAGTGAGAGAATTGCTTCAAAAATGAATGTACTAAATGTATTCTTTTAGTGTAGTTTACATATGGTTTTGCTTTTTAAAGCAACCCCACCCCTGTACTCTGGATAATTGTGAGTTGATTATAACATATTTGGGGTTGAGTTTTAGGTTTTCTGCTTGCTTAGGCCTTACGTGGTGGTGGTGTTTTTAAAATTGTTTCTTCTTCTTTTTTTCCCCCAGAACTATGACATTATTTTATTCAACTTTGTTATCAAGTGAAACCTCATATTCTTGCATAACTCTTAAGCTGAGATTGTGAGTATAGCACCTATCATGAGACTTTCCATAAAAGTTCTGAAAGTTGACCACTCTTCATACATTCCTGCAACATTTCTTTCCTGTTGCCAGCAGTAATGCACACCTATGACTTCGCCCACAGAAGCACCCTACTTTCCTTTGGTGGCTAGGAGCTAAGCGGTAGCTCTTGGCTTCCATTGGCTCCGTGGCAGTTCATTCTTTGGCTATGAGGGAATGAATGACAGCAGTAAGACTGAAAACTTTTCTATTTTGAACTGAGGAACACACATGAAATATGTCTTCTCAAAAGTCTGATCAGCAACAGCTTCTGGAAGAAATTCACTGAAAGCTGCTGAACCTGCATGTTGCTTTTGAAGTATTTAGCAATTTTGGTTTTACCTTTGATTTATTTTTCTATTAGAAACTAAGGGTTGAGTTCAAACTTAGTTATGCTGAATTTATGGTAGTCTCAAGTGGTATTTCTTATATGATTTTCAATGAGTAACTTGTGAGGAAGAAGATCTAGTTGAATCAGATTCCATTTTCGGCTTGTTTCTCTTAAGGGTATGGTGCTTGATTTTTCAGAAAGAAAGAGCTGAAATACATTCCTTTGTCCCCAAATGGCCTTTCTGACCAATCGTATTTCTATTTTATTTGGAAACATAGGATGTATGGGCTTGTCATAGCTCATAAAATCCTTATGAAATAGTATTTTCTTTCTATTTTTAAAGTTGACTTTATGTGACTTAGTTAAATAAAGGTAAAAATTATTTTTGTTACACTGATGCCTGACTTTCTTTATTTGAGAGGTGCAAAATAGTTTTACATTACTCCATGACACATGACATGTAAGTGTTCAGCTTAGTTTTGTTTCTTTTTTCATGTGGAAGTATCTGGATCCCCTAGTTAGGATCAAATTTAAAATTGCACCCATCTGATTCCTTGTGTTCTTCGTTTCTGTTGAAGTCACCTTGTCAACTGATTCTTCTTTCTCTGTAAATATATATATATGTATATGAGAAAAATATTTTCCCTTTTTAGTGGTGTTCAGCTTTGTAATAACTTTGTGAGATGGTCTCCAAAAGCAGCCTGCAGTACTTGCATTCATAGATTTTGAAATGGGCACAAGTCATGCAATCCATTTGAGTTTAGCATCCTGCCAGGCTGACATTCTCTGAAGATACAAAAACATGCATGTGATCCCTCTTAGCCATCAGCTAAAACATGGCTTTTGTTAGCCTGACAAATTGTATGCTGCACATGGGGGAATGAGTGAGGAATGTCACCTCATTGTCATGTGCAGTTCAAAATAGATACCAGCTCTGAAAAGCCTTGGATGAAGAGTCTCTTCCTATTTCCTCCTCATTTGAGAGTATAACAAGTATGTTTATCTGTGCTGGTCTTGACTATCTCAAGTGAGCTGTGCTCACCAGATGTGGAAACTTTCACAAAGCATCTAGATAAATGTAAATGACAGACTAATGAAAAGGTCCTGCCCAAATTGTGTTCATATGAAATCGATGATGCTGCATTTCATCTCCACAACAAATTCTGAGGAGGAAGACCCTCATCCTTCCCCTACCTGTGCTTTTGGGACAGAGACTGTTGCAAGTAAAACAGGCAAGCAAAAACTTGACTGCAGTTTCTGCAGTGAATTGAACTGGAGCACTGCTTTTTAACCACACAATCCATTTTTAAAAGTTCCATGAGTGGCAAATGAGTATGTTGTACATATTGGAGAGAAAAAGAATATCAGCCCAAGCTTTTTTGGGATACTAAAGGGAGCATATCTCAAAAAAGAGGTGTTTAGACAGAAAACAGTGGTGCCTCCAGTAATTGCTTCATCTTGCATTTTCACATGGTTATCTGAAATGCTTGTCAGATGCAAGCATTTCATGTCTTTCATGTGTGTGGCTCAGAAATGTCTCCAGATCAGCAAATCTGACTTTCTGTCAGCAACATAAAGATGGGATTGTGCCTAAAAGCTGCTTGTTTAATTTTCACAGATTCTTTTTTTGCTAAGAAAAGATTCATAGAAGATGTAAAAAAACAAATTCAAGCTCTTTTACCCATATCTAAAAAAGATCTCAACATTGTATGCTCAGATGCTGTATGAGACTAAAAATAGAAGTCTTTAAAGATGCATGGATTAAGTATACAGTAAGCGGCAGAATTTATTTTATTTTTTTATGAAGGTGCCTAAATTAATCTTGCTCTTATAATAAGAAACTTCATAGGAGTTTGGTTTGGTTTTTTTTTTGGGTTTTTTTTTCCTCCTAGTTTTGGAAGTTATATGCTGCTTGCTTCACATCATGTTCCACTTTTCAAGTGAAATACTACTATAAACGAGTGGCTATTATAATCCCCAGACCTCAAAGCCCAGCACACATGGCTTTGTGAACACATGATTTGAAATGAGTGGAACTTTCTCAATATATTTGTAGGTTGGTGTGTATGGAGGATATGTTTTACGAGGACTATAAAATCTGCTTAAAGACCAGGTGTTGACCATCTATTTTGCATTGGTAAAAATCCTCTGAGCCTAATGTGTGGCATTTTACTAATTCCTCTGAGACTGTGGAGATTCTCAAAACTGCTCAGCTTTAAGCCCATGGGTGCTAAGATTAACACTGAGCACTTCTGGAAATCAAATGTTGTGTGTTCACTTAAGCCCATTTTTCTGTAGAGTGACCTCTGAAGATTGCAACTTCTGTGAATACCTTTACTCAACCAAAGAAAATCCATGCCAATATTTTTAAAAGTCTTTTTTTTTTCCTATTTTTCATCTTAGTGATAACTGTGGAACTAATTTATGCTGAGGTGATCAAAACATCTTGTTTCAAAAAGAAAACAATAATTTTCACAAATGTAGCACATCTCTCCAGTTGTAATTGTGTCTCATCTTTCCTTGTCTCTTTCCATCAGAAGAGTAGCTACAGTATTTTTTGTAATTACAACATGTATGAGTTGATTATTCTGTCTGAAAACACAGTTTGCCAACTCGAAATTATTACATTTCATCAGTATTGAAACAGATATCTGTCTCACTATGATATTTGCTAACTACAGTCACTATGCTATTCCTAAATTCCAAACTCCTATTCCTAAATACTACTCCTAAATGAGCTAAGTTGGATCTAGCATAGTAAAGTAAATCAGTAAAATGTTACACTTTTATTCACACCATCCCTGTAAACTTCAGCCTACTTAGTGCAGGAAAACCCTTGTGCATAGAGCGTGCAGAGAAATCATGTAGTATATTTAAGACAATGAAAAACTTGCTTCCATATCTGTTTCTGCTGGAGAGTTTTTGGTTGTTTTTTTTTTTTTTCCTAAGCAGGTCACCTAAGCAGGAGTTCACTAACTGTGTGGCTTTCATTTTCTAAGTGCTTGATTGGAGGCTGTACGATAGTTTTAAATAAGTGCTGAACACACAGAGCTGCAAATGAAAGCAATCAGTGCTGTGCTTTGAGCATATTAAGTGCTATATAGTGCTATGTACTTTGAAAAAATTGGGTCCCATCTGTATCAAACTGGGTTCTCCAAGTTAGAATTTTTTTAACCTCAATTTCTGTATAACTTCCCTTTCTAAAATTGCAGAATTGCCTACTCATCTCTTAGGAGATAATGAAGATAAATTCATTAGCGTTTGTGCAGCAATAAGAAGTCAATAATGAAAAAAAAATCTGACTTTCAGAATATGTTGAAAAGATGTAGTAAGTAGAATATGTGGCTGCATGTTAAACAGTGAAGAACAATGTCCTGACTAGCTTTTCACTAAATAAGTATCAATAGTTTTGTACAGTGAATAAGGCAAGAGGTTTTGCTTAAGGTAGAGCTTGATCAAGATATTAAATATTGTGTCAAAAGGGAAGAGTATTTTATTTTTTAAGATATTCTTTTACTTTTGTGATATTATTAATAGCTCTAAAAACATAAAGGGGATAGATTTGCGTATACAATCCCATAGCTATTAAGATTTAAACCTAGGGGAAAAAATTGACCATGTAGTATTCTGCTAAAAGTCGCATGAAACATCAGTGGTTTTGAATTTGCTACACAGACCTCCTTACTGGAGCTAGCAAGCCAGCTGAGAGTAGCAGAATGTTTTTGTCTTCTCTGTGGATAAACACTGGTGCAGGGCAGTGCAATAAGCAAGAAGAAGAATAATTATAATAATAAAAAATCAGGGATTTAATATTGGGCCATGGGGGACACCATATTTTTCTAAATTACGTTTCTAATCTCACTGCCTAGTAATCATTGTCTTCACCTATTATTTTCTCTATGCATTTTTGTACTTTAGGTCCCAGCCAGGTCTTTTTCCTGCAGTCCAGTTTGTTGCTGTAGTTTGGTGTGTGCCTGATGGTAGTCCTACTCTCCTGCCTTCTATTTTTCATTTGATCCTAGTTGTCACCTCAGTTTCTCCTCCCTTCCCTGTCTCCTGGTCTTTCATGTTCTTTTCCTCAGACCACATTCTGCTTACTTTTCTCCAGTTCTTTCTCTGACCCCAAAATCTCCCTCCCATACCTCTTTTGCTCCTGCCAGCCTATGAGCACAGGGGGAACATGCTGCTCCTGTTCTCCTACAGCTGCCAGCTCCCAGTACAATGATACACAGTTTTTTTTTTCATAATAATAATAATTATTAGTAGTAGTAGTAATAGTAATAGTAATAGTAATGGAAAGATTGATTTTACTATAGGAAGGACAAAGCGGTTGCAGTCTAGTTGTGCAGGGAAGCTGCCAGGTGAATTTGTATTTTAGAGGACCTACTTAAGTTGTAGTCCCTCCTTGAGGAGGGCATGTGCATTGTTCAGTACACCCAGGAACTGGGTGAAGAGGTTTGTGGAAGCTCAGTGGGATGTGCCTGCCTGTGCACTTTGGTGAGCTCTCAGCGCTGTGGGGGGTGTGAGTGTCTTCAGTGATTACAGATTCCTAGCAGAATGTCAGCTCCTCAGTGCAGGGAGCTTTTCTGAGCATGGGTAAGTAGAATTTTTAAGAGCTATATTGCTTGGCTGAATTTGGGCAGTTTAATCCAATGTACCACATGCCAGACATCATCCTGTCTGCCAGATTTTGGGTTCCAGATTAAAATCACTGGAACATTAAAGATTTCCAAAATGTACGTATACATATAAAATTATATTTGTCCTAATCCTATTCTTAGAAGTAGATTAAACAGTTTGGCTGAAATTAAAAAGTAAAAATAAAAAAGCACATGCTATCCAACCTGCAGCAGGGATTCAGCACAGCTGATTTCAGCTCAAGCACTTACATTTTTTTTAAGCTATAAGCAAATGAAAAGGCATATGTATGGTGGGAAGTCTGGATTACACTTGCAAATGGGTCCTCCTATCTACTTTTCTAAAGACATTAAAAACAAATGTTAAGTTCAGATCTTGTGCAGATCTTTTTCTGAGGTATTTTCAGTTGTATCAACAGAGCCACCTCACAAGGCATTTCAGGACTTTAGCTAGATTGGAAGTGTAGATTTGTGCCCATTAGGCAGTTGTGAGTGAGGAGTCTATAGGCAAGGGATGTCCTCTGCTTTAAGGAAGGCAGAATTATATTGCTGACAATGAAAACTAATTTAGAGGATGTTAGGCATCTGCTGTGTATGGAAGAAAGAGCGTTCAAATTAGACGAACATTTAGGAAAGGTAAGAGTAGTGCAGTACACAGAACAAAGAGAATTGAAAAACTTAACTGAAGGAAAGAGGAAGTGAAAGATGGAGGAAATGATCTATTATGTTGCACTGGTTTAGTAAAAGCAAAATGGATACAAACCAAGCCCAGTCATGCCCCTCTGTTGCTGTGATACAGGTAGCTTTACAGCAAGACTAGGTGACCTGAAATGCTTGACTTGGCCCTGGGAGAACCCCTTGATATAATTGGCATTTTTGAATTCAGAAAATCTATGTCTGCCATCTCCTCTGTTTCAGTATTTGTGAGTCATGCATCACTGTGCTGAGAACCAAGTGATATTGCTCATCTTCAGAGCGTGCCATCAAAGTGTCTCCAAAAAACTTGGCAGTGGACTGATATTAATCAATAGTATAGTGTGATTCCTAACCTCAATCAATGCAGCAAGAAAAGACCAGGTTGAGGTATTGCTGCTGTGGAAAGGGGATAGAGATGTGTGATGTTACGACTATGCATCCGAAGCACACTAAAATAGTATAATACTTGAACATTGCAGAAAACTTCATAATACTCAAGTTATTACACAAAAGTTTCTTGTTTGAATTTTCCAGATTGGGTCTTGAGAAGGCAAGGAAAGACAGTAACAAAAGGGGCTAAGAGATAGCAGAAAGGCAGGAATATACTGCTGGTTTTTACTGCTTTTACTGGTTTTGATAAGCAGACTTTTTTATCTTTTCCTCCTGTCAGAGGAGTTTGACCATGTGTCAGTATACTATATTTTTAATAGTACAGCTCCAGCTGAGCCAGGAAATCCAGTTTTTACAGAAGATGTTTTGGAGTAATTTGCAGCGTATGTCTTGGTGAAGATTCTTACAAATCACTTCAACATTGTGATCTGGGTTGGAGGAAAAGCTAAAATAGCACCTGTGTTGTCTTTCTGAAAAAAAAAACAAAAACCAAAAAACAAAAAAACCCCAAACACTCTAAGGACTACTTCATGTACACATATGTTAAAGAAGCCAAACTTAAAGTAATATTTGCAACAAGTAGGTTTGTAAAAAAAAAATAAAATCCATGGATTGCTATAGACTACTTGGCAGGTTATTGTAGAAAACATATATAACAACATCCCCTTCACCTCAATCCCCCAACAAATAATTCTGTAAAGATTATTTTTAAAAAATTCAGAAAGTGTTTTTGTTTAGGAAAAATGTTATTCAGTATAGATAGATGAGCTACTTCTTGTGACACGTAGTATCGAGAAAGAGGAATGTTTAAACTGGAGAGCTGTAGTTAGCTACATTACAAGACATAGTACAAGAATTTATTCAGGTCAGAAAAAGTATCCTTAAAAGTGGAAATAAAGCCAAAGTGATATTAATAAAACTGAACACAGAGATTGGCTATTAGGAGAAAATATGAGTAGGTACCTAGAAAAGCTAAACAGGAATTGTTAAAGTATCTCAGAAATAGAAAGCCTGCCAGAGTCATTAGGTCTGCTAGACCACCATAGGATAGTCATTCCAAAATGATCAGGAGATGGCAAAGAAAATAAATTCTTTTACTCTAGTATTCTCAAAAGACAAAGAAGAAATATATGCACTAACAGAATTCTTTACAGATAATTTCAGAGACATACTGTTAGCAAGCCAAAAAGAAGTGAATAATTCAGGAACAAAGTCTAGAAGGTAAATGAAAAGGATTTTACAGTGTATTTCAGGGAGAAACCCCCAAACTGAGTCATTAATAAAATACATCATTTAAATGACATTTTAAATGAGTTCTTAATTAACATTGTGGTTTCTTTGTAAATAAACTCCAGAGGATTTTTCTGGAAACTGTGAATGGGAGACTCAATCTCACCACTTACGTGATATATTGGAAACTCAGCTCATGTAGGAAAAAATGCAAGAAATTAGGGACAGTAGAAGTGTTTGTATATGAAGGGACATGGAACACACAGGTTGAACAGCAAAACAGAAAAAGTGAAGTAAAGCGAATGATACTGTGAAGATCCAGTACTTTGCTTTTTTTCACCCGCTGGCTTGAAATGAACATCCACAATACTGGTGAATGTCATGAGGAAACTCTCCTTGACTTTCTGAGCTTTAGGTGAGGCTTAGGTTCACCCACCTAACTTCCAGTGTTTAGCAGCAGCATCCAGGCGAAAAGTCTGCATTCAAAACACTAAACTTCATTTCAAAATCCTTCTGCAATCAGGAAGAAATTAGCAATTTACCTATGTAAAGTCAGTTGTGCCACTAAGATATCTGTGTCTCCCTCCACAGAGAATAAACTTAGAATGATGCCTGAAGTCAGGCGGGTTATATCCAGCATGTTGAATAAGAATTAACAATAAGGTTTAATTTGATTTTCTACATAACCTTGATGGAAATGTATTAGTCTTCAAGTCAGACAATGGTAGTGCTCTTCATGCTTTATGCTGATGGGGGAAACAGCATTTTCTATGAACCATAATGGCAGCCAAAAGGAAAGTAACGATCAGTTGGAAAAGTTAGACTATTCTCAATATAGTTTCATGCTTCAATGCCTTTCTAGAGATGGCCAAGTAAGAAAAGTATCCCTTTCTGCATAATAAATGATTAACTGTACATCTCCAATCACATCTGGAAAGCATTTCTGAGTTTCATTCTGAATAGCTGACATTCTCTGTTAATGGTTTTGTCAGCATATGCTTCTTTTGCTTCTTGCAAAATATTGGATAAAATATTAATGTAGAAATAAAACAAAAAAAATACAAATCGCAAATTTTCCTATTTTCTGGTAAATCAGTATGGCTCAGCATAAGTTTACTAACAATTCTTTTCCACATTTTCGCACTATTATCAGAGAGTAAAATATGCTTTTTTTCCTGGTTTGCTCTGAGACTCCAGGACGGAGACTAGAAAGCAGACAATCCCAGGCAGCAATGAGAGGGAGAGAGAGCTTGCACAGAAACCAGACTGGAAAGGACACCCCACCCCTCCAAACTTCTGGGGAGAACATTCCTTTTCCAGCAGCTGGAAGTAGACTGCAGTTTAAAAAAAAAAATTAAAATAATTAAAATAAACTAGATTAGGAAATAATGAAGTGCTGGGCAGATTAGCTAGTGATAATGAATGTTTTCTGCCTTCAGAAGCTAAGAAGCAAAACCAAATAGGGTAGATGAGAGCTGCCTCCCTCCAGCAGCCGGAGGGGTGAGGCTGAGTGTGGCAAATGGGGAATACAGGCTGCTGGATGGAGTGGGTGGATAAAGTGGGTGTGATTTGTGACAGTCTTTGGGAAGGAGCCACCAGGGCACACTCTGTCCAGCCAGCTTTGCAGCTGGCTTCCTCTGGCACAGTGATACATTTCAATGAGAAGCATTAGGCTGCCATAAAAATTCAAATGATGCACCACAAAACAAAATGATACAATTTGATAGTAGCTGCCAGTTAGCACTTTCTGGTCAATATGATGATCATCACTTAATTATAGGCTTGTTTGTGGGAAGTTCAGCCTTCTAAGAGCTCTACTTCTGAATATAATACAATGATTAGAAACAGTTATTAACGGGTTGGTGCTGTTATTCACCCCGAATCCCTAAAGGAGAAATTAGGAGTCCTGTTTGAAGATGAAATATGACCACTAGAGGATGCAGTCAAGATCCTGAATGAGTGAGGCATCCTATTCCACAGTTGTCCTCTGCAAGGCCAGCCAGAATATAGAGCAAATACTTTCTGGAATATTTGAGTGAATAAATGACAACTCAGGAGTCAGGAAGAGTTTATCAGCAAAGTAGTATAACTAGGATAACCCAGAAGTCAATCCACAAGCCCTACTTTTATTTAACTTATTTTGCATAGTCTGTGGGTTTTTCTGTGTTTTCCTTTTCCACTGTTTCTCCTTTCCCTACATTATCTGTTGTCTGTCCATCCCTACAATCTACACCCTACTGCTATCCTTTACCAGTGGTTACTTTCTCATCTGGACAGTTGATAAGTTGTTCAGTCTGCTAGTTGAACCTGGGATACACCTGTGCTGAACACTTATGGGTACCTTAGATTCAGCTACTTATTGAACATATTCAATGATAAAAAATTTCTTTTTTAAAATCTCTCTCATTTAATTTTTATTTGCTTCCTACTTTAGTTGATTGATTTATTTATTCCCCATCCATCCGGCCCTCAGCCACAAACACTTGCTTAATCTTGTTTTCTCTCTCATAACCACAATTACTCACCCACAACCAGTAGATCATCCTTATTTAGGAAATTACTTGCAATTTGGAGAGGGCAAAAGGGATACCAACAAGAACAGCAACAACAAAATAATACAGGACCAAAACAGGAACTACTGGCTGTTAATTGATATATCAACGATGTAAAAAACCCCAAATGAACCAAAAATCACCCCCTGAAAATAATATGCTTTTTTAAACAGACTAGAGAACAGACTCCCAGTGCTGCTGATCAGTAGGGAAACTTCTCTGATAAAACACAGGGAAAAGTGATTGCCCCAGTGATTATCTCAATGCATTTAAATTAAAAGTGAGAGAATTGTTTTAACTCGTCCATGTCTTGTTTTACTAATAATTATTTAATTTTAAAGAGTTTATACTTTTCTCCACACCTTCCCTTGTTTATGGTATATGTATTTGTTCCTTAAATCACGCCTTCCTAAGTCAGGCTTTTCTGACCTATGTATGAATATTTATCTAATTTTTTTTGCTGGTACCTGCTAATCAGCTTTGTCTGAGGCCTGGATTTTACAATGGAAATCTTCACATATCTGACTTCATTTGACTGAGGAAAATCACAAGGGTCTTACTTCATAAAATCAGTACAGAATTAGACCTGTGTGTAGATTAATATACTAAAGTATATGACATAAAATACGGGATATGCAATATCAACTGATTAATGTTGATATTTTCATACATTATTTTGAATTTTTCATTTTTCCTTATTTCACAGTTTTAGTGCAGAATGCTGCTAAGCTCATTTTTATGTTTTATTTTAAGTCAATCGTGAGGCAAAATGTTGATAATGGATAAATTCAAGACAACCAACATCAAAAGAAATTTTCAGCATTTGGACAAAATAAAAACAGGTGTGAATAAAATATCATATTGCAATAGTAAGTGTTATTAAAGCCATTAAAGTGCATTTGAATCGGGAACTCTATTCATTTTCAAAGCTGACATTCGTAAATGTATAGAGGCAGGACTCTTGTAAATTTAAAACAGAATGTTGGAACCTAACTCTGGAATCCATAGCACAATCTTACTGTGTTTTGTTGATACATAATAATTCATAATTTTGTGTCTTTGAGCAGGGGCCGTCCAATTTTTATTTCTGCATGGTATTCTTGTTGGTTGGCACATGTAGTAAGAACAAAAATCTTGCTAAAAAAAGATATTTGTTGCATTCTGGCATAGGAGTGTAATGTCTTTGATAGCACACTTAGTCACATTTCCTCAATATCTGTTCTGACAAACGGTCTTCAGGATTTTTTGTAATTTGCTAACTGCTTTTAAGTTGGAGCTGTTTTATTTCCATCTTGTCCCTTTGATATATGTCGTGACAGTGTGAGTCTCAGACAACCTTTCCGTAATTTTGAAGGAAAATAGGAGAAGTTGTATTATCATTTCTGTCTATGAAATTTACTTCTGAAGTGAATGCCATACATATTTCTGAAATGAATGCCAAATGTATTTTCTAGAAGGGAGTGCCATTGAAAGCCAAGGCAGGCAATTTATACCATGCATAATAATGATATTAATTTTTATGGTGTGTATAAGTTACATTTTGATTAGTTTTTTGCATGATTAAAAATTTGCAAAGCCTTTATGGCCCCCAGGAGCCTACCTGTAATAAACAGCTCTCACCTTCCAAACCATAAAACAGGTCTGCAGTACTTGAACATTACAGCTAATTGCCTTGCTACATCAAAGGGAGCACCACAAGACTGAGAAAAATCACAGAAGGCGGGGGGTGGGGAGCGAGGGCCAGTTTCACCTCTAAAGGTTATGTGTTTGTGGCTTGGTGCAGCCCTGTAAAGTTATGGCCTCAGAACTGCTGTTTGCGATTAAGTTGATGGGGAAAGTCTATCCCGCAATCTCTCCCTGCTGCTGACACAGAGTCTTTGTTCACATTCAGATTTCTCAAACTGTTGCTAGGGTCAGGCTGAGGTCAGACACTGCGATGATGTATAGGAGAACATGTCTGGGAATTTCTCTCACACTTAAAACACATACCAGAAAAACAGGAGAGCACCCTGCAAAAATTGTCTGATGAGACCCAGATGATACTGTAGCTTTTCTTTTAGTACCTTCATAATTTTCTTTCTCTTCGCCTGACACGCACGCAATGTTTTATTAATGTGTGCCACGATAGCCCTTACAATTTTATGTCCCCTCAAGATAAGGACACTCAGTAGCACTTTGACACTTCATTTTCCAGCCCAGGGGGATTGGGCCAGTAAATCTAGTAAAAGAAGCAGCACGTCCATTCCCAAGGATGAGTCGAGAAGGGATTGCCATGGGCTCGGTGAGGCCACGGGGCCTGACATTGGCTGTGTGCGCGCTCAGCGTTGACACAGCCCGAGCCAGGCATGATCACAGGCGCGCAGCATCGCTCCCGCCACCCTGACAACACAGCCCTGCTGCCAGCTGCGCCAGGGAGACCCACCGGGTTTGATTAGCTATCAGCGTGGGAGGAGAGCGCTCACGCAGCATGAGGGGGCTTTCCATTCGCATGGAAATTATTTTTTTTCCTAATATGCAATTATTTTTAAAAGAAGAGACCATCTTTCTCCCTGCATTGTTCCAGAAAGTGGACACACATGCTTAGTGCTAACCTATTGTATTTCCATGTCAATGCAAAACACATTGATCCTGTGGTCAGGAGTTGGTGGGGTTTTTTTCTTTTTTTGGGTGGAGGGGGAGAAGGTTGGTTTCCAAAATTGCAGCTGTGTTTTTCTCTTCCGATTTACAAAAGGTTTTGCAGAGAGTTGAGAATCGGATAGGTTTGCCACATCGATCTGAGGGCTGTTTGCCTAGGCATAGGGTTTCAGTGTATGGCTGGCAGGAAGGCAATAGGCAGCAATTTTTTTGTGCTCAGCTGCTACATATGACAGAGGATATTTCATTCGGCTGTCAGAATGTTATTAATAAAACATGGGGTGCGAAGAGGGCCACTATTTCCCCTTTCAATCACTATAGCATTTACAATGAAAATTTTATGCAGTGTGTAATTTTCAGTTAATGCTTGACACTTAAAATGTCGGTAGCTGCATTTTGTATGGTTCCTGAAGGGTTAATTGTATCATGTTCCCTGCATAAAAGCTCTGCTTATCAAAAGTGAATAGAAGAGTGTATGCAAATGTGTGTCTGTGACCTTTTGCCTTTCCAGGGTTAATTTATATGGTCATTAAAGATTTTATGAAATGAAGCGGCCTGGTGCTTCGAATCCCATTTTACCTTCACCTAATTTATATAATTCCTACCTGAACAGAGAAATATGATTTTTATTTTTGTGTGTGTGCGTATGTGTGCTGCAATGAAAACAGCATGCTGTGCTGTAGGGAGTTGCAAGTCTGGTTATCTGGCATTACTCAGATTGCTAAAAATTCATTAAAATGTGACATCAGCACAGTGAGAGACAAATGATCACAGGATGAAAAGGAACAGTGGGCCTTTCACGGATTAGTGCTACACAGCCCCAGCATAGAAGCTAACTGCATAAACAGATTAATCCACCAGTAGCAGCATAGCTAAGATTTACCGAATAATTAAATGGGCTTGAGTTACTGTGAAGATTTCCATGTAATCTAGCTGGTGTGAACATGTAAGTGAGGTGTGGGTAATGCTGCTTCCTCAGAAGCCATACACCAGGTTGCATCATTTATCCTGAATGGCTCCCCCTGGAGACAAAATTTGAGACTTCTCCCGCAAAGCCAGAGGTTTATATTTAATACAGTACCTAATACCTAATACTTACTTACTGCAATTAGCGGGATACTGCTGCACTAATAGGATTTATGTTTCAGTTCTCCCTTTTTTTTTTTTTTTTTTTTTTTGTTTATTGCATAACTCNGCAAAAAAAGGGTTTTTTTTTTTTGTTTCCCTTTTTTTTTTTTTTTTTTTTTTTTTTCTTTCCTGGCTCCAAGATGCATTTTTACATGTGCTTGCTTTTGTTCCAGCCTGTTGGGGGTGTGTGTGTGTGTGTACGCGTGTGTGTGCATGCATGTGCATGTATTTTAACACAAATCATTTCTAGCCAAAGAATATGAGATGACAGGCTTTAAATCTGTCACACTGGGGGAAAGCAGGTACTCTTGTAAAGACACAGTCAGATCTTGAAATATTGCAATTTATTTAGAATTAATATCCAACCTCTTTGAAGCACTATTCTTGTGCTTGTGTTCCCCCCAACCCTTCTTCCCCCTATTTTGCCACCCTCTGTTAGTGCGGTTCTTATTACAGGATATATTTTTTAACTGCTGTTAACTGGTCACTGAGTTCCTTTCCTGAGATCTTTTCTGTGTTTGTCCACAGAAGAACAAGGTGAAGACACAGAAGGGTCTGCTAAAAGTACATCAGTGGCTGTGGCTGATGATAAAGACTCCAGTGAGAGAGACAATAGTGAAAGCAAAAAATCTAGTAAAGACTCTGGTAAGATGCTAGAATTTTGTTTTCTCCCTTTTTAAACATATGAAATGCTCTTTCATTTTAAACTGTCTGGACATTCCCACTACTATTCATTGCATGTGCATTTTGCATGTGATTTCTATCAGTAGCCTCCCATTGACCTATTTTTAATCATAACCATCTGACAGGATAGATGCGGATAAGTTGAAGAATATTACAGGACGACCAGTGAGATTATTTTTTAATCAAATCAGTTTGTGTGCTTGTAATTTTTTAAGCGCCTTTCATTAATCTTTGCTGTACTTGTGATTCCTCTGATGGCATATTAATTTTTCATAAGCATAGGATTAGGTACCACTTGAATTTTTTCTTCAATCAGGTTTTGCCCCCCTTTTAACCCAAAGAATGTGAAGGTTTTTGTTATTATTTTTTGCTCTTGCTCACAGATTAGTTACTCCCTAGAATCTGGCCTCTTCCTGGGCATTTATTTGAGGCATTTACAAAAAAATACACGAAATCCAGTGAAAAAGTTTACAGATGATTCAGCCTAAGAAAGAGGAAATATCATTGAAAACGGATTATGGGTTGGGTAATTTTGATCTCCTGGAATAGACAAAGCCCAGTAATGAAAGCTACTGTCTTTGAAAACAAAACCTCTATGTCATGACATTTACTTGTGCACAAACAAACCTAGGGCCAGCATCTGGTGTAGATACCCAAGGCTTTTTCTGTGTTTGATTTGGCAAATATGTGACTTCACCCATGCTTTTTATGTATGAGATGGAAATCTATGGTCACAATGAATATTACATTGGCTACTTTTGCCGCACGCTATACCTAGTTACATTATGTTGGATTCACTGAAGCAGAAGAAGTGCTGAAACAGGTTGAAGCCTATTAGTTTCAGGTAGTCATATATCTTTTCCTTGTATGCTGATGACAGCAGCATACAAAGGAGGTTATGTTGTCCATAAAGACATATAGTTGTAGAAAAATTCCATTTTACATCTGAGTTTCTTTACACCCAAATTTGCCCATACTGCAATTTGCTCTTTACGTATTAAACATTTTTTGAATTTATTTCCAAAAATTTTCTGTGCCAAGTCAATTCAGAAGACTGACTTAAAGATTAAGGCTTCCTTTAACTTTGTTTGTTGACGGGCTGAGGTCAGCACTCATCACAGTTTACAACCTCGACTGCTCTTCAGTCGCTTTATTTTTTGAGATCAAGAGACTGAGGCAAGGCCGATGATGACAAGGATGATGTTGAGCAAGGAGCTGTGTTGTGGTTTAAAATATCAATTCCCCTTGTCTGGCTCTCTGACTTGGTCAAACTGTCTGCAGTGCAATAAAGCCATGCTCCCAGGCTGACACAGGTCCTCCTATGCAGTCTCCTTAGGGGCTGGCCTGGACACTCCCCAGGAGAGGGGTGACAGCCATTGCAGCCTGCATTTCCTACCATATGCTTTGCCTAGGGGACATTATGAACCACTTCAGGGAATTTAGCAGCCCTCTCTTTTTCTTAGGCTGGTCCATTTATAGTTGTTTAGGAAAGAATACTGTATTAAATCTCCAGCCAAAAAAAAAAAGAAAAAAAAAAAGAAAAAAGAAAATAATGGAATCTGGAAAAAAAAATACTGAAGGGGAATTCTCAAAATTCCATCAGGATTAGCCACTCATAAGGGCCAAGTTTAATTAGGACAAACCTATATCCAGATGCCTACTGGGTGCACTACAAAAAACCAGCATAATTGTTCTGCATTCCCGTGCCAGCAATTACACAAATAACTTTGCAGTAAGATTCATATAAAAACAAGGGCTGAAATACATGATTGCCTTTGTGCTTTGCAGGAATGGTTTGTACTGAAAAATCCTGAATCTTTTAGAAACTTTTATTTTCGTAATCGAAATTAATTCTGCATATGTAACATTCCAACCATCATCTTAATTTTCACTCAGCTGACAAGTATTTCTAATGACTGCATAACTGCTTCTGTATAATTGAATGTTAATTTGGGCTTTCTCATGAATTGAGTGTTGCAAGTCTTGCCAAAGAAATCTCAGGAAAACCAATAAATGAATCACAATACTAACAAGTTAAACAGGAAAGTGGTGTGACCCTTCTTTAGCATAGAATCTATTAGACAAGAAAGGATTAACAGGTATTTAGTAACAGTGTGTTTGTGTAAGCTGTTGTGCTGCATTGCTTACCTTATCTCAAGGAGAAGAGCTTTCAAAATGAGACTTGGCAATATGCAAGTTATATTTGTTGAATATTCATCCCGAATAGAAAAGCCTACTAATGCCTCATTTATATTGTCATTTAAATCTAGTGCCACTTTAGATTAATTATAATCCAAATTACAGCTCTATGCAGTGCAAGAATTAATATGGAATTTATCCAGATTAATACATTTGCATTGAAAATGTAATATGTCTCTGCCATGGCTAAGGGGAGCACTTTTTAATAAGGTAGTAAACATGAGGAAGGATGGAAATTAACCTTCATTATTGCTATGAAAATTATCCTTTCATTCTACTCTAATTAGAAAGAATACTCTACCAGTAATTATAATTTTAGAATTATTTTGAATGTGAATAACATCATCTGATGTGTCAGAAGTCTTGAATTATGCAATCTTTATCAAATACAAAGATTCATAAATAGAAAATAGTGGTTTTATCATGGCTTTTCTAGGATTATTTCTCACTAGTATATATACTTTATTAACTTTCTCCTTCTTATTAGTCACACAAACATTTTTATTTTTATTTTTATTTTGGGACTTCAAAATGTATTATGAAGGTGATGACATCTGAATTGCAGTGAATTGTGTCATTTTTATATTAGCAATCCTACACAAGTTAAATAATTCTGTTACTGACAGGCAATCATTGCCTAGTCTATTTCATGGCACTTATTTATAATTAAACTTACTTTTCGAGCTAAATGTATTGAAATTGCATTATTCATCTAAAATAAGACGAGTATTTTATATTATAAAAGAATTTCAGTTGTGTTTCACAGTTGCAAACCCCCCACCCCCAAACCTACAAATAATGCATCTCAAGAATAAAAAGTGAGCATTCAAAACATATATAACAACTGGATTTAATCTTTTCCTACAACTGCCTGGTAAGAATGGCATGGCAGTGGAACGTGTCGCTATGAAAACCGTGCAGACAGTATGGTCAAAACCATAAGATTTTGTCTTCTCTTTGTTTCCTCCTTTGATAACCCTTTCTATACGACCATAGGTGTTGACAGCTTTTCTACCAAAGCTCCCTAAAACAGTGAATTCCACGTGGAAAGCAGGGCATTGATACAGGGAGGCAACGGACTGAGTGGTTGGTAGTAGCTGGACCATTGGATAAAAGGTTGAACTCTGCTTTTGGCGTGTTCACTGTGGCTCAGGGACTCTGATCTCCATGTGCAGGGGCGAGTGACCTCCCTATGCCAGAGGGCAAAATCAACCACCCTTTTTCTTTTCTTTAACGCTTACCATAAGTCCCAGACTCAGTTACATTACTATTGGCCAGATGCAGCTTCAGTCATATAAGAAGTAACAGTGCTTGAGGTTGAATGAATCCAGAGCCAAACGACAACAAAAACAACAAAGCCTCTGTAAACTTTGACAGTTTATATAAACATCATAGTAAACATTGTAAAAAGCTGTGCTTTGTTATGCATTTATTGACCCCAGCACAGTGTTTTATAACTCTACTGTTTTATTATATTAACCGCAAAAGAAATTTAACCAACCCCCTCCCCTTGTTTTTATAGAAACAAGAACTATGTGTTTCATGATTATTATAGGCCCTTTGAAGTAATTAAGTTATTCCATCCTGTGGTGGAAGATGATGTGTAATATTAACCTTGTGCGTGCCCAGGCACACACAGAGTGCGCTTCAAGATAAATTTGACTAGCAGTTAAATATCACTGCCAGAACACAGTAAGATGAACTTTCACAAGTAAATTTTGAAGGAGAATTTGCTTTGTAATTTCTGTAACAACCAGTTGAGAACAATCTAGTGTGATGAGGGGAAGAGAAGGTGGAATTTTTCATTTTGTTTTTTAAATTCAGCTTCCGGTATAACAATGCCCATTTAAATCAACTGAGATTCTGGGTCATTTGTCTTTTAAAAGGATATTTTAAAAGTGACATATTAAAAGGTAAGAAACAGTAGAGATGTTTTTGATGGTTGGAAATTAAAAGAGGTTGATAATTTGAATCTGTCCTTCTGAAGCCAAGAAACAACCTTTCTCTCTTAATATAGTATGTAACTTTTTTACTTCCCATAATTCTCACAGTTAAGATACTTAAATAATATGTAAATACAGATAGGCCAGGGAGTACTGTATTAATGGTCATAAAGCAAAGTGAGTAATAAAATGGTGCCTTATGTGATTTCATCACTTAGATTTTACCTTTAAGCGTAGGTAGTCCTTTGGGGTTTTGGCCCAGCAGTGACTGAGCAGTCTAAAATAAGCCTCCAAGATCTGTTCCTGAGAGTGCAAAAATTCAGGGGGCTCCAAACAGGGATTTGTTCAGATGATAAACAAATTATGATGAATTGATCATTATAAATAGGAAAATACATCAGGAATAAGCTTTAATTTGAGCTAGAATGTGCAAAAAACACTGGCCTGAATTACACCAAAAGAAGTAATTAACAACTTAAGAGTGAAAGTCAATGTGTGCAGAAATCACCATTAAGGTATAAGTCATAAAATATGTTTTATGGTTGGTTTTTTTGAAAAGTACCCTTCAAAAATGTATATGATTTAGTTTTCAATTAGTTATTATTTTATTATTTTATTCAATTA
This sequence comes from Pycnonotus jocosus, assembly GCA_013400435.1. Lineage (NCBI taxonomy): Eukaryota > Metazoa > Chordata > Aves > Passeriformes > Pycnonotidae > Pycnonotus > Pycnonotus jocosus. Next base: position 25,075 of record VWYP01025169.1, on the reverse strand, counting down.
GTTATTATTTTATTATTATTTTATTCAGTTAGTTATTATTTATGAGGATTTGATATTTACCTTGAAAACTGTTTCTCTTATTTTACTTTTCTTTAATGAAAACTTGAATACTGTTCTCTTAATTTGCTTTTCTTTAATGTTGTCTTTGTAAGATCAAATACTGACCAAAGTCTATATGAAAATAATGATAATAATAATAAAAAGTTCTTGATTTTGTGTTTTCTTTATTCTTGTTTACTTTGTTGCCAAAATGTCCATGACCTTATTTTTAAATTAATCCTAGGTTATTGTGCAATGAGGTGCAATTTGTTCATTTATATGAACCTTATGTGGGTTGAAAAAAATCAAGATAAATCTTCATGCACAGCATACAATCAGATTACCCCTGGACTATATATTTACGTTGGGTCTGATAGCAATCAATGGTTTAGCTTCATTGCATTTCAAGATGTATTTGCACCCAGTGTCCAGTGATAGTGTCCTCACCCTGGAAATAATTTAGTTGCAAATTGACTGGAAGATGGTGAAAATTGAAAGTTAAAATTAGAAATACTCATAATAAACAGCAGAAAAAAGGTCAGATGATGCCGCACTATGATGAGATTGGAATGGTTGGTAAATGAGGTTTTGTGTTTGTCGTGAGATGTATGTGACATGCCTACCCAATGCTCTTGTAATATCCAGCCTAGCAGGAGAGATTATCTGGCAAATTGACGCTGGAAAGAATTTTCTGATGGACTGGGAAATTAGAATTGCACTCTTTTCTTTGATGTGTGCAAGACTGGGCCGCATTACACAGCTAGCTCAGGCATAATATTAAATATAGTATTTAATACTTAATAGTACAACTATCTATAGAAAACAATTATATTCTGGTTTTGATCACAAATGCCAGACTATAAAAATTCACAGTGTAAACATCTAAAGCAATCCCAAATGACTGATCTTTGTATATAATTAATATTAAGTTAGTTCTGAAATCCTATTCTCCATAGTATTTCTTTTAAAGCCTCGCTATATTTAGCTTCAGAATAGTAACCAGGCAGGAGTTATCAAAACAGCACAATAATCCTATTGCTCAGACAATTTAGAAAAGAGAGAGGGTAATTAAACAGCAGCAAATTAATTATTTTGGAAAACAGGCTTTTTTAAGCAAAAGCTGATTTGTTTTAATGTAATACACAAATTCATACTGAGCTGCTAAAGAAAGAACATTATTGATTAATCTTTAAAGGCAACCTAGGGTTATCTAAACAGTAGAGTCCATTTTTAAATGTATTTATAGAGTATCAAGGATAAAAGTGTATTTTCACCTTTGTGCTTTCCAGACTTGTTTTATTCAACTTTATTTTTTCTCAGCATTTAAAAAACAAGCAAGCAAAAAAAAACCCAAAAAAACAAAAACCTCAAAGACAATACAGACCTTTGAAGTCAGAGCCTCTTTGTAAACCAGGATTTTTAAGTTTAAAACATGTTCTCAAAAATTATGTTTTCAAAACAGGAATAGTCACACCAGAGAAGGAACCAAAAGTGAACACTGTGGTAGGGGCACAACAGCTTCTTCTGGCAAAAGAAGAGGATGGTGCAGCTAAAAAATCAAAGCCTCCAGAGGACAATAAATTTTGTCATGAGCAGGTAAAAGGAAATGTAACAATTTAATTGCATTCTAGAACTCTTTTTCAAATAACTCAAGAATGAAACAGAGATGATATGCTGTTAAAATAGCTATATCAGCAAGTTATAAAAAGCACATTGACTAATAGCCTGCATCTTAACTTGATTTTTTTTCAGTTCTATCAATGTCCTTATTGTAACTACAATGGTAGGGACCCAAATCGTATCCAGATGCATGTCTTGTCGCAGCATTCAATGCAGCCTGTTATCTGCTGCCCTCTCTGCCAAGATGTCCTCAGCAACAAAATGCATCTCCAGCTTCATTTGACACACCTGCACAGTGTGTCCCCTGACTGTGTGGAGAAACTGCTCATGACAGTAAGTGCTCCAAATACTGATGCACGTTCTACACAAACGTACTGGGGCCTTGTGGGTTTGTTCTGACATAGTGTTCAGGTAGCCTGAGGAGGGGGGTGGGTCAAGACTCTTAGGTTCTCTTGTCAGCTCATCCAATGACTGCTGTCCCTTGGGAAAATGGCTGAAGGTGGATTTCACAGATGCAAAAAGCCTGTGGTTCCTCACTGGCATTAACCTTGGAAAAGTTAAGCCGGTCCATGTCTCTAAGTGCATACCTGAAAATTTGGCCTAATAATATCCAGGTCTCAGAAGTATTGTGGCTTCTGTTTGTAATGTAATAGGAACTCCCTCAAAAATGTAGCTCCCAAGTGTAGAAGGATTCCTATGTATACCTCTGCTGTACATTACATTACATGAAATTCACTGTAAAATAGCGATTCAAACATCCATTCAAAGTAATGTCAGTAAAAACCCAATCAGATCTCGTACGTGTTTGTTATTACAGCATAAATTCAGTTAGAAAGCAGACCTCCTAAGACAAAATAGCTCTGATTGTCTTGCCTTCTTAGACAGAAATGTACTTGGAAATCTCAGTGATCCAACTCCTTAAGTATTCACTTCTGTATCCATAGATGACTCCTTCTTTTATATGGATGTGGTTGTAGATCTACCACCTCATTCCGAAATAAAGTGGCAAAAATATTAGAATTGAGATCTCTTAACTGAAGATCTAGAGTTTGCTTAGAGCTGATGAGCAAATACACACTTGGGGAACTTCTTTTCCTTGGTTTTCTGCTAATTACAGCTCTGACAGACCACGTAATTTTGCCCTACTGGAAGGCAAATGCAGTAGAAATTTAGCTTTCACAGACCCTTTCAGGAAAATGGAAAAATATGGAAAATCTTCCCCTCCATATTGAGCAGCTAGCTTTCTTCTCAAGTTCTTCATGATTCCCTAGAGGGGAACTTTGAAATCTTTCTTCATCAGGTGCTGGGTAGTTGAAGAAGATACATATGAAATTGAAGTCAAGAAAGAGAAAAAAATCTAATTTTAAATAGAAATAAGTTGCTACTTCTCAATTGATACAAACATCATTTTCTTTTAAAGATCATGCAATGTCCAGCATTTGTAGATGAAGAAAAGTGGGAATACCCTCAGTGAAAGACTGACTGGTGTCCATATCTCAATGTGACTGGTGTCCATATCTCAACGTGATCTCTGTCTTTGTAGGATATCTTAAAAGAATTCCCCTGATAAATCAAATGACCCTGGCAAAGTCAGCAAAACCTTCTTTGTGGTGATACAGAGACCAATGAACTATTGAGAGCGTGTAGTTCTGTAGCATCTCTTTAGTGTGGATTATTTTGAGTTGATTCTCCATCAAGGGACACATGATGTTCTGGGTTATGATCTGTCAGAAACCATAATCAAGGATTGAATCAGGATCTTGATTTTTGACAGTCATCCAGTTATGGTAGATCTTTTGAATTTTAATTTCATACTGTTGTATAGTATTAAATAGTGGGAGTTTTTCTGTAATAATACCATATTCTTGGTTTTCAAAGGTTCCTGTACCAGATGTCATGATGCCCAATAGTATGCTATTGCCAGCAGCTGCTTCAGAGAAATCTGAACGTGACACACCTGCAACCATTACAGCTGAGGGATCTGGGAAATATCCAGGTATGCAAGAAAAAGTCAGACATGTAAAAGATAGGTATGGGCAATTTAGAAATAAAACTACTTGTTACTTAGTAAAGGGAATCTTTTTTCTGGCTTGCTTATAGCCACAGAGATAAAAAGATAAATGTAGCAAGGGGTCTGAATTTGGCTGAGCTAGTAGAATGCACATGTATGCCAGACTCTTTGCTTCTGGTGGAGGTAAAATCAAACAACAGTGCCACTTTGAGGGCAAGATCCTCGTTGTTTAACCAGCAAATAAGACCCAGCCCCAGAAGACAGTGGCGCTTTCACCATCAATGGGGAATGTCAGGTAAGTGGTTTTGTCTTCATTTCCAGTAGCAAGTTTCTGATCCATGACACTGTATCATGCACTGGGAAATTTTGGTACTTGTCACAGCATGGTCCTTCCTCTCTTCTCAGACCACTCTCACCCTCTTTCTAATCATTTGTCCTACCTATTTCCCCCATTTTTCTACTCCTTCCCTCTTTGCTCCTCTTTATTTCCTTTTCTTGTTTAGTGCTCCCATTGTACCAGTAAACTCCTACCTTCTAGCAAAGAAAAGTCCTATGCTACTGCTAGGCCAGATGCCACTGCCAATTTGTTCATTGTATATGGGTTTAATTCCTTTTTAAAACTGTTTGTCCTGCCTGCTTTATTTCCTGGGACAAGGACAGGTTGTTATATTTTGCTAAGCCAACACGTGGCATACTAGGTGCCTTTTTTGATTTCTGATGAAAAAAATTAAAATGAATACTGTGTGCTTTCTCTTCTACCTGTGTAAAGGACACTTCACTTTCTTTAACCAGGTGAAAGTCCTGTGGATGAGAAAAGTACCCCTGGGATTGATGAATCGAAAACTGGAATGGAAATTAAGACTGAGGAACAGAAGCCACCTAAGGAATCTACTGAAACGCCAGATTGGAATAAGAGCAGCAGTAAAGATACCAAGACCACTGACTCTATGACAGACCAGCTAAATGAGCAGCAGAAGAAGCAACAGCTGTCTGTTTCTGACCGCCATGTCTATAAGTATCGTTGTAACCATTGTAGCTTGGCTTTTAAGACTATGCAGAAGCTTCAGATACATTCCCAGTACCACGCTATTAGGGCGGCTACCATGTGTAGCCTTTGCCAGCGTAGCTTCCGTACATTCCAGGCTTTAAAAAAACACTTGGAAGCAGGCCACCCTGAACTCAATGAAGCTGAACTTCAGCAGCTTTGTGCGTCTTTACCTGTCAACGGCGAACTGTGGGCAGAAAGTGAAAGTATGGCACAAGACGATCATGCACTAGAACAGGAAATAGAAAGAGATTATGAGATGGACCAGGAAGGTAAAGCAAGTCCTGTAGGAAGTGATAGTAGCTCTATTCCAGATGATATGGGCTCGGAACCAAAGCGGACCTTACCTTTTAGAAAAGGGCCAAATTTTACTATGGAAAAATTTCTAGATCCATCTCGCCCATATAAGTGTACAGTATGTAAAGAGTCTTTCACCCAAAAGAACATTCTCTTGGTCCATTATAACTCAGTGTCCCATCTGCACAAACTCAAAAAGGTTTTGCAAGAAGCATCTAGTCCTGTCCCTCAAGAAACCAACAGCAGCACTGACAACAAACCCTACAAGTGCAGCATTTGTAATGTTGCATATAGCCAAAGTTCTACATTGGAAATCCATATGAGATCTGTGCTTCATCAGACAAAGGCAAGGGCTGCAAAACTAGAACCAAGTGGTAATATAAGTAGTGGAAATAGCGTAGCAGGGAATGTTAATAGCCCCAGCCAAGGAATGCTAGAATCTATGAGCTTACCAGCAGTTAACAGCAAAGAAACACATTTAGATGCCAAAGAATTAAATAAAAAGCAAGCTTCTGAATTAATTTCTGCTCAACCTACACATCACCCACCCCAGTCACCAGCACAACTTCAAATGCAACTACAGCACGAACTGCAACAACAAGCTGCGTTCTTTCAACCGCAGTTTCTAAATCCAGCTTTTTTGCCTCACTTTCCAATGACACCAGAAGCACTGCTCCAATTTCAACAGCCTCAGTTCCTTTTCCCATTCTATATACCTGGGACAGAATTTAGCTTAAGCCCAGATCTGGGTTTGCCTGGTTCTGCCACGTTTGGTATGCCTGGAATGGCTGGCATGACAGGATCACTGCTTGAAGATTTGAAGCAGCAGATACAAACTCAGCACCATGTTGGCCAAACCCAGCTACAGATACTGCAGCAACAGGCGCAACAATATCAGTCCACCCAACCCCAACTTCAGTCCCAAAAGCAGCAGCAGCAAAGTAGTAAGCTGATGAAAGCAGAGCAAAATACCTTAGTCAGTACAGACTGCCAGCTGATAAAGGATTTGCCATCGTATAAGGAGTCAGAAGAAGTTTCTGAAAAACACGAAAAGCCAAAGCAAGAATTTACTAATGAGAATGAAGGACTAAAAGAAAACAAAGATATGAAGAAGCCAAAATCCTCAGAACCAGCCATCCCACCACCCAGAATAGCTTCTGGAGCAAGGGGGAATGCAGCCAAGGCTTTGTTGGAGAACTTTGGGTTTGAGTTAGTTATCCAATACAATGAGAACAGACAAAAAGTCCAGAAAAAAAGCAAGACTGGGGATGGTGAAAACACAGACAAGCTGGAGTGTGGAACCTGCAGTAAGCTTTTTTCCAACATTCTTATTTTGAAGAGTCATCAAGAACACGTGCATGGACATTTTTTTCCATATGGAGCATTAGAAAAATTTGCCCGACAGTACAGGGAGGCGTATGACAAACTTTATCCAATTTCTCCATCTTCTCCAGAAACGCCACCGCCTCCGCCACCACCTCCTCCACCACCTCCTCCTCCTCCTCCTCCAACTCCTTCTCAGCCTTCTTCAGCTGGAGCTGGAAAAATTCAAAACACAACTCCCACACCTTTGCAGGCTCCACCACCTACACCTCCACCACCCCCTCCTCCACCACCACCTCCACCTCCTCCACCACCACCACCATCAGCCCCACCTCAAGTCCAGCTTCCCGTTTCCCTTGATCTCCCACTTTTCCCTCCAATTATGATGCAGCCAGTGCAGCATCCTGCACTGCCTCCTCAGCTTGCCCTCCAGCTGCCACCAATGGATACTTTATCTGCCGATCTTACCCAGCTTTGCCAGCAGCAGCTGGGATTAGATCCCAATTTCCTGCGGCACTCTCAGTTCAAGCGTCCACGTACAAGGATCACAGATGACCAGTTAAAAATCTTGCGGGCTTATTTTGATATTAACAATTCTCCAAGTGAAGAGCAGATCCAAGAAATGGCTGAGAAATCTGGTCTTTCACAGAAAGTTATCAAGCACTGGTTTCGAAATACGCTGTTTAAAGAGCGACAGAGAAATAAAGATTCTCCATATAATTTCAGCAATCCTCCTATAACAGTATTGGAGGATATCAGAATAGATCCTCAACCTTCAGCTGTAGAACCCTACAAGTCTGATGCATCTTTCAGCAAGAGGTCATCCAGGACTCGGTTTACTGACTACCAGCTTCGTGTCCTCCAAGATTTCTTTGACACAAATGCTTATCCAAAGGATGATGAAATTGAACAACTTTCAACTGTACTTAACCTACCTACTCGAGTTATTGTCGTATGGTTCCAAAATGCACGACAAAAAGCTCGCAAAAGTTACGAGAATCAAACTGAAACTAAAGACAATGAGAAAAGGGAACTGACGAATGAGCGTTACATCCGAACCAGTAACATGCAGTATCAGTGCAAAAAGTGCAGTGTGGTTTTTCCCAGGATCTTTGATTTAATTACACACCAGAAAAAGCAGTGTTATAAAGACGAAGATGATGATGCTCAAGATGAAAGCCAAACTGAAGACTCTATGGATGCCTCTGATCAAACAGTGTATAAGAACTGTACAGTTTCTGGCCAAAATGACTCGTCAAAAAACCTGACAGTCACAGCAGCAAGCTCTGGCTCTGGTTCTAGTACTCCCTTGATTCCATCACCTAAACCAGAACCTGAGAAGGCTTCTCCTAAACCAGAGTCCACAGAAAAACCAAAACAAAATGAAAACACCTCTAAGCAATCAGATACAACATCCCAAAGCGCCAAACCAGTACAGTCTACTCCAGTAACATCTTCTGACCCTCAGCCCTCAGCTTCTCAACCACCGCAACAAAAGCAATCCCAGATTGTAGGGAGACCTCCTTCTGCATCACAAAACACACCTGTTCCTTCCAGTCCTTTGCCAATTTCAATGACTTCTCTACAGAACAGTCTACCTCCTCAGTTATTACAGTATCAGTGTGATCAGTGTACAGTTGCCTTTCCAACTCTAGAACTTTGGCAAGAGCACCAGCACATGCATTTCCTAGCAGCCCAAAACCAATTTCTTCACTCACAGTTTTTAGAAAGACCAATGGATATGCCCTACATGATATTTGACCCAAATAATCCTTTGATGACTGGACAGTTACTTAACAGCTCTCTTGCTCAGATGCCACCACAAACTGGCTCATCACATACAGCACACCCTGCTACAGTTTCTGGTTCCCTGAAACGGAAGCTAGATGATAAAGAAGACAATAACTGTAGTGAGAAGGAGGGAGGAAACAGTGGAGAAGATCAACATCGTGATAAGCGTTTAAGAACTACAATTACTCCAGAGCAGCTGGAAATACTCTATGAAAAGTACCTGCTGGATTCCAATCCCACCAGAAAGATGCTAGATCATATTGCACGTGAAGTGGGACTGAAAAAGAGAGTCGTACAAGTCTGGTTTCAGAACACAAGAGCCCGAGAAAGAAAGGGACAATTCCGTGCTGTTGGTCCAGCCCAGTCCCATAAAAGATGTCCCTTTTGTCGAGCTCTGTTTAAAGCAAAATCCGCTTTAGAAAGTCACATCCGCTCTCGACACTGGAATGAAGGAAAACAGGCTGGCTATAGTTTGCCTCCGAGTCCTTTGATATCAAATGAAGATGGAGGAGAAAGTCCACAAAAGTACATATTTTTTGATTACCCATCACTGTCATTAGCAAAAACTGAATTATCAAGCGAAAATGAATTAGCCTCCACTGTATCAACCCCCGTTAGCAAAACTGCAGAAATGTCACCGAAGAACCTTTTAAGTCCTTCTTCTTTTAAAGCAGAGTCTAGTGAGGATATAGAAAATTTGAATGCCCCTCCTGCTGACTCTGGATATGATCAAAACAAGACTGACTTTGATGAGACTTCATCAATTAATACAGCAATTAGTGACGCCACAACAGGGGATGAGGGGAACAATGAAATGGAAAGCACAACTGGCAGTTCAGGGGATGCAAAACCTGCATCACCCCCCAAAGAACCAAAACCGCTTGCAAATGACACTCTACCAAAAGCAGCAACTACACCTACAAATGAGAATACTGATGATAAATTTCTCTTTTCCCTAACAAGCCCTTCAATACACTTCAGTGAAAAAGATGGCGACCATGACCAAAGTTACTACATTACTGATGACCCTGATGATAATGCTGATCGCAGTGAAACTTCAAGCATAGCTGATCCAAGTTCGCCTAACCCATTTGGAGCTAGCAATCCCTTTAAATCCAAAAACAGTGATCGGCCAGGCCACAAACGTTTCCGAACACAAATGAGTAACCTTCAGCTTAAAGTTCTCAAGGCTTGCTTTAGTGACTACCGGACTCCAACCATGCAGGAATGTGAAATGCTAGGGAATGAGATTGGTCTGCCCAAACGTGTGGTTCAGGTCTGGTTTCAGAATGCCCGGGCTAAAGAAAAGAAGTTCAAAATTAACATAGGGAAGCCATTCATGATAAATCAGACTGGACCTGATGGGACAAAGCCAGAATGTTCTCTGTGCGGTGTGAAATATTCTGCACGTTTGTCCATAAGAGATCATATCTTTTCCAAACAGCATATTACAAAAGTGAGAGAAACTGTGGGAAGTCAGCTAGACCGTGAGAAAGATTATTTAGCTCCTACAACGGTTAGACAGCTGATGGCACAGCAAGAATTGGATCGCATAAAGAAGGCTACTGATGTGCTAGGATTAACAGTACAGCAGCCAGGCATGATGGACAGCAGTTCTCTTCATGGTATCAGTTTGCCAGCAGCTTATCCAGGACTCCCTGGCCTTCCTCCTGTTCTTCTGCCTGGAATGAATGGTCCATCCTCCTTACCTGGATTTCCACAAAGTTCAAACAGTAAGTCTATAAGGGGATGATTTTCTCATTTTATTAATTTGGTCATCTTGCACAGTCACCATCCCCTTCTAAGACAAAGCATATTATGCATTCATATCATGCTTGTTAGACTGGTGTGAATAGCTAAAATGTACTCCTGTGGGGTATACTCAGTGCATTTCTCCACTGATGCTGTAGCCTTCATGATCTGTCTGGCTTCTCAGGAAAAAAAAAAAAAAAATGTTTTAGCCCACACTAGGTTTTTCTAACAAAATCAATAGGAATACATAATTGTTATATTTATTTGTTTGTTTTGAATGGTACTCCTTTAGTCAAAACATGGGTTAGAATTTTGTGTTAATTTTTGTATGCAAATATATAATGTAATATCTCATTAAGCACAAAATAGATTCTCACATTGTCAGTTCATCAGGCAACAGGTTCATCCCTTAGACCACTTCAAGCTGTTGTTTAATCCAGAATAAATATTTATTATAAATGCTGCCCAGGACCTTCTATTATATTTCTGAATAACTGCCTACTAAAATAAAAAAGGGTTTGTTGAAGGTGATTTGTAAAAGCAGTTTCAATTGTAACCCAAATTCCAGTTCATAAAGTCATTGCAGACCTGTACCGCTTCATTTGGGTTTGCACTTTTAACAGAACACCTAACTAGTTTTACTGACAGTTTTGACTCTCATATGACTCTGGGTTTTGTTCATATTGGAAAGCACTCCCTCTTGCAATAAATTTCACTGATGTTAAGGAACCAAGTTTTCTGCAGCAGGACTGTTTTAGTCCTCAAAGAATGAACCTAATGTATTTCTTGATTTAGGCTCCAGTTTTGCAGTCTAGGTTCATTGTGACTGCAGCCTTGCATATTGAAGCTCTCACAGTCAACTTCTAATTTTGCATACTCATATCAAATATGTGCACAGAAGAGTTAGGAAGCTGGTTAAGACCCCTCACCTCATTTTATCCAGTAATCTCACTTGCTGTTGATCTCTAAACTTTGCTTTAGAAAGCAACACACTTTGGCAAGTAAAATAAAGGCTTAATCACCAGTGTTATTATGCATACTGAGACTGTAGCAATGTCTTCTCTACTACCCAGGTCTACTTTGATTGATGATGATCACGTTATTGTTTCCCTAAGTGGTGGTCAAAGCATCTTGTTTTTCTCTTCATTGGATCAGGCTTTCGTTCCACAATGGAGTCTCTGGCTGAGTGCCCTCTGGCTTTTGTCAAACAGTTATTGGCACAGAGATTGCATATAAAGGAAATATAAAGTTGCTGTATTTCCTTCTTAATGGCATACAGTGTCCTGGTCCTAAAATGGCTGGTTGTTATTCATTAAAATTATAGATATGGTTTCTCTATATAACTTTGCTAAATAGCTTTGTCTAGGTTGACCTTCAGGTAAAAAGGACTTCAGAAAACTTAGGCTTTGTCTGTACTGCTCAAAGAAATTTACTTGGATATATATTCTTTTAGTTCAATACCAGTAAGTTCCCTTGCAATGTATGTCTGGGAAATGGTCATGGACCCACAGACCCACCCTCTCAGCTGTGCTCAGGAGTTGTTGAGGAGGAGGCTAGTTTGCCTAGGCCAAAACAGTGTCCATAATCATTCTTTCTGTTTAAATTTACAGAAGATTTACTCTCAGTTTCTGTGAAATGTACCCTAGTACTCTTTAACTCACTGGTATCAATGTAGCCTCAAAGTCTGCAAATTGTCCTGTTAATAATACAAAAGGCATTATTACAGGCCAACTGTTCCATAACAATTCCATATTCAGATTTTCTAATTTCCACAAAATAGCTCTTCTTTGATATCATGCACAGTGCACTGCCAATTGAGATGGATTTTTACCCTCTTTCATCTTTCATTTTCTTAAGGTTAATTAGCCCATTGTGGGCAAAGCCCGCTGTGTAAACCAGCTACTAGAATCTTGTTGTTAACTTCCTCTTCTGCCATATGCTAAACAGCCCCTACATCCCCCTTTTGTTGCCTAGAAAATACTTGCATACATAAATCCCCATTCCTTAATGATACATAATGGAGCAGTGATAGTGAGTGGAAAGAAAAAAAAAATAAGAGAGATTATTTTAATCATTCATCATAGAAAAACTGTAATGTACTTAGATGTGCTCCAGTATATGCTCAACGCCAGTATTTTCTGCACCTAATTAACCCATTTCTATTTTCTTCCGTACCCTGATCTGTCTGATAGCTCACATTCATATTTGATGCTAAGAATCGTTTAAGAAGTATCTTTTTGGAAGCAAACTTCCAAGCAAGCTTTTCCTTGGCTGCAGTTCTTGCAGTGTGCTTATTTTCAGCGCACAGGACAATTGCTCTCCATCGTTCTTTACATGAAGAATTTGCTGAAGCTCCCTAGTGCCTCACTATCTTACAGTTCAAGTCTACTTCTTGTAGCACCCAAACCCAAAAATGCACTTCAGAAGCAGCCTCACTGGGATCCCTTATATTGAAGTATTTACTTGTTTTTACTGATGCTTACAGGGTTGATCACTGTTTTTCCTGTAGCAAAGCTCATCCATTCTGTCCTACATGTTTGTTTAAGGGACAATGTTAACATTAGTAAGATCCTCAATTTGAAAGAATGTGTTTACTCAGAGAGGTAACTGTTGAAACCTAATTGTAGACATCATACTTAAATTTCCCCTTTGTGGTTCACTAACATCAGACATAAAATTCTCCTTTGTGATTTGCTTTCCTCATGCTAGACAGGGAAATAACACTGATTAGTTTCACTGGTTAATAGAAGTTTATAAGGGATTTCACGTTCATGTTCGACCATCCAGTATTTCTTATGGGTTTCCAAAATACAGAAAACCAGCCAAATTTTGCAAAATACTGTGCTTTTTTAAGTGCAGCATTTGCTTTTACAAAAGGTTTGAAATTGACCACATGAAAGTAATGCTAATTCACAGACGATGGAATGATTCAAACTACAGTTCATTTTATCTTCTTTATATAGTGCTTAAACTAGATATTACTTGTAAATATTACATTTCCCAAAGTAAGATAGCTTCATTTCTGAAAAAAAGGATATATTAACTTTAAATTCTGTTATTTTGTTCTTAAACAAGTAGGTTTTAATGTCAGAATTATTGTGTGGTTCTGAGATTATGTGTCACAATCCTCTCACCTATGGGATATATTTTTCTAGATAATGTAATTTTACCATCTTATGGGCATCAAATGCTGAGCAAGGTCTGAAAATTACTGCAGTGTTTGCTCAGCATAATTCCTAATAAGGAGTTATTTGGTGGAATTCTAATTCATACAGAATTTTAGTTCCAGCTCATCTTTGTTCTTCAAGCTTCTCCTTATTTTCTAGGTGACTGTAGATATAAGAGTTCACCTGCTGTTTTCAGCTGTTCTTAAAATTCACATTCTCTTTTTTCTTAGCTTTGTGTTTTGTCTATGATCCCTTGCAGAAAGCTGGTGCTTCATCTTCCTTCTAGCTATTGATACTGGTTCTATGAACCTTTTAATGTCATCATCATTACCATAGGTTCTTTGCATATCACTTAAGCCTGGGCTGCCTTGAAGATTCACAGCAGCTTTTTCCAAGAATGCACACATGACTGGGTAATATGTACTTAATGGGTTTTGAAATCTTATCAAGACAGAAATTTGATTCAGCAGCAATGGTTTTCATTAGTGCATTAAATTCTGTTCTCTGTTTGCTTTTGGCCCATTGGTAGCAGTTTTATTTTTATATTTTTAGCCCTCCGATTCCTCCAAGTGAAAGAGAAGTCTCTCCTCTTTGATAGTCACTCAAAAGAGTTAGCAGAATTAGAATGTTTGTTCATGATTAGTGCCTTTTCTACTCTATATCTCTTACGTCTGTAAATCGAGCATTAGTTTCATCACGTATTTTCATTTAGTTTTGGAAACCCTTACTCCACATTTACCTTCCAATAAAACTAGTGGATTGCACTGTTCTAAAGCAATCTGTCTGGATATTTCACTGATTTATGTGTATTTCAACTAAATTCTGAAGACTATCTGGAAAATGGAATATGTCTTGCCTGTTCTAGGCATCATCACTGTGATTAGACTGAAGACATCTAAATGTAAAAAGATTGAAGAGGTTAAGAATGAAACAAAATCAGAAAAATCCTAAGTAGGTGGCAAGCCCAAATAACCATGACAAAACTGGGGCAACAGTTCACAAACTGCATCATTCATGTGTTTTCCATCTACACTATTTACCATTTCATATGTTTTCAGCAGGTTCCACACACAATTGCCTGTAACTTCCTGTTGAAAGCATAGGGGCAAATAATAGCATCTTCAGTGTTGTTGTGCACTAGCTCTGGCAATTACCCACTTTTTAATTGTAGCTGCTGTGACTTGTTTCACTGTACTATCTAATTCGTGCTCACAATGCAATTTAACTCCTTAGTGTTCCCCTACCATTACATAGGACTAATGACACAGTGACAAACATTAAATGGCCTCTTTGTTAAATCTGATAATTATTCTCTTTGAATCCTAATTGCTTGATTCTTAAGTAACACTAAGCACCTGGATATTGATGATTTAAACATTATTCTTGTTCACTCCAT
>VWYP01025167.1:128592-155751 GCA_013400435.1 Pycnonotus jocosus | reverse complement strand
CAGTGACCCCACAGCCATCCCAGTGACCCCACAGCCACCCCCAGTGACCCCACAGCCATCACAGTGACCCCACAGCCATCCCAGTGACCCCACAGCCACCCCCAGTGACCCCACAGCCATCCCAGTGACCCCACAGCCATCCCAGTGACCCCACAGCCACCCCCCAGTGACCCCACAGCCATCACAGTGACCCCACAGCTCAGGCTGTAACTATGACATTCTCTCTGCCATCCCAGTGACCCCACAGCCATCCCAGTGACCCCACAGCCATCACAGTGACCCCAGAGCTCAGGGTGTCACTGTGACGTTCCCTCTGCCATCCCAGAGCCCCCAGCAGAGGGAAGGGGATTGATCCAAGGACAGCAGCAGGAAGGAGATCAGCTTGCAGGGAATGCAGATCAGCTTGCAGGGAATGCAGGAGATCAGCTTGCAGGGAATGCAGATCAGCTTGCAGGGAATGCAGACTCGTGCTCCACAAACGTGGATTTGTGGCATTTGCCACCCAGACACGCAGTACTCAGACTGTTTTCTCCTCATTTAGAGGTTTTTTCCAGCGGGCTTTATGTCAGAAGTGCTCAGGGGATGGTGAGATTCTTCCCCTGGCAGCAGCCTCCAGATCCTCTTAGCACTAATCTCCTTGTCCAGCTGCAATTCCCTTTAGCTGCAGTGCCAGGAGGGGAATGGCCCAAGAACACGAGCCTGGCAGCTCTGCAGCCTTCTCACAAGCCCAGATAAGCCCTGGGCAGGGCCAGTCCAGCCCTGGAGCAGCTCCCCTGAGCTGATGGAGCACTGAAACCGAGGTGAAGGGGAGGAATTTGGGATTTAGAACTGACACCACAGAGTGCTGCAGCCTCCCCACAAGCAGCCAGCAGCTCCCTGAACATCTTCCAAGAGCAAACTGAACGGTAACTGGCATCAAATCCCTGCAAAACTGGCACCCTGCTCAAGGAGCAAACCTCTCCTTCCCCCCAGCTCCTCCATCACAGCCAAACTCCTCTGCTGCAGCCCCAGGCTCTGTGTGCCTGCAGTGACACAGGAACCACTGATGAGCTGCAGGGCATCTCTGCAGGGTCTGCAGGATGTGCAGGATCCCTTTCCTCAGCACTGCTCCCCAAATGCCAACAGCCTGGGATGTTGGCCCTGGCCCAGGGCAGCAGCTCCTGCAGCTCCTGCATCAGTGCTCCTGCAGTTCTGCTCCTGCAGATCCTGCATCAGTGCTCCTGCAGTTCTGCTCCTGCAGCTCCTGCATCAGTGCTCCTGCAGTTCTGCTCCTGCAGCTCCTGCATCAGTGCTCCTGCAGTTCTGCTCCTGCAGCTCCTGCAGTTCTGCTCCTGCAGTTCTGCTCCTGCAGCTCCTGCATCAGTGCTCCTGCAGTTCTGCTCCTGCAGCTCCTGCATCAGTGCTCCTGCAGTTCTGCTCCTGCAGATCCCCTGCCCACTTTCCACCGGGATGGCCTCAGGGAGTTCCTGCTCTCTGCAAACACTGAGCTGACTGAGGAAAGGTCCCAAAGAAGATAAGGTCCCAGTGCCAGTCCCTGAATGTCCCTTCAGGTCCCTCCTGGTCACTGCCACCCCCTGAGCCCTTCCCTGGGGCCAGGCCCAGCCCTGGGCTGGAGGCAGAGCCTGGGCTGTGCTGCCAACTCTCCCCCCCTGCCTTGGGTCTCCTCCGGAGCTGGGGAAGCTCTGCCTCGGCTTTCACATCCCATTTCCATTTCCTCTCAGGCAAATCCTCATGAAGAGACACGGTTTGCAGGATGTGCTCTTCCTCTCCCTTTCCCCAGGGTTTTAGTGCAGCATCATCTCTGCTTTAGGGCTTCCAAGGACCTCCATGGGAAATATTCCAAGCCAGCCCTCCGAGGGCTCAGTCACCTCAGCAGGAGCCAGCAGGACCTGCTGCATGTGTTACCTCACCAGGGGATTGTTAATAAGAAAAAGGGAACTGATTTTTGTTTTTAGGCAACTTCTAAAAATACGTCTGGGGATGTTCATCTTCCAAAACAACAGCAACAAAGACCCCATAACCTGCCTTAGATGCATTCCCACAGGAATCCATTAATTCTGTGCTCAGGAAGTCAGCTTCCCTAATGTGCCACTTCAGCTGTGTTTTGGCACCTGTCAGACAGAGTTATTCCTTCACTTAAGGATCCCAGCACCAGCCTGGGAACAGCATCCAGAGCAGGCACTTGCAGGGGAGCAGAGGCACACAGGGGTGATTGAACTGCAGTGCTTTAACCACTGTGAATTTGATCCCCTCAAGAGCAACAAGCAATGTCCTGGCAAGATGTTCTGCCACCCATTTCCCCTCCTGAGCACTCAGATCCTGAGCAGTGATTCAAGCCATGCACATCCATTTTTTGCTTTCAGATTTAGGAATTACAGAAAACACCAGAAACCTCTCCCAGCACCCAATTGCTGCTCTAATGCAGTCATTGCCTTTGGAAACCCTCATCCTCAAAGGCACACCACAGACTCACTGTGCTGAAATCACAGGCAGCTCCTGGACCAGAAACTCGAGCAGCACTGAGAGAATGTCCCTAAACCCTAAATATCCACAGAGCCATCCCTGCTCCCATGACCCAGGAGCTTTGGCAGGGACACTGTGCCCAGGGCCAGCAGAGCCAGGGGGACAGGACAATCATGGGGACAGGACAGCCAGGGGGACAGGACAGCTTTGCTTTGCCTCCTGACAAAGGCTCCAGGTCAGGACATCTGTTGGCATTCAAAGCTCNGGACAGCCATGGGGACAGGACAGCTTTGTTTTGCCTCCTGACACAGGCTCCTGTGTTGGCATTCAGAGCTTTGCAGCTTTAATGTCTTTTGCAAAAGTACAGCAGCACAGATTCCTCTTTTTGCCTTCTGGTTCCTGAGCTCGACGTGGTGAGTGAGCAGCCCTTCCCCTGTTCCATCCCTGCCTATGGAATACACAGGAACACAAGGGTTTGAATTAAATGTGAGTCCACCTGGGTGGACAAGCAAAATCCTTAAGAAAAGACCTGAGGAAATTTCCTGAGAGGAGAAAAACCTGAGAGCTGGCAGCTGGAATTGTTCTCTTTACCCCCGTGCCAGCCCCTGTGCCAGCCCCTGCTGGTACCGCTGGTTCTGTTTGTTCTGCTTTTACACCTGCTTTGGGTTTTGTTCCCTCCTCTCTCCGTGGCTGCCCAGGGATCCACGGAAGAGGAGCAGCACATGACGAAAGGCACCTCGTTAATCGAAAGCCAACACCACCATCTGCTGCACTGCCTGGAGAAAACAACCGTAAGTACCAGCACAGCCCCGGCCACGCTCGGCTCGGGGCCCGGCCAGGGCTCCCCGGGAGCAGATTCCACTCGGGGGCTCTCAGGGGACCCTTCACACTCCCTCCCAGGGCTGGCACCCATCCTGGGCTCCCCACAGCAGCCTGCAGGGGGTTAATGAGCTTCTGCTCCTTTGTGTTTAAAATACTGACAGCGATTCCTGTGCAGAGGGATGAGGATGGGATTCTCTGCTCCCCTCTGCACCTGCACACAGCCAGCAGCAGCTTCTCAGCCAGTTCATCTGAGCACACACAGATTTCAGCCAGGGCTCAGGGACATCCTGGGAATGAGAAGTTTCATTTCCTCGGTGCTCCTGAGAGACCCAAAGCGCCTCTCCCTGTGCTGGCAGTGACAGATCAGCCCCAGCACTGCAGAGCACCGAGGGACAGAGCTGCTGCCAGGGCAGGAAGGGGCTGCTGGGTCTGAAAGCTCAGCCTGGTCACAGTGCCCCGGGCTGGGAAAAACCCCCTTCAGCCCTGGAGGTGGCTCAGGGAGGATGAACTCTGCTCAGGGGTTCAAGGATTGCACACATCTTTTCTCATCTGTCTGGCTGCAAGGGCAGGTGATTTATCTCAGAGCCACCCAGGCAGTTTCTACAGCATGATTTTTCTGTTTGCATCCTGCGAGGTGTTGGGAGCCAGGGTTTTATTTTGCGTTTCTGACTGATTGTGTACGCAGAAGTCTTTGGGAACATTTCAGATATTTATTTGATACATCTGTTTTGCTTCCAGGTTTATATAAAAGGTTCTGCAGTAAAGGAACACATTATCTATACCATGATTCATTCTAGGGAGAATGAAGGGTTGAAATATTCATGCCTTTTTCTATCTGCATCCATCATCAAGTGTACTTTTGATTTCTGACTTGCAAGGGTTTCTTTTAGACAAATCACCCTCACTTCCATAGTTTGGCTTGTGCTGGAACAGCACCACTTAGGCCTCAGAGATACACTGGAAGAAGCTGAGTAATTAATTACAGTGGCCTGAGCCTAACGAGCTCTAAAGGTCCCTGGGCCAAGGGCAGTGAACTGATTCTTCCTGTATCAATGACTACTGAATTTGTTTCACACAACTCATCCTGCCTTTATTTCAATGTTACATTACCAGCAGATATTTCACAGCCTGACTCTTCAGTTCTAAACTTTCTGCCTAAAACCATAATTCACAAAAATGCTTTCATTTGGAAACGTGAACAGCTCGGCTGAAGCAGAGGAAAGCTGCCAGCCCTGCTCTGCCCTTCCAGAAAGGCTCAGGGAAATTCTGACCCGTGCAGGGCCAGGTGAACACACCTGCACCAGCTGCTGAGCAAAGCGTGCCCCGATTTGGGGCGTGGTTTCCCAATTAGTGGGCGTGGTTTCCCAATTAGTGAGCGTGGTTTCCTAATTAGTGGGCGTGGTGTCCTGGCTGTGTCAGCCCACCACAAAAGCTCACCTCTTCCAGCTCACACCCCTGCCCAGACAATGGAAATGTTCCAAGAGTTCCTCTTTTTCAGCAAACAGTGGCAATAACAGCGATGATTGAATTTTGATTAAAACTCAGCAGGAGAATTTGCACAAGGGGGTTTTCCCTCGTGTTTTTCAGGCAGTTATTGCCGTGGTGTAGCACCAAACCACACACCAGGTTGGGACTCTGCTCTGGAATTGTCAGGCCAGAATTTTGATGGGTTTGTGTGGAGATCCTGTGCTTCACTTAATCTATTCAAACACCGAGCAACTGAAAATTGAAATCGCAGTAAAAGCATTTTTAAACACTGAAGAGTCATTTTGTGAGCAAGTTGCAGGAATGGAATGAGGAATGTACCATGGTTGCAAGCTTGTTTCAATGGGCAATTCACCTTTCCTGAAAGCAGGCAGAGGATGCTCTAAGTACATCATTTATTGGCCTGGTCCCTGGGCTGTCAGGGGCACACTCTTCCAGCTGAGTGGCTGGGAATGGTCCCAAATCTGCTGTGGCAGATGACAAAGTGACCCTGGAGTACTTGTAGCTGCCACAACAGAGATTATTTTGTCATATTGCCACAGCACATGGAGCTTGTTCAAACAAAAGGAGAGGGGTTTTTCCCCTCTCATTCCAACTCCCAGAGTGAGTCTGGACATTCACATGCTGTGTTTTCTGCAAGTGCTGAGTGCCTTGAATGCAGCCCTTCAGCCCAAACCCTTCCTCTGTGTTTTCACAGGGTTTGATCAAACCCCACAATCCGTTGGTGACACAACAACCAAACAATCCCAATCTGTGATTTGTGAGCAGCAGCTGAAACCTTGTTTGCCTTTGGCTCTCAAAGTAATAAAGCTGTTCTGGGTGCTGTTCTGTTTCCAAGAACAAAACACTCAAGAGCTGAATTGTCAGAAGGATTCTGGTTGAGGGGCCTGAGGGAAGGTTCTGTTGCCCATTCAAACTTGAGCTGGAATGCTGAGGCGAGAGATGCAGTGCTGGGACTGGATTTCTGGATGCTGGAATGGACAATGAATTGTGTTTTTATCTTCTGTTGGCATGGTGTCCCGTAGGGATTGTCCTATCTTGTGGATGATCCCCTGTTATCTGTACGAACTTCCACCATCAAGGTATTTCCTTTTCAATTCGATCTGTTTTCTCTGTGGTCTCTGTGATTGTCTGACAGTGTTTGCTTATTCTCCTTCTGCTCTTGTCCTGGTGACTTTGTGCACGTGGCTCCTTTGGCTTTCCAGTGCTCTGTTCCCTGTGGAGTTGTTCCTTGTTCCAGTCAGATCTCCTGGCTGCCTTCAGCATGGTTGCTTCTGTTTCCCATCTTTCCTGGAGCTGACAGGGACTGGATGAAGTCTGTTCACTCTACCTGGGTGTTCATAGCCACACATGAGAGTTCTTTCTTTCAGGATTTCTTGTTCCTTAGCACGAAAGCTCTTTGCAGATTCAGCTTTCTGAATTTCCTTCCCTCTGAACACTTTCCCCTCCTCACTGCTGTGTTTATTCCTCCCAGCTCATGCACTGCAGGGATGCTTTGAACCCAACAGCCAATGCAAGCATTGAGTTCTATGGCCAGGTGATCATCCAAATAAAATTCCAGGCATAAAGAAAAGGAGCATGAACTCCTTTGGGGTTTCATAACCACGTGGCATTCCAGACTTTTGGAGACCATTCTGGAATGCAGACAAAAAAATGAACAGAAATCCAAACCCTGTGGATCTGAACCCAACAGATTGATAACCTCAGACTGTGTGAGCAAGGCAGCAGTGACATCCTCGCACTTTTGTCACTGCAGCAGCTCCTCTCGTGTCCCTGCTGACACAGGAGAGCAAACTCTTCATGGCTGCAGTGAGGGCAGAGTCCTTTCCTGCTCAGCCCTGCCCTGCAGCCCTTTGAGGCTCAGAGAGCATCTCCCCCAGCGCAGGGCTGGCAGCCCGGCCCGGCCTGGCTGTCCCCGGGCTGTGACAGCTCTGCTTCTCCCCCGCCAGAACCACGAGTTCATCGACGAGCAGCTGTTCGAGCAGAACTGCATGGAGAGCTCGATGCAGAACTACCCCTCGTCCCGCAGCCCCTCCCTGAGCAGCCACCAGGGGCTGGGCACGTCCTGCTGCTCCCGGCGCAGCAAGAAAACCACGCACCTGCCCAACTCCAGCGTGCCGGCAACGCGGCTGCGGAGCATGCAGGAGCTCAGCACCATCCACATCCAGTGCAGCGAGCAGCCCTCCCTCACCACCAGGTACGGCCGGGGCACGCCTGGGAGGGCTGGGAGGGCTGGGAGGGCTGTGCTGGGCTGTGCCAGGCTGGCAGGGATGTGAACAGATGTACCCAGCTGTGCCCATCTGCAGGCTGGCAGGGCTGTGTCCAGCTGTGCCCAGCTGTGCCCATCTGCAGGGCTGTGCCCAGCTGTGCCCAGCTGCAGGGCTGGCAGGGCTGTTCTCCCTCCAGGGGCTGGTGGCAGGACCTCTGTGTCCCTCTCAGTGATGAGCCCAGGGAAGTGGCTCCTGCTGTCCTGGGAGCCAGGATTAAAGCTTTCCTGATTAAATCCAGGCTCCAGAACTCGATTAAAGCAGCTCAGAAGGGGCTCTCAGGAGAAGTTCTCCCCCCAGAGGGTGACAGGGCACGGAACAGGCTCCTCAGGGCATGGGCACCTTGGCAAACCAAGGGGCCAGCAGTGCCTGCCAGCCAAAGCTGTTGGAGAGCTGATGTGCCCCCCCGGGAGGCTCCAATGATTTTCATGGTCCAAAAGTGTAAATTGTCACTCTGAGCATCACTGGGGAGCAAATAAGAGGAATTTCACAATGGTGTCTTAGCTGTGACCTAAAAAGCCATAAAGGACATAGGTTAAGTGTCCCTTAATAGAAAATGTTCAAAATTTCATTTTATGCATAAATTGCTGCAAAAGAATCATTTGTTCACCATATAATTCCTGCAAATATTAAATTACTTTCTAAATCCCCCTCAGCCCACTAAGTTTTTTGTGCACCAGGGCTGGGTTTGAATGTCCCATTCCTCTTCTCCCCATTCCTTTCAAAGGGATGTAAAAACCAAAACAAAGCTGCCTTTAGGGCAACAAGTGATTACCTCGTGCCAGGAGGGCATTTCAGAGCATGAATTATGAATGAATAAGTACAAAACAAGTCTCCAGCTATTTCAGTTTCAACATGACAATATTTTAAACCAGCACCTGAAGCAGTAATTCAGAGGAATGTCAGCTCTTCTGGGTGCTAAATCAGATGCTGGTGATATTTTAAATGTCAACACTTATTTCTCTTGCTTATAGAACTGGGCAAGGATGGAGAGAGAGAAAAAAAAGCTTTTCAGTTATTTTTTCATGTGGAATGCAAGCAGCTGAGTGTGCCCAGCAGAGGCAGCCAGGCCCTGGGGCTGCCCCACCCTCAGCCTGTGCCCGAGGCTCCCGAGTGGGTTCTGGTTTTGGATGTTTGAGGGATCAGGAACCGTCCCCTGGTGAGTCAGTCCCAGCTAACAAGAGCAGCAGCCCCCGAGTGGGAGCCTTGCATTTCCAAAGGACAGCCCTTGTGTTGGAAATGAACACGTTGGGCTGGTAATAGCAGACTCCTGTAGCTGTGCAGATGCACAGAAATCAACCTATCATTTTCCCTCTGTAATTAATTATAGGATGCAATTGATGCAGATCTAATAAGAATGCTCCCAGCTGTCAGATCCTTGAAACCACTGCAGAGAGAAATAAAATAGAAACGATCAAGGGATGGTGAATATGAAAGAGGTATTTGAAATGCAAGAAAGACAACATCTTTCTCCAAAAGAACTACCTGTGCTCTGAAAAGATGCACTACACAGGACAGTGTATTTAGATGTCCTTTTAAATAAACTAGAATTACGCAAGAAGGAAATGGAAACAGAACAATTTGCCCTGTGAAAAGCTGTCTCCTAACCAGGGGGAACATTACCAAAGCTCGGTGTAATCTGTGTAGACATAAATGGTGCCCTGCAGGAACAGGGGGGGTGTTTAAACGGAGCCTTTGAATATTTCAGCTGAATAAGATCCCGATTAAGAACCACAACCATTCCCATCCTTCCCACCGCCTCGCGTTGAGAAACGAGCCAAGCGCTAAATCTGTTTTCTAGTCGTTCCAGCCTCAACATGAAGTCCGACGATGGGCTGAGACCGAACTGCAAAGCCGCCCAGATCACCACAGCCATCATCAGCATCCCCACGCCGCCGGCGCTGACCCCCGAGGGCGAGAGCAGACCCTGCCCGGGCAGCCCCGGCCACGCCACGAACGTTCCCAGCTCGGCCACCGCCAGCATCGTCAAGGTGTCGGCTTTGTGAGGCGGGGGCAGGAGGCTCCGGAGCCCCTCTCCCCGCTGGGCTGGGGCGGGACAGCGGCGGCAGCGGCCGCGGACACGGGCGGAGGCTGCGGAGGGGACCCCGCGGGGACAGCGGGCACAGCCCGGGACGGGCCGGCAGCACCGCAGAGCACCCAGAGGGAACCCCCAGGGGCGGCAAACGGAGATTAACACTGTGTATCGCAGCACCTTTTACAAGGTTTTTAATGGATAATATTTATTCATGAGGAAATGACTGAAAAGGTGAAAAAAACAATGGATTTTGTGATTTTTTTTTTTTTTCCTTCATGGAGCAGGACCTTGAAACCAACCAAAATTTCACTTTTTTTTTTTTTTTTCTTTTATAGGAAAAGATTTAGACAAAAGAAGCCACCTGTCACAGCAGTCCCCTGCATCTCTGTGTGTGTGTGTGTGAGTGTGCAGAGCCCCTCGAGGGCACGGCCCTGCCAGGGAGGAGCCCAGCAGGAGCCAGGTGTGCACACACACCCCCACACACACACCTCCCACCCTGGATGCCATCCCCATTTAGACTATTTTGTATCCGCCTTTTAAGTCAATACAGTGCAACTGCAAACAGTGTGTTTGTCTGCTAATTATTGTCTGTGGAAACATATTTGTGGAGAAAAACAAAAAACAACAGTAAAAAAAAAAAAGAGGACAGGCTTTAGTAGAGTTTTAGTCCCACCTGGGTATCTGCTTTCTATTTTTGTTATCACTTACTTGTAAGAGTGTGACTAGACTACAGTTCTGTATTTTTAAAAAGGAAAACAAACCAAGGTAGGATTCTTTTTTAATACTGTGCACACAAATGGCAAAGAATGAAAGCACTGAACTCAACTGCATCAAATGTTCATGAGTCTACCAGAGGTTCCTTGTAATGTATGCCCATGCTTTTTATGGTTTGGTTTCTAGAGAGAAATTCCTTTGCTAGCACTGGACGTAGAACCCATTGTAAATAGTAGCCAAATAATGTCTGGATTTATACTTGATAATAATTAACCCCAGAGCCAAATATCCTGCATGGACAGAGAGGTATTTGGCTTTTTCACAGTCTTAGGGCTCCAGTTGTCCCATCCATGGCTTCTGGGCTGCATTGATTTTGGGGATAGACAAGGTCAGCAATCCCAGTTCTCCAGGCCCAGCACAGGATCTGCCTGAGAAGGGGGAGCAGGGCTGGAGTTTGGAAAGCATTTGCTCACGTGTGCTACAGACAGCATTTTCTATTCAGAGTCCTACACTTAGTCTGGGAGAAGTCCACTCATGACCTAGCAGCTAACCAAAACCTGAAGATCACTGTGTGGTACTGCCAGGTACCTCGTGCTGGGGCTGAGCCGTGCTCGGTGCTGGCACCTCCTCCTGGGGAGGATTCATCACAAGGAAATTCATGGAGCTGAAAGAGCTCATTGCCCCTGCCAAGAGAACTCTTTCCTGCCCTCCTGGAGCCCCTTTTGCAGGGGGATCCACGAGGGGCAGAGTGAGGAGCATCCCCCCTGCCCTGCCCCACCCTGCCTGGCTGATCCCCGTGCCCAAACCTCTCCAAGGCCACTGCTGTGCCCCCAGCAGCCCGAGGGAGCAGGGACCCCTCCCATCCCTGCCCTGAGCACGGATTTACCACCACCACCGTTAAAAGAACGGCTCAGAGGGTGTTTGAGGCTGCTCCAGCAAAGGGACGATGGTTTCTGTAACATCTGTCACGATCTCTCCCGATGTAATATTTATATGCACAAACACACACCTAGATCTGATTACAGACTCACACATGGATAGATAATTAATGCTGATTACACACAGGAGCTGGCCCCTGCTTTGCAGCACTCGTGCTGGGAGTGATGGCTGATGCATTAACTCAGAGCCCTCCTTAGGATCATCCTGGGGACAGCAGGGCTGTGGCTGAGCCTCAGCAGCTGCACCAGCTTTGTCATTTATTCCAGGGCTGTAATGTTACCCCAAACTATGTTTAGTCCTGTTTTAAAAGATTAAAATGCTCTGCCTTTTGCTGCTTCCTGTAGGAGGTTATAGTGCAGTTAATCTTACCATTACTGAGGGGTTTTTTTCTTGGTGTTTTATTTCAGCTTTATTTTCATTACCTGTCATCACCTGAGCACCCCAGCCCTTCTCGATCAGAGGCTTTGCTCTCCACCTCTGCCACCTTTGCATCCTCATCCCCACCGGCACAGAGCGAGGGTGAAACGCCCCTGTGCTGACAGGAGACAGGAATAAAAATTACAAAGAGTCAGGGTTTCCACATGGATTCTTGGTGCTGCCTTTCTTATTCCTGATTTGGTGTGAGTGCTGAACAAGGCACTGGACACCTCTGGATCTGTAAACAGCCCTCGTGGCAGCCCTGTGCAAAGCACTGCTGGGGCTTTTAACTGCTGTCAGCCAAACCTTTTGGAAAAGAGTGTAACAGTCAATTTTAAGAGGTTAAAGAGAAGGAGGAAAGCCAGTTCCAGGAGTTTCTGGCTGCCTGCTTGGGCTCTGATTGCCACAGCTTCTGTTTCCTTCCAAAACCCAGGAATTGTTATCCTTGCTGGGAACCACAGCTTGTGCCTCTGCCATGAACTGGGCAGGTGCTGCCCCACGCTGTCAGCTCCTCAGCACAGGCTCTCAGGGGACAAAAACACAGAGTTAAGGAAGTCTGAGCCTGGAGGAACAGAGCTAAAAGTATTTTTAATGGAGGCATTAGCTCCCTTCACCCTCTGAAGTCACCCAAGTAAAGCTTCCAAAAGCACCTGGAACTGTGTTGTGTAAAACACTCCTGGAGAGCACTGTGCACCCCTGGGAGCTGCAGGGACAGGGATCCATCCCTGGAGAGACAGGGATCCATCCCTGGATAGACAGGGATCCATCCCTGGAGAGACAGGGATCCATCCCTGCAGGGAGCTGCCCTACAGCCCCTCATTCCTGACCCAGTGGGGGCAGAATGGCTTCCCCAAGCTTTAGAATCCTCAAACAGCACCGAGAACAGCCCAAGCCACTCCTGAGAATTCCTGAGGCTGAACTTCACCTGAAGGATGTGGCTCATTTATTCCCTCCAGTGCTCCCAGTGCTGCCCTGCCTTACCAGCATCCAACCCTTGATGGGGCACACCCACCCCTGACCCACACAAAACCAGCACCTGGCCCTGCCCAGGGGGAAAGGGCTGCTCCAGCTGGGCCCCTCTGCCAGGAACGGAACAGAACAGAACAGGAACAGCCCAGAACAGGAACAGGGCAGGATCAGGGGCAGGAACAGCACCAGGAACAGCAGAGGAACAGCACCAGGAACAGCACAGGAACAGAACAGGAACAGCCCAGAACAGGGACAGAACAGGAATAGAACAGGAACAGCACCTGGAACAGCCCAGGAACAGGAACAGAACAGGAACAGGGCAGGATCAGGGACAGGAACAGAACAGGAGCAGAACAGGAACAGGGCAGGATCAGGGGCAGGAACAGCACCAGGAACAGCACAGGAACAGAACAGGAACAGAACAGGAACAGCACAGAACAGCACAGGAACAGCCCCATGAGCCCAGCAGAACATCAGGGCTGTGCTGGCACTGCAGCTCAAAGCCTTCCCCCTCCCCTCACTCCATGTGACTTCCTATAGTTTTAGAAAAAGAGATAAAAAAGGATCCTTTGTACAAAAAGCAAGTGGAAGGGCATTATTTTTTCAGATTTTCCTAAAGCAATATTAAAAATATCAAAGCAGCAACTCCCTTTTCCTATTTTATTTCCTTTCAAAATGTTTTTCTGAAGGAAAAATATTTTCACTGATTTTCAGCCTATTCTATCAATAGATTTCCTCTCTTCTCACCTGGCATTGAGCTGCTGACAGGATTCACACCCAGCTGGCAGCAAAGGATGAAAAATTTCTTTCACACATAGACCTGCTCTTCCCAAAAGCCACCTTTTGCTTTCATTTCCCTTAAAAAGACAACCTAAGTAACACACATGGCTTTAGTGTGAAATAAAGCTCATGGATAACTCAACATCCATCTTTCTTTAATTGGCCAGAAAGACCAAATTTAATCAGTGCCACTTGTTCAACCTAAACCTGTTGCTAATACACCTGTGCTGCAATCCAGCATTTGTCATTCTGGTCCAGACAGCTTAAGGTGTGTGCATGGAAATCAGATTAAAACCAGCCAAAGGATGCAATTTTCCTTCAAGATTTTGCTTTTTTTTTTACATAAAGAGGTTGCAAACATGTTGCATCTTACATGTATTGTAAAGAAAATTCAGGAAATTAAAAATCACATTTAATTTGTGTTTTGCAGCATCCCTTGGGCTTTGTAATGTTTTAATCTCTGGACTAAGGCAGAGTTACAAAGTCAGCACTCGTGGAGAGCTGGTGAACATCAGTAGCTTTGAACTGCAAACTTAATTCTGCTTTTAAAGTCAGCTGAATAAACACCTCTTCCACATCATTCACCCATCCAGTCTATCTCAATATTTCATTTTAGAACACTTATTTTTCTCCAACACTTGGAGCCAACTGCAGTAGATCCACAGGTTTAGAGCCCAAGTTTTTAGGCTTTGTATTTGCCAAAAACACTGTCCATGGTGATTTTCTAAAGCTGTAAGAGCAAAGGGATGGCACTGAACATCAGGAGCTGAACATCAGCAGCCTGGGCTCTGCTCCTGAGTTCCTGAGCAATCACTAAGTGACCTGGAAGAAGTCATTTCACCTCTCTGCCAATCCTACAACCTGTAGAGCAATGAGCACCTCCTCCTGCACTAAGCAGAGCTCAGGTCATGACACCCCAAAACGCCCTGGGCAATTCTGGAGACAGGGAGCTCTGGAGTGCCAGAAGTGCTGCTTCTGCTCAGGGAGCAGAACCTGTGCCAGAAATGCCTCAGGTGGAACAAAAGCCTGGGTCACAAAGAGCTTTGTGAAACTCCCTCCTCCTGTTCCCAGCCAGGTCTGTTCCTCTGTGTGTCCGTGTGTCCGTCCCCCTTTGGGTTAAACCAGTGCTACCCCCAGCCCCAGCTGGGGAAGGTCCCCAACGCTCTTCCCCAGTGTTCAGCCACCACTGGGAGCTCCCAGGGGCTCCTTGGACCAACCAAGTCTCTCAGAAGGGTGTGATGGTCTATTTTTGATAAACCAGTACGGCATTCCAATGCAATGGTGTTTTCTTTAGGAGTTCTATGTTATGAGAAGCTCTCAACCTTATTATTTTCTATTTTCGTACTTTAAATGGGCTTTGCTTTACAAATGTCAGAGGACAGACACAAAATGTACTGGACACAACTGCAGGTAGCTTCATTTGAGAACAACTTTCTAGAAGAACCAAGTTTCCTGTTGTCTTCTTTTGGAATTGTAGTGCATATGTTGAAACTTGTATATCATTTACAGTATTGAGTCTTGTGCCACTGCTGTACCTGATGTATCCAATCTGGATTAAACAGAGTATGTGCCACAAACACCAACAGGATGCTGTGATTTCTTCTAAAAACCTTCTGGGAGGTTCTTTTGGAGAACTTTGGGTGTTGACCTAGGCCACTCAAGTTGTATTTAAATACTAATTAACTCCTCCCTAAGCAATCATTAATGCAATCAGTGAGGTGTCACAGCACTGCAATAATGCAGATACTGAAGGGCTTACAGTGTCCTCTCTGTGAATGTAGGAATTGGAAACAAAATCCTGCTGTCTTGGCCTTTTCCAGCTATGCAG
Source organism: Pycnonotus jocosus (assembly GCA_013400435.1). Classification (NCBI taxonomy): domain Eukaryota; kingdom Metazoa; phylum Chordata; class Aves; order Passeriformes; family Pycnonotidae; genus Pycnonotus; species Pycnonotus jocosus. Next base: position 141,032 of record VWYP01025167.1, on the reverse strand, counting down.
ACAAAGGGGAAGCCTCTCCCTGGAGTCATTTGTGACACAAAGGGAGTAAGGCAGAAACAAAGCACAGAAAGAAAAACTTTCAAAATTAGTGAAGAGGAAACTCAGGGTCAGCACCCTGAGCCAGCCAGCACTCCCACCTTCTCCTGCCCCAGGGCAGCTCTGTACAAGCCAAACAGGAAATATCAATTAGTTTTAGCATTAACAGGTAATTCCACTTCTAATTAAAGCTTTCCTGTAAGTGCAAGAAGTCTGATATTGTTGCACCCAGAGGGACAGACCAATTATGATTGCTGCACATTTTCTACATAATTAAATCCTCTACCACACAGCTTGCTGCACACCTTGCTATAGGAATGTTATTTACACAGTGTTAATTAACTGGATTTAAATTAGCAATACAGGCTTTGAGATGCTCATTTCACTCTGCCACTTCACTGGGATATATCCAGTGCCTGGTGTTTACCAGGACAATCAGGGAAAATGGGATGATCACCAACTTGGAACAGACCACGGAGTCTCACAGGGAATTCAGCTTCACCCAACAGCCACAGGGAAGGCAAGAGGGAGGTGAGGGCCTGGCACAGGGTGCCCAGAGCAGCTGCAGTTGCCCCTGGATCCCTGGCAGTGCCAAGGCCAGGCTGGACACTGGAGCAGCTTGGGACAGTGGAAGTGTCCCTGCCATGGCAGAGCAAGGTGAACTTTAAGGTCCCTTCCCACCCGAACCATTCTGGGATTCCATGAAATACAACTGGGATTGGTTTGTATTTTCTCCTTTCTGACATTTCTTTTGTGGGAATGGCTGCCTTTTATCATCCTGGTTTTACTTTGGATTGTAAAGATTCCAACTGAGCATCCAGCTGTCTTTCTTTTCCTTTTATTAACAAATTGTAACATCGTCATTAGACCTGTGTAAAATGTTTACCAGACACAGCTGCTTAGAAAAAGACACCTCTTTTCTTCATCTCAAAGGACGTTGGTCTCATCTCAGTGTCCTTTAGAGCAGCACAGTTGTCACAGATCTGTCCAGTCCTGGTCCCAACCAGCAGCATCAGGACAATCTGTTGGAATTCTGGGATCAATCCCCATCTCTGAGGAGCTCCTGGAGATAGACTGAGTTGATGTGGTAGGCATTCATGCAGCTGAACTGCCAGTAGCTCCTGCTGTAGTGAGACACAGCTGTGTAGTAGCTCTGCCAGGCATCATAGTAACATTTCCAGTAATCCTCAGAGGCCCAGCCCTGGTAGGGAGCATCATCCCAGGAGCTGCAGCTCTGCTCCTCCTCACTCCTGCTCCTGGCAGGACTGGACAATTGATGCTTCTGGCTTTTCTTGTGTTTGGCATTTTGTTTCAGGCCTTTCTTTTTCGCTTCATGTTGCCTTGGGACGTGGGACGGCTCCTGAGGTTTCTGTGGTGCAGGACAGAACCCTGCCAGGCCCTGCCGTGCTGGGGGCACAGCTTTTGGGTGCTGTGTGTCTGCAAATGCCTCCAAGCACGAGCTATTGGCCCTGCTTTTAAAGGAATCCCTGGAGCTGCCTGAGCCATCACTGTCAGCAGACACATCCCTGATTGCTGCTGTCTCTGGGTGATATTCCATCTCCTCCCACTCCACATCCCCATTTCTGGGCAGCTCACCTTGCTCTCCTGGACCTGAGTAACTTCTTAAAATCTCCACCTCCCTCTCTGACCCTTCTTTAATGAAATAATTGTAGTCTTCAACAAAATCTGAGAAGCTCCAGTGATTGCTGAGTTGGTTTTTGAAAGAAGACAAGCATGGAATTTTGGGAAGGTTTTTTTTTAAGGCCTCCTCATCTGGAGCCTGAGTGCTGTGCTGTCCATCCCTCCTGGAGGTGGGTTTGATTTGATTCCTCTGCTCTGTGTGACACCTGGAAGTTTGAGGGGTTCTACTATTTTTCTCTACATTTGCAGGATTTGTACACTTTTTAATCTGTTTTTGCTTCAGAGTCCTTTTTGGCCTTTCTACAGAAGAATTATCCCTTGGAAGATTAGAGGGAGGCTGAGGTATGTCTGAAAAGCCATTCTGGACAGGCTGCAGCACTGGTTGCTCTGGTTTAGGACACACAGTGTCACAATTCACCACAGGGCTCACAGGTATTGCAGGTTTAACTTCTACCTCCCCATCTTCAAACTGCTCCATCATTCCAGGAGGGATTGGCTCTGCACAGAGAGAAACAAGCAGCCACTCAGCCAAGTGCTTCCTTCCCTCTGAACTCACACAAGCACCCAAGTGAAGCTTATCAAAATTGCACATCAGACATCAAGTGAGGGCCACAAACCAACCCCTTCAATGCCTGGAAGAGTTTAAAGAGCCAGAACATTTCCTTCACAGAAGGCATCAGAGGCTGCACAAGGCAAACAACACTATGTTACTTGTCAGGAGCAGAGTGTGAAGAACATGGACTAAAAGCAAAGCAGCCCCAGCAAAGAAGCCACATATCAGCCCCCCCCAGGCCTGTGTGAAGCTCTGACTATCAGGAAACCCCCAAGCCCAGCTGCATCCCCAGCACAGAGCCCACCTGGCAGAGGGAGAAGCTGCAGGTTGCACTTGTGAGCAATTCTCATCATGGTGTTCTCCTCCTCACCACGGCAGCAGTAGGTGACAGCCAGACCCAGGGTGCCTGTGAGACAGAGCAGAGCACAGTTAGGTCCCAGCAGGGGCAGCAGGGGCAGCAAGGGAGCAGCAGGGGCAGCAGGGGAGCAGGGCCAGCCCCAGGGCTGTCCCTTGTCCCCACCAAAGCGCCCAGCTCGGCCGATGCGGTGCATGTAGGTCTCCCAGTCCAGGGGCACATCCAGGTTGATCACCAGGTTCACCTTCTCTGCATCAATTCCACGAGATGTCTGCAGGAAGGAGGAGGGGAAAAGGGCAGTGAGAGCTGGGTAACTCCACAGAGCTTTAAATAAATACAGAAGCACAGTGAGGCTGGATCCACAGTGGGGTGGTGTGGGCCAAGCTCCCCAGGGTCAGCCCCAGCTCATGTGGCACTCACAGCACACTGCCCACAGAGCAGCTTTGAGCTGCAGAGCAACACAAATCAAAAACTATTTCTGAGCCAGATCACAGAATGGGTTGGGTGGGCCCTAAAAGTATCATCTCATTCCAGCCCCTGCCACAGGCAGGCAGATGAGGAATGGGGGTGATTTCTGAGCTTCGCAGTGAAAATAAGTCACAGCCCACGGTGCTTTATCAGCACATTTATGGTCCCTCCAATTCCAAGCCAAATCTAATCCTCTGGAGTAACTTTATGTGCAATACTCCTGCATGCTGTAAAATTTGCAGAGCAGTTAATAAATTTGAAATAGAATCTATAAAGAGCTTGTTTGAAAGCAGTAAAAGCTCACCAAGTCTGTGGAAATCAGAACTCTGCAGTGGAATTGCTTTAATTTAGCCATGGCATCAAGGCGCTGGTTTTGATTCATGTTGCCTAGGAAGATAAAAATTAGAAGCAGGTTACATTCTTCATCTTTATGCCCCTCACATTCTAGAAAATGCTGCTTTGTATCATCAGAAATAAATCAGAAACTTCCTCAAACATCAGTTCCATACCAGTAGAGAAGGAACAAACAAAACTGGAGAACTCAGGTCACCCATTACAAAAAGAATTCTTTTCTTTGTACATTGAGTCTTAAAAGACCTATGAAGATTCAAATGCTGTTCTCAGCCATTTAACCAGAGGTTCTGCAAGGCAAGATTTAAGATAGATTTTCCTATTTTAGGCCCCATTTATGCACAGTTTCAGTGGAATCAGAAAGTTGTGACTGGATTTACCTGAAATGCACTCGGCAGGGAAGCCTCTGGATGTCAGTATTTCAGCCAGATGTTGAGCCCTGAGGGAACACACACACTGAAAACTGGAAATAAAACCCCAGGCCTAACAACACTTGGGCAGTTCTTAGATTATTCTCTACAGCCAAGGACTGCAATCTGATATTTTCAGTATTTCCCACTGCATTCCTCAGGCTGTTTTTTATGACCTGATGTTTGCAGACTGCTCTGAGACCTCAGGTCCCATAAATTTATCCCCATACACAGAAATTTATCCATGGCTGGACATTCCAACCACTGCTTTCAAATAAGCTTCCTCCAGGTGTTATTCCAAATGTATTACCTGCTGTGCAAATTTGAGAAGACTAAGGCTTGGTTGAAAGGAATCTTGCTGAACAACTCCTGCAGGTGCTGAGTTTTTTCCTCAAAGGTTTTATGTGGGAGGGGATGGGAATTCACAATTTTGTAGTACTGCTTCAGCCCTGAGCAGGAAACCAAAACAACAGATTAGGGGTTGCCACAAAAACATGCACAGAGTTCTGTAAACATGTGATACTGCAGCTGAAGGGAAACTGCAAACAAGGGCACACACAAGAACCTCCAGGAGTTTTTCTTAAAAGGCTGATTTTTTTTTTTTTGAGTGGATAGAAAAAAGCAGAGAGTTCCATTTGTCACCAGTATTTTAAAAATACAGAATCACAAACTGGTTTGGGTTGGAAAGGCTTTTAAAGACCTTCTCATTCCACTTCAAGATTCACTACATTAACACTGGGGATCAATATTCACAAACTGAACAGCTCAGATAGGGATGAAATCACAAGAAATCGTGCATTCCAAAGGCACAGGTTTTGGTTTTAGTGTCCTCCTCTCAATCTCTTGCTGACTGTGTCACTCTGAGTGCTTTATGTGCTTACCAAGAAGGCTTGGATCCGTGGGGTTCAGCCTGACAAACGTGGGCTCCCTCATGTACCTGGTGAGAGCAGCAGCCAGGGACTCAGGGTAGGTGGCTGAAACTGCCAACATCTGCTTATTGACTGGCAGGGAGGAGTAGATCCAGCTGAGAGACAAAAGCACAGCAATTATTCACACAAATGTACCTGCCCTAAGGACACAGCCAGGAGAGAAGAGCTGTGCCTCACTTGATCTGCTCCTGGAAGCTGCCCTCCTCCAGCAGCTTGTCAGCCTCATCCAGCACAAAGAGCCGCACGCTGCCCGTGCTCAGGTAATCCAGCTCGATCAGCTGCTTGATCCTCCCTGCAGGGGAGGGAAGGGAAAAACTGCTCCAAAAACGGGAACCGAAACATTCTAACCACGAACTTCTAAAGTATTCTTGAATTACCATTAATGACAACAAACACAGCCCACCCGGTTATTGAACTGTGCAGATCCCAGGGCACCCAAAGCACAGCAAAGCTGCTCCTACCTGGGGAGCCCACAGCTATGTGGCACCTCTTCAGCCTGCTCCTGTCCTGGCTCAGGGGAGTCCCTCCGATGAACACATGGCACTCCAAGCCTTCCATTTTAATCCCAATCGTTGTGATCACGGCGTGGATCTGCACAGCGATCTCCCTCGTGGGAGCCAGGATCAGGATCTGTGCGGGGCAAGGATTAGAAGGGAGGATGGAAGCCGCAGGATGGCGCTGAGAGCTCAGCCCCAGCACCCGCTGATTTAACACGCGCTGTCTCACGGCCCCCAAAGCCGTTATCCCCCAAAAAGAGCGATTCCCCCTGGCACGGCCCCGGGCCGGCTCACCTGCGTGGCGGGGCTCTCCAGCAGCACCGCGTCCAGGGCGATGGTGGCGAACACGCAGGTCTTGCCGGTGCCAGACTTGGCCTGCACGATGAGATCTGCAAAGAGCGGCCACGGCCGTCAGGGCAGCCCCCGGCGTGTGCCCGGCCCCGCGCCCGGCCCGCCCGCTCACCCAGCCCGCAGCGCCCCAGCGGGATGGCCTTCAGCTGCACCGGCGACGGCCGATGGAAGCCGGCCGCCTCCAGCCCCGCCAGCACCGGCGGAGACAGCAGGAGAGAGCTGAAGTCGGAGGGGCCGCCGGGCACCAGCACGTCCCGGGTGCGGAACCGGCCCTGCGCATCCCTGGGCGCCGCCATCTTGGCGGGGCGGGAGGGGAAGGCTCGCGAGAGGCGCCCGGAGCCGCCAGGGGGCGCCCGGCAGGGGAACATGGCGGCGGCTCCGCCTCAGGGCGGGCACGGAGCGGGACGGGCGGGCTGATTGTGCTGTGCCCTGCCGGCTCGGGTACAAACGGGCCGTGCTGAGCTGTGCTGAGCCCTGCTGGCTCGGGTACAAACGGGCTGTGCCGTGCCAGCTCGGGTACAAACGGGCCGTGCTGTGCCATCCCGGGTACAAACGGGCTGTGCTGTGCTGTGCTCTGCCAGCTCGGCACCGCCACGGAGTAGCCCCAAATCACCGCTGAGTGCGGCTCCTGCCCTGCACAGAGACCCCAAACCCTCCCTGTGCCCGGGAGCGCTGCCCGACCGTGCCCTGAGGCAGCCCCGGGGCCGTGCCCATCCCCGAGGGCAGCGCACAGCTCACACAGCGCACGATTCATGGCCTACGGAACATTACTACAAAAAATTAACAGTGTGGTATTCACTCAGCAAAGGGCAAATGTGGTAATCTGTATGTGCGTTACTTACTACCCTCTGTAGGCCACTTATTTTAAATCGTGGGTGGGTTTATGAATATCAGCTTTTATCGCAGCACTTCAGAGGCTCTGGACACGCAGCTTCCATTCATTGCAAGGGGATTTGGAAAATCTCCACAGTGGCTTCTACTGTACAAGCACATACACTGTGTCATTATTCCTACAGTGCCGGGCAGCCTGAATGAATTTTAATGGCTTTGGTGTATCACAGGCTTGGTCACGCCTTTGAAATTCCTCATATCTCTATTCCTGATGGGGGAGAAAAGTCTATCAGATTCTATTCAGTTATTTTTTATTATGATGGTATTTTCCTATGAATATCGGAATACCAAACATGTAACCCTGCAGGACAAAGAGCTGGTCCAGTTTGCAGCTCTCCACCAAGGGAGAGCACACCAGGTGGTTGGGACTGTGCCCCAGAGCACAGGTAACAGGATCTACAGGCATTCTGCTGTTCCAATTATTTTTTAATTTTTAAGTGGATATTCTCATCGGTCCTCAAGGGGAAAGAGTCTCCGACATGAGATAATTGTCTCTGGATAAATCTGGGAAAGGAGACAGACAAAGACACCTGGACATAACAAACATTTGATTAAACAGAGCCTTTCATAACCCTTTTAAATTGATGTGATTTGAACAGACAAGAAAGAGCAGTGAGGAGGGACTGTTCCCAGGGGGGAAGGGCAGCGAGGAGGTCACAAAACAACCCCCAAGAGCCATTGCAGGAACTGCTCCTCTCTCTGTTTTTCTCCCTTATTCCTTTTCTCCCAAGGTTTCATGCAAGTTGCAACACAACCAAGGTGATGTGGAGACAGCCGTCATTCTCTGTGGTGCATTACTGAGACGTTCAGACACTGCACCGTCAGTGACAAAGATGCTGCTGTTTGTTATTTCATTTTCCTTCAGCTGGTCAATGCAAACAGGCTCCAAGCCGTCTCCCTGTGTGTGAGACACCCTTGGCAGATCTGTTGTCCCTCTCCCGCTGCTTTTGGCCCTGACTGAGGGAGCTGTGTCACATTTCAGCTCCTGCCGCTCTGTCAGTCCATCCCGTGAAAGGTTTTGTTTTAACCCTCATTCCCGTAGGAAATCTGCCCTGCTGCTGCTCCTCACTGTGTTGGGAGCTCAGTGTAGGTGCTGTGCTGTGCTGTCAGTCCCAGTATAAAGAGGAATCTGAGCCCTTCAGGCCTCGCTTTACCTCAGTCACTCTCCAGCACTGAATTCCCATTGCCGACCTTCACATGTCAGCCCCGCCAAGAGGAATCTGCAGCTTTGCCATGACATGGCTTTGCTTTTGCTTGCAGTAAGAGCCAAAGGAAGTATTCCTGCTCCAAAGAGCAGCCTTTGGAAATCTTGACATTTAATCTGAATACTCTGCAGGCAGAGTATGTCCTGGGAAAGGATTTAGGTTAGCAAAAGAAGCAGATGAGACATCCTTCAGAGCTGCAGTATTACTAAAATAACAGGTTCTTTTGAAGGGATATAAACTCTAGCTTGGGGTCACAAAAATCCTTGAGGTTTTAGGACATAGAAAAGCCCTGCTAGGGAAAATTCTTCCTTCCATGCACACTGAGAGCATGTTTTATTCCTCCAAGAAAGTGCTCACCACATTTTTGTCCCTGCTAGAAAGTGCGCATCACATGTTTGATTTTGATTCCGTGCTGGACTCATTTTCCCCTAAATCTGTGTATCAATGTATCAGCTTTAGGTAAATGATGTTCTAAGAACATCTAAATTATGTTCTAAATGTTCTAAGGCACCTCTGAGCGATGCTGCTGATGCTCAAGGTTGGGTGGTCACTATTCCACCTTATTTCAGCCTAACACCTGCAATACCAGTACTTAGTACTTGTACTAAATACTTCCCAAAAATGTATTCACCTCCTCCTTTTGTTATAAATCTACTCTTCATTTCCAACACTTGAATTCTTGTTGTGACTCTTTGAAATACTGAGGTAAAATGCTCATGGATAATCTGTATTGGCTTCCAGAACTGGTGGGTTGTGTCTATTTTAGGAATATATTCATTATAGATTTGGGCATTGCTACTGCAAACAGGCACCAGCCTTGCCTTATTCCTCTGCCTTCAAAGGATTTGTCTTTCATATCTGTCAAGACATGGAATTATTCAGAGCAAATCTGGTTTACCTAATATTTGCAGAATATTTTGAAAGTGAGATAATCTCATCCTCCTCTCCCAGATGTTTTCAGATTAAGACAGGGAAGTTTCTCTGTTCTCTGCAGCACGTGTGAGTCACTCTTTGGAGTGTGGGATGTATTTGTGTTTACACTGCCATGGAAACTGTGTTTGTTCTCTGCACAGTAGAGCCCAGGACAGTGAAAGGGCCATTGATCCCAGCAGAGACAATCACTGCATGCCCACCACCGAATATTGACTCTGAGCACCCTGCACATCCACTTGCCCTCTGGAAAAAAAAAAACTGCATGGCAAGTTACCAAGGAGCAGCAAGTGTTGGGAGCAGCAGAATCTTCTCCATTGCTTTAGTAACTGACAAAGTTGTGGGTTTTTCCCAGCGAGTCTGGTGCGTGGAGTTGTCATAAATAGTAATGGTGAGGAGGAGGAGGATGGTGATGCCTTTGCATCCATCTAAGGCTCATTTCAGTGCCCTGCTCTGGAATGGATTTGGTCCCTTGTCAGGCACATTCTTCCCAAGGATCACAGAGAGCTCTCCAGATTTCAGATGGAATCTTGAGCCCACGGGGGAGTCACCACAGGCACATGCAGGGTGCAGCTGCAGATAAAAGCACACAGACCTAAGGGAGCGGGTCAGAGCAGCGATTTCAGCTCTGCACAGAGAAATGCCAGTATTTATCCTGTTGTTTTCCTCCAGATAAATAAACATCATCCCATTTTAATCTTAGATACCAAGATTTGATAAATTATTTTTTCAGCTCGTATGAGCAGGATCTAGGTCACGAAAATGCAGTGAGCTGAGATGAAATCCAACAGTGGTTCAGCACAAGGCAGCACAGTGGCTGCACAAGGAGCTGCCCTGGTACTTACTCCTGGCACTGCAGGGCAGGCAGAGCAATGTCAGGGGCTGGAATTTGGCTGGAGCAGCATTAAAAGTTTTTATTTTGGGAATAGGGCATAGTGAGGTTGAGGCATGTCAGAACTTTGTAAAGGCCACAAGTGCAGAGACTGTGTGCACTAAATTAGACTTAATGGAAGAAACAGTCAGATTTCCAGGGGTATTTTATCTCTTGATGCACAAATATAAAACCAGACAAAGTTCTGACATTATATCCTTACCTATCGTGGCTGGGTGTTTCTGCCTCAGTGGGTTTAAACAAGGATGGATGCAATTCAGGTCATGCTGCAGCTGAAGTGGGAGGAAATTGTGAAAGGTTTGTCGTCAGTGTGCAAGAAAGTCGAAAGGAAAGAAAATTCAGCGATAACCACGCTTGTTAGTTCAGCAAAGAAGTCACGTGGGAGCCTGGAGAAACCAGATCAATGAACTGAAAGACAACATGAGATGAGCCTTCAGCTGTGAAGGGATGGATGTTTCCTCAATCAGGAAGGAACGAGGCAGTTCACAGAAGTGGAATACTCCATTCTGAAGGAGTATTCTAATTTTTGCCCAAGGATCTCAGTTTTTCTTTTTATCCTGAAATAAACCATGTAGCTTTCTGCTTGAGGGTGTTTTATTCTTGGCTCTGTATTTTCTCGGAGATCTGATTTTCCACTGCACTGCACCATCTGCTCATGGTTTACACCACGACAGAGCAGAAGGAGTGCAGGGCCTGGCATGAGGTGTCGGTGCTGCTTTGAACCAGTTGTCTACACGCAAGAGAAAAATGCTGCTTAGTAAGGAAATCCTACTGAGAAAATAGTTCAGATTTTTCTCTCCTCTTGCAAGTTCCCAGGAGTTTGGAGCACATGAATATTCTGGTCTTGTCTTTATCCTGTGCTCATGAACTCCTTTATCAGTCTCCTGGGACAGGAGCAGCCCCGGAGGCTGGAAAATGGATCAAAAAGATGTCCTTAGCAGAAGCCAAACAGAGCCTAGAAATTCTTCCTGTTCATCTGCCAGAAGATCACAGAGTTTGGTGTCTTGCAAGAGGCACAGGAGCTTGCAGCATCTGCCACTCGCCTTGTACACGTGCAGGTGGCCTCCTGAATCCTTGACATGTGCTGAAGGTAAAACATTGTGTAAGTTCAGTTTGATCCTCCCCAAAACCACGGGGAGCGTTGGTATCCCTGCTGTACTGCAACAGTCAAATGTGAGAGCACCAGTTCAGCTCAGGAGCGATGCAGTGGCCAGGCCTGGGGCTGAGCTGGCCCTTTTTGCCCATGTCTGGGACACTGCAGGGGCCAGGGCAGCCGGGGCACTCCCTGGCACTGCCTGTGCCTCTGGAGCTGCCCCAGCCAGGGGCACCCCGGCTCCTGGGGCCATCCCAGCCCTTCCAGCCTTCCATCCCTGCCTGGCTCCTCACCCTGCCATATGCTGGGATAGGCTGTGGACATCCACAGCCGACCCCACCCCTGGGGAACAGCCAGCTGGCCAACAAATCCTGCCAGATTTCAGGAAAAATCATAGCTGGGCTGGCTGGTTTACACTGTAAGAAAGAGCTGAGACTGGCAAGGACCCACTCACATCATGGCATAGCCTGCTGGAAGTGATTCACTTTTTGATAAGGTCATTTCTCTAATAAATTATTATCTTTACTGCCCCTCGTTCTACAGAGCCTCCAAGAGAGACGCTGTTCCCTTGCTGAACAGATGGGAAATGAGAGCCCTGAAATGAGCGAAGAGACAGGAAATTTTGACCCATAATAACCGAGACATTGGAAGGATCAATAAACATTAACTCTGGAGTGTTTTCCAAACATATGTGAAAGGGCAGATTGCAAATTTCCCATTTAAATTGGATTTTGACACAAAGGTCAGCTTTCGAAAACACTGAAACTATAAACAAACCGATTTCTATAAACAAACCGATTTCTATCAACAAACAAGCAAATAAAACAAATCCTATTACCTTCTAACAAAATGTTTTCCTCCAAAACACAAAGACCTGGAGAGGCAAAAATTTTAGCTAGTCTTTGTGAAATTTATGGGGAAAAAACCCCAAGTAATTACATTTTTAATCCCAAATTTGAAAACACAAGGTAGTATTTCTCCTCCTATCAAGTTTTTTAGCATTGCAGAATGACTCAGACAAACCTTGTTAAATTATCACGAGGGACTCAGCATTTATCATCTAAACAACACGTTTTTCAAATAGGAATAATATTTATTTGTGAGAAACACTCAAAACTTCAAACCCTTTCAAACTCAGCGCAGTTATGAAGTCTGATGATCCAAAAGTGTTTGTATTTTTTTTTCCCGGCTCGCATGTCCATCTGTTTGGTGTCCTGTGGTGAGAAGCAATATTAGATCTTGTTGATGTGAGATAAAAGAGCCCCGGTCCGACATCCCCAAATACCCCGGAGTTTTGCAGGTGCTGCTGCATGCACAGAACTGCCACGGGCTGAAACCGCGCCTGCGAACCAGCGAGGGGAAACTGTTCTGAAAATAACCCCCGTGGAGCACTTGGAGCAGCTGCGTGTGCAGCTCTGTCCCTGACAAAGGAGCGTGTGTCCCTGCCCGGGGCACCGCCACCTCCCCGGGACACGCACAGGACCAGCCCCGGCCCGCGGGGAGGACAAAACGGGGACAACCACAGCCGGGTGGCTTGGCAATTTCTCCCGATTAAAGCCATGTAGGTTAATCCGCGCTTTTGGTGGGGTGGTCCGCGCCCGCGGAGCAACGTGCAGAGCGCGGAGCGCGACAAACTAAAGCGGCCGAGTTGTGCTGAGAGCAGGGCCCGTTCCGAGCACGGGCGGAGCGCTGGGCCGGCTCTGGGGAGCGCTGGGCCGGCTCTGGGGAGCGCTGGGCTGGCTCTGGGGAGCGCTGGGCTGGCTCTGGGCAGCGCCCGCCGCCTCCAGCAGCGCTGCGAGCGCCGGGGCCGGGCGGGGGGATGCGGCTGCCCCCGCCCC
>VWYP01025167.1:113812-127791 GCA_013400435.1 Pycnonotus jocosus | reverse complement strand
CGGGGGTCCCGCCGCTCCCATCCCCGTGAGCAGGGGCAGGTCCCGGTTATGGGTCGGGGGTCCCGGTTATGGGTCGGGGGTCCCGCCGCTCCCATCTCCGTGAGCAGGGGCAGGTCCTGGCCAGCGGTGGCCGCTCGGGGTCCGTCTGTCTGTCCGAGAGAAAGCGCGGCGGGGGCGTGCGGGGGCTTTAGGGACAAGCTGGCAGCCCAGGTCAGAAATCAGAGAAGCAGCCCCGGAGCTGGACAGGAACAACTTTGTGGGAATGAAAAGGCTGTAAAGGGAGCGCGCTGGCACCTCCGGTACCCTGTGAAAACACTTGTTTAATAGGAAAGGCTTTGTCAGAAAGGAGCGCTGTTTTCGCCCTCCTGCCGCTGCTGCTCGGGGGTAACCTCACTGCCGGGGCTTGCTGGGGCTTGTCCTCCAGCCCGGGGCATTGCCGGGGCTCCGGGGCTGGCTGGGGTGGGTCGGGAGGAGGAACTGATACTTCCCAAAATAGGGTTCCAGTGCGTCTGGCTGGGAGTCTGCCTGATCCTGATAAATAGATAATGAGAACAAAAGGGGAAGACAAGGCAGAGCGAGGACGGGTGGGTGAAGTTTCTGAATGCGAGAAAGCTCCCGGTTGGGACTGGAGAGGAGGCTGATTTCAGCCGGGTCCGTGCTCCCTGGGGCTCGGAACAGTGCCTGCATTGCAGGAAGCATTCCGTGTGGAACAGCAGCCGGTCCCTGCCGGGCAGGCCGGGTTCCAGCTGTGCCCAGGGCAGTGCCAGCGCTGGAGAGCCCTGTGCTCCTCCAGATCCGGGCTCTTGTGAAACACGGGCTGGGGCAGTGCCCTTTCACTCGCCACAAATGTGGCAGCACTCACTTTTGACCTGCTGGCGTTGCCAGTGTTTCCCCAGCAAACACAGGAGGTGAAAGATGAACTAAAACAAAGGAAAATGGGAGTCACTGGTGTGCTGTACACTGAGGGTGATGAATGAAATGCAAACTGCAAACAGTACAGAATAATCACAGAGCTCTTCAAAATCTGACTGAGTGGGAAGGTGAGATGGGAGAAGGAATAACTTCCAGAAGAACATCCTAAGAATAAGGTTCCTAAATCAGTGTTTTGTCTTCTAACCACATTGGTTTTGTTATCTGAGTGATATTTCTGTAGAGGAGCCCAGACTTTGCACCTCTGAGTCTAAACCATGCCTGTTTGTAGTGCAAACTGCAACTTCTGAAGAGAAACAGAAAGGCAGATCCCTCACACTTAATGTAAAAGCCAGAAATAAATACTTTAAATGAGAAAATTCTGGCTTTTTTCAGTCCTTGTAGGAATCTATTTTTTTCAATTGTAAAAATGCAACAGTTTTTATTATATTAATAAACTATGACTTAGCCTGGCATAAATCTGTGTGTATGCTTGGCTTAAAAAACTGGGAAGGGGCAGCTGTCACCTTCAGCTGGACGAGCTGTGACTTGACTGAGAGCAGCCTGGGTCTCCATACATTTGGTTTTCACCAGTCACATTCGTTCCCCCTCCCACCGCTGGGTTTTTGTTATTCAGACTTTAAAAACTTCCTTTCACACGGGATCCCAGCGCAAATCCCAGTTGTGGGACATCCGCAGGGTGCAGCTGGCCACAGCCCGGGGTCACCTCGTGCAGCTGAGGCAGCTCAGTGAAAGTGGGAGCTGTGGCAATGGGAACGAACCATCCTGAGCAGGAACAGCTTGTAAAAATCAGTCGTGGCCCCGTAGCCTGAAATTAAAATAGATTAATGTTTCTGTAAAGAGCAGCTCGAGGGACAGCTGGGCCCATGTGCACCGCGGGCTCTGGAGCTGCTGCTCTGCCCCTGTTGCTGCCCCGCTGCTGGGCAGGTGCTGCCCCAGCCTTTGGGTGCCCCAGAGCCACAGGCAGCAGTGCTGAGAATGGCTTTGGCAGCTGAGTGGGGCACAGCACGATGCCGGCAGCCCCATGGATTTAGGAACACGCCAGGCTGTGTGCAGGAGCAGCCCTGTGTGCAGGGGGGTTCTGCAGAGCTGCCCCCCGTGAGGAGCTGGCATTGTTGGGGCTGCCCAGGGTCACAGGGAAAGGTTCCACACCGTGCATCAGCAGGAGTTTCGTTTGTCTCAGTGCAAGCGGCCTCTGCTTTGGTGAACCAGACTTTTGGCCAGTTTTGAGGAGGGGATTTTCTCAAAACGCAGTGGATGTTGGCACAGCTCCCAGTTCCCAGGGAAAGGTTGTCTTCCAGTGCAACTCAATCCCCCACCAGTGTGAGACAGGAGGATTCCAGCTCTGTTTTTCCTTTCCCTTGCTTTGTTTATTAAAAACATATTTAATTGCTTGGCTGGGGCTGCTGGTGAGCCCACCCTGTGTCACCTGTCACCACCGCGGGCTGTGCCAGGCGGGTCCGAGCAGCGAGGCCGGGCATGCTGACCCTGCTCTGCCCATTTCCTCTGGGGAAGCTCTGCCAGGGCTCCCGAGCATCAATCTGACCCCTTTCAGTCAGCGAGGCAGAGATCTGCTATTCCAGCCGCGTGTTTTCCATTGTAAGCTGATCGTTTCTGGCATGTGTGGTGTCCCTTTGAGTGGAATTCATTCAGAAGCTTCCACATGGGAACGCTGCACGGGCAGGAGAGCCTGAGCTGACACAGCCATTCAGGGCCTGCTGCGATCAGGGCTGGCATCCTCCTCACCCCGGGCTCCCTCCAGAGCTGTGCCAGCTCTTTGCACCTCGGCCCCGGCTGCAGGAAATACTTCAGCCCTCGTTCTCCCTCCCTGGAGATTTATGGGCGCTCTGTGGCTTGTGGGAACGTGCAGCGCTGGTTTGTGGGTCTGCTGATGGAATGAGCTGTGCTTCTGCGCTCCTGTCAGCTGTGACAGTTGTGAAATGTGCCCCAGAGCTTGGGAATGTGCCATTGGTGCAATTAATCCCCATCCTCAAAGCCCTTTGGGCTGCATGGGCTGCACTGGCAATCTGCAAACGCCGTCCTGAGGCACAGCAGAGCTGTGAACAGCACAGAGCCTTATCTCAGCTGGAAGATCAGATGGAACACGAGTTGTCTTGCTGAGGGATGAGCAGAGAGGAGTTTGGTGTCCGTGCCCCACGCTGCACGTGGCAGTGCCTCCCTGCACTCTGACACCAGCACAGCTTGCACTGATGTGCAGCAGCATCACACATGGACCCTGGGATGGGGGCTTGGGGCTCATCTGCAGCTAAAATAAATCCTTGGTTTGTGTCTGGGGGTGCTGAGTGCATGGGGCAGCTCAGATAAATCCTTGGTTTGTGTCTGGGGGTGCTGAGTGCATGGGGCAGATTTACCTGGCACGCTGGGTTTGTGTGGCTGTAACAGGAGAGGGAGCACAGCCATGTTTTGCTGTGCTTGTAACTTTACTTGGTGTGTTTTGGTGTTTCAGATGAATCCAGGATATATCTGGGGTTTCTGTTGCTTTCTTCTGGGAGGAAAAGTCTTTAAGTCACCACTCTGACTTGAACTTCTAATGTTCTTCCTGCACATTTGTCATAAATGCATCGAATTACTGAGTTTGATAGAGTCTGACTCCCTTCTTACATTAATTTATGTCCTGGTAGACAATGTCTCTTGCTATGAATATCCTGCAGGAACAGAACATTTGGTCTGAGTGAAAAATACAGCCAATTATTTTTACTCTTTGTCTCAGCCCGGGTCCTATTCCGGTAACTGTGTCAGGCTCCGGGAGGAGCTGCTGTGTTTCCATTGCTGCTCTCTCTGGAGGGGCAGCTCGGGTGCTCTGCAGTCTGTGAGGCACAAACGGCAGCCCTGAGGCTCTGCTGTCACTGCAGCAGGTGGAGCAGGCAGCTCCATGTGTGTCTCTGCTGGTGCAGGGCCCTTTTTGGGTGTCGTCACCCCTGGCTGCTGGAGGCAGTGCCAGAAGGTTGGGAGGTGGTCACAGGATCTCGTTCCTTGGTGTTCTGAGGGAGAGGTGCAAAGGAGTGGCTCGACAGCAGATGTCCTGTCAGTGTAACTGGGGAGAGAAGGCAATCACAGGCTTTGTCCTCTGGGTTATTTCCACAGAAGTCACCTAAAGATGGGGATGGATTTTTTCAGACTCCCAGCA
Organism: Pycnonotus jocosus; assembly: GCA_013400435.1. Classification (NCBI taxonomy): domain Eukaryota; kingdom Metazoa; phylum Chordata; class Aves; order Passeriformes; family Pycnonotidae; genus Pycnonotus; species Pycnonotus jocosus. The sequence goes on along the minus strand of VWYP01025167.1, from coordinate 123,713 downwards.
TCACCTAATCAGGAATGTTAAAGAGCAGATTCCCAGGGAAGCAGGTCTGGGCTGAACACTGACACTTTTAACCATCATCTTCAGTGGCCAGTCTGTCCTTCTGTGGTCTCTCCTTGGATTGTGAGTAAAAGTCTGAAGATTGGAGTCATTTTTGGCCCGTTTTTATCCTGGTTGAGGAGAATTGATTTTTCTGGTTTGCCTTTAAGCAGAGAGTGTGATTGGGAGCACAGAACAATATCCCTGCCGTGGGAAGGAAGGTGGGTAATGGAGTGATGTGAACCACGTCTCTCAGGGTTAACATCTGCTCAGGATCTATTGAAATTGTTGTGAGGGGGAGTCTCGGGTTCAGCCTCAGCATCCTTCCTCTTCCAGATGAGCTGTGAGCTCACAGTCAGCATCCCCGTGTTCACCTCACATACCCTGGGGAGACAAGAGCTAAAAAATACTCAAAATCATTGTGATAAAATGCAAGGACTGAAGGACAGCTGCAGGCCCTTGGCATCCTCCAGGGGAAGGAAAAGCAAGGTGGAACCTGGAGCTGGAGAGCAGCTCTGGGTGAGCTGTGCAGAGCAAGGCTGTGCCCAGCCACAACTGCAGCCTTGCTGGGGATTAATGCAGTTAGTGACCCAAAGGAAAACACAGGAACAATATCATCAGCTCAGCAGTTCTAAAATCATTTCAGTCTCTATTATGTCATCTGCTTTAAATACCAATTGTTTGGTGCTGGGTCTGCTGCCCATCAGAGCTTTTATTAAGAACTATTTGCCATTTGTTCTTTCCTGTCCTCTTTGCAATAACTTCCTCTCCGTGCTTGTCTTTTACCTAAGAGCTGGACATCTGTCTTCCTCCTCGTTGTGACAAACACACTCAGGGCTCTTCTGCCCTGCTCTGTGTCCTGGGATTTTCCTTTCCATCAGCATCACAAAGCTGCTGCAGCCCTGGGCAGGCAGAGTGTGGATGGGCTGGGAATGCAGAGAGCTGAGACTCCAGGAGATCCATTGGAGATCCATTGGAGACCCATTGGAGATCCATTGGAGATCCATTGGAGATCCATTGGAATGGGATTTGGAGAGCTGGGTGAAGGGAGATGTGAACAGAAAAACATCAGTTCCCAAAGTGGCTGGGGAAAGTTACTCATTCACCTGAGAAGTGGGAAGTGAGAAGGAATATCTCCCTCGTTTGCAGATCTCGGGGATCTGAGGCTGAGTTTGGTGGAATGCCAGTGCCTGCTGGAGGAGGTTCCTTGGGACAGGCTGTGCTCCTGCTCTGTTCATGGGGGTGGGAGATCTCTGCTTTGCCAGCTCTGCAGGGCACCTGTGGGTTATTGTTTGGGGGTGAGATCATGGCGAGGGTGCCTTTGCTGCTCAGGGTGGTGCATTTCCAGCGCAAAAACCACTCTAGATATGAGCTCTGGCAGGTTTTAATTTGGTCCCCCCTCATGTTGAATATTCCCTGATGATCATTTGAAGGTGGAATTTTGAATTTTGCACTTCAGCTCTCAGTGCTGGGGGTGTCTGGAGTTGGAGCTTTGCTCTGGAGGAGCTCTGGGGCAGAGCTGCCTGGGTCACACCTGCACAGGAGGGCTGAGCCAGGGAACACCTCAGTGCTGGAGGAGGAACCTCTCCCAGCACACAGCAGGCACTGGAGGGGAGCACAGCCCTGTGAGTACTTGTCTTGCTTTAAAAGGCATGAGTTGGCTTGTGCAGAATTAGACATAAAATCCTCCATGCCAATTTTTAGGGATTGCAAAAGTTTCGGGAATAATGAGCTCCAATTTGAGGCATCTGATTTTTAACTGGTTTATAGCGATAGATTTGGATGTCTGTAAGTTGTCATGGTTCTAAGAGGGCTTTTTTTGGAAGCAGAGAAGCCAAACAACCACTTCTATTGAAGGGCAGAGTGTCTCAGATTAGACAGCCCCTGGCAATGCTGCTGGGTTTGTGCACCTTGAGCAGAGGGCAGCAGGAGGCAAGAGGGGAGGGCAGGCTCTGTGCAGCCTGGCAAGGTTCCTGCCCCTGTGCAGCCCCTGTGCAGCCTGGCCCGGTTCCTGCCCCTGTGCAGCCCCTCTGCCCCACAGCAGGTGGGGATTTGCAGCTCCCAGGGGCCCAGCAGAGCATCTCCTCCCCCCAGTTTACATAAGGGCCCTTGCATAAGCCCAGCCTGGCCAGGGTCTCTCTCCACACCACGTGAAGCCTCTCTGGGCTGCTGGGTCACGTTCCTGCTCTGCTTGCAATGCAATCCACCCCAGTTCATCACAGATTCCAGTTCCTTCTGCAGGAAGTGTGTGAGCAAGAGCCAGTGAGGCTGCAAGGGCTGTCCCTGCAGCCTGCAGTTCCATCACCTCCAGCAGTGCATCCATTGGATTTCCAGCCCAATCTGCTGAATTATTTGCAGAATCCCTTTTTCTTTAATTTCTGAATTATTTTCAGAATCCCTTCTCACTGACCAGGTAGTTCAGTCCTGACCCTCTGCCAGGGAGGTGATCTCTCTTCTCTGGGACATTGTTCCTTTTCTGGAGAGTCTCAGAGGAGCCAGTCTGAACTTGGGAGAGCTGAACTCTTGGCAAGGAGGAGAGGCTGGCAGTTAGGCACTGGGGAAGGTTTATTTTCCCTCCAGAATTTTCTTTCCAAGGTGAGTGCTGTTAATTGCAGGTGGATGGGATCCAAGCCCCGCAGGCTCTTCGGTCACCAGGCAGTGACTTCACTTTGGGCTGGGCTTCCCTCACTCTCCATTCTGGAAAAGACTGAGCAGATACCATAAAGAGCAAAAGATAAAGCAGAGGGGGTTGGTTTGCTTCATTTTTTAACTTGCACAACCCAAAATTACAGCAGTGTTTGCCAGCAGAGTTTTAAAAGTCTCAGGATGTTGAAAACTCTGTCGCTGCTGGTGAGATTCACCGTGCTGGAGGGGCACTGAGGGTGGCATTCACCCCTCCAGGGCTGGCCCAGGCATTCCCATCTCAGTCATTCACAGGAGAGCTTTCCATGGAGGAAAAAACATCCCNGCATTCACCCCTCCAGGGCTGGCCGAGGCATTCCCATCTCAGTCATTGACAGGAGAGGAAAACATCCTCTGTCCTTTTCCAGCAGTTCAACCCAACCATTCCCATCCCCATCATTCACAGGAGAGCTTCCCACCGAGGAGAACATCCCCTGTCCTTGTCAGGCTCCCCAGTGTGGTGCTGGCACCAGGTTTGGCAGCCCCAGCTCCTTTGTTCAGTGCTGGGTTCGGGCTCAGCTCTGCTCCTGCCTGTGAGGGGCCAGCCCAGCGCTGCCAGGGAAGGGTTAATTGTCCCTGGATGTGCCTGGCTGAGCCCGGCAGGGCTGCCCCGAGCCCGGGGATGGAACGGGGCAGATTCCCAGGGCTGGAGGAGCCCAGCCCGGGGCACAGCCTGCGCTCCCCACGGCGATTATTGCCGGGGGATTTGGTGGGAAGTGGCCAATGAGGGGCCAAGCTGGCTCCAAATCCAGCTTTTTCCAAAGCCCCAGATCAAACAGGCTGCCGTTAATAAGGCAGGAGAGGTTAGGAGGAGCAGCATTGCAGCAGATCTGGAGAGGTAAGGAAGGGGATGGCTCTGTCTGAGCCCCAGCTCGGTGTGGGAAGCAGGAGCTTGCTGAGGCTGGAGTTGGGACATCATTTGCACGTCTGCAGCAGGAGTTTATTTGCTGATGTTAAGAAATGCCGTAGCTGGAGGCTCTGGGTAGTGGAATCAGGAAGCTGAGCACAGATTTTCTGTATCTCTGTAGCTGTGTGCTCATTCCTGGTGATAAACAAGCTTCTTTAGAGAAAAGCTCTGAAAAATGACTGTAACCTGCTGGCGAGGTTAGTTTTAGGTTCTGGGGTTTGAAATGGGCATTTGTGGTCAGAAACTGTTGAGCAGTTTCCACTCAGGGAGCTGGGCTGTCACATTTTTCTGATGGCTGCTCTTCCTCGCTGCTCAGCGAGATGGAAATAGAGCAAGTGATTGAACCAGCTTAGTTAAAATGAGGGAGATGTAGAAAATAAAACTTGGTAGTGTAAAGCTGAACATAAGAAAAAGAAAAAGCTGGCTTTTTTCACCCTAATCTTGAGATCTGTTGCTGTACAAGGAATGGTGCTGAACCTTTTGAGCTGTTGCTGGCAGCGCAGGCTGAGGCTTCCCCAGACAGGGAAATCTCCTCTGCAAAGCCCAGTGTGACACGGCCGCAGCTCCAGCCCTGCCAGCCCTGCTGTTCCTCCTGATCCTGCCCCTTCCCACTCCCCTCCTGCTCAGAAAGAACAAGTGGCAGCTGTTGGAGAGTGGAGCCCGTTTGCTTTCTGCTGCTGCTTTGGGAATTTGATCCAGATCCTGCGGGAGAGAGAGAAAGCAGCAGAGCGAAGGACGGGGGGGAGTTGGGAAGCTCTGGAGAATTACTTGCTTATTTTAAGCCTGGTGCAGAAAGTTCAGTCTTTGTAGTGAGGTTCAGGGATGAAGCAGAGCTGTTCCTAAAGGTCCTAGCCTGGGAATCAAAGAATTCCTGGTTGAATGTAAGTAATCCTAGAGTTTGTTGGTTGTTCTGTGCAAAGTTTTCAGTGCATTGAAATGTCTTTGATTGTCCTCTAGTGAGAGGTGCCTGCGCTGAGGGCGTTGAGAGCTGAAAATGTGTTTTGGAGGAACAATTTAATTCTTCCTGGGGTTTATTTTTAATCTATTTGAGCGCTTCAGGTAAGGAAGCAAGGCTCTGTTCTGGCTCCTGATTTCAGCTGGTGACAGGGCACAAAAGACTCAAAAGCACAAGAATATTCTAAAACTGGCGGCAGCCAAAACCATTCATAATTCTACACCTTGGGCTTCTGCCAAGCAATTAATGGAAATTCAAACTCTTTATTTTTGTTGTCAGGTCAAACAATCCACTTCTGTCAGCTCCCTTTATTCCTAGAGGGACACGGCTGAAAAATCTGAGGAAAATGCTGTTGGATGTAGTGGGTGTAGTGCAGGGGGGATGTGCTCAGCAGGGAGGGGATGGCCCAGAAAGGTGCTCAGCCCTGCTCTGCTGCTGTCCTGCCCTGGGGACCCTGCTGGGGACACTGCTGGGGACACTGCCCCACTGGGGACCCTGATCCATGGGGACACTGACCCTTGGGGACCCTGATCCATGGGGACACTGATCCTGTCTCTTCCCCCTGCAGCTCTCCATGAAGGAGGTTGGCGATGGGCTGCACGAGCAGATGAACTGCATGATGGGTGCCCTGCAGGAGCTGAAGCTGCTGCAGGTGCAGACAGCCCTGGAGCACTTGGACATCTCGGGGCGCCGCAGCCCCGCGGAGCAGCGCCGGTGCTGCCGGAGCAGCGCGGGGACCGGGCAGGACACGGGGCTGGGGGAGGCACAGGGACCCTGTCCCCCGCAGGGACACTGCCCCCCACCCCCTGTGAACCATCCCAGTCCATTCCCAGAGGGTGAGCAGCCCCGGGACACCCCATCCTCCTCATCCTCCTCCTCCTCGTCCTCCCGGAGCCTCTGCCAGGAGGGTTTGTCCCCCCAACAAGGACCTGGCTCCAGCAGAGCCGAGCCCAGCCAGCCCTGGACAGCAGCCTGCAGCCCAGGCACAGCTGGGGGGTGGCCCCGGTGCCAGGAGTGCCCGGGCTGTGACGATGGCCACGACTGGACGTCGTCCCTGATGTCCCAGAGCAGGAACCGGCAGCCGCTGGTGCTGGGGGACAACATCTTTGCAGACTTGGTGGGGAACTGGCTGGACCTGCCCGAGCTGGAGAAGAAGGGGGACAAGGGTGAGGAGTCCCTGTCGGTCAGCAGGTCCCAGGAGCTCTGCAGGAAGTTCTCCCTCACAGCCAACATCTTCAAGAAGTTCCTGAGGAGCGTCCGGCCAGACCGAGACCGGCTGCTCAAGGAGAAACCCTGCTGGCTTCCCCCGGAGGACAAACAGCCCCAGATCTCCAAGAGGGCCAAAAAGATCAGCAAACTCAAGGGCACGTTCTACCTGCCCCTTCATGGGAACCTGCAGAGCCACCACAGCAAAGCAGAGAGGTGCCCGAGGGCAGAGAGCCGCAGTGAGCACCCCAAAATCAGCAGCAGGAAAGTGCACGACCCCAGGGACTACAGCCAGGCAGGGTTTGACATCAACACGGCCGTGTGGGTGTGAGCCTGCCCTGCCCTGCCCAGCACTGCCACACCCAGCACAGCTGGAGAACACAGCACCTTCTCAGGAGCCCCCTGAGCTCCCCCCAGGGACACCAGAGGAGCCCTGCAGTCACAATGTGCTGTGGGCTTCGCTCTCCTGCACATGGAATTTTCTGGAGAACTGCGGCTCCAGGGGCTGCCTGAGCTGCAGCTGGCACAGCCCACGTTGGGGGACCTTTGGGGACCAGTGTTGGCAAAAATAATCCAAATCTTTCTCAGCTTTAGGGTGAGTGGTGCCACAGGTGAGCAGCTCCTGGTGCCAGGCCCATCCCATCATCTCCAGCACAAAATCCTCGGTGTGCATGTGTGTGTATGAGTGTGCAAATACGTATATATATATATATAGTTTTGTTAAAAAAATCTATTCCTGCTTGTGTGCACTTGAAACTGGTTATAAACCAGGCATCCCAAGCCTTGTACCTTGTTATTTAAATGGAAAGAAGTTTGAATTTATAATACTTGAACAATTGCTGAGTGGGGGGAACGCCTCCAGCTTTTGGGGGGGGATTTCCCCTAAACTGCATCCCTGGTGCCCTGCCAGCACCTCTGCCTGCCCTGCCAGTTAAACCAGGGGGGCTCAAGGCTCCTGGGGGTCTGGGTGGGTTTGCCCCTCTGCCCTCCCCTTGTCCCCATGGATCACTCCAGGTACAACATTGCTGAAGTTCATTGTTGGATTTTCACCCAGGTGCAAAGTTCAATCCCCCACGATTGTTGTGTTCCCTGTTGCTGTTGTACAAACCTCGTCCTGACAGAACCAAGTTCTTCAGTGTCCGACTCTCCAAGAGTTTCCAATAAAGTGGGATTGGTCTGTGGGACAGCCTCGTCTCTTCTCTCACTCTGGGCATTTCCCAGCTGGGATCAGGCACTTTGGGGAGCAGCCCCAGCCCCAGGGGGCACAGGGATGGCACTGCAGCCCCAGGGGGACACAGAGATGGCACTGCAGCCCCAGGGGGCACAGGGATGGCACTGCAGCTCCATCGAGCACAGGGATGGCACTGCAGCCCCAGGGGGCACAGAGATGCCATTGTAGCCCCAGGGGGACACAGAGATGCCATTGCAGCCCCAGGGGGCACAGAGATGCCATTGCAGCCCCAGGGGACACAGAGATGCCATTGCAGCCCCAGGGAGTGCAGAAATGCCATTGCAGCCCCAGCAGGTGCTGGTGCCTGCAGCAGGCTCGTGTTCCACAACCTGTTCCACTCACTCCTGCTTCAGGAGGGGCCGAGGAGCCAGCAGGGATTGTTTTATTTAAACACACAGCTCTGCTCCTGCTGTATCTTCCCGAGGCAGGGAGGCCGGTGGGGCAGAGCGAGGGGGCAGAATTCTTTTTCTCCTTTGCAAATTAAATATAGGCACAAGGCAGGCCCTGTTTGTGCCCATACAAGGGCAGGAGCAGGGCAGCACCCGAGCTCAGCACTTCTGCAGGAACCTGAGCAAGCTTTTGTCTTTCCTCCTCGTGGGCTTCAGGGCTGCTGCTTCCCCCTTCCGTATTTCCCTGAATGCTGAAAGGCTGCTTGTGAAGCGTTTTGTTTTCCTCCTCTCTTATCAGTAGTTCATCCTGTTTGTTACCTCCCTGCTCCTTTCCACAGGGTCAGCAGAGAGAAGGAGTTTTCCAGGGAGAGGAGCAGCTTTTCCTGCAGCAGCCCCAGTCCCCAGAGAGGGTGGCCTCAGCCCTGGGCTCCCCTGCAGCCCTGGCACAGCCTGGGGGTCCCAGACGTGCCCCACTGGCCCCAAAGGCTGAGCCCTGGGATGTTTCTCTGCAGGAGCAGCACTCGTGGCCCCACCAGCTGCCCCCGAGCCGTGCCAGGAGCTGCTCCCATCAGCTGCTGGCCCTGTCCCCTCTGGCCCCTCTGGCCCCTCTGGCCCTGCCATTGTTTCTGCTCCATCATGAGCTCAGGGCAGCTCCTGGCCCCAGCTGCCTCCCACGGGTTCCCAAACTGCTCCTGCTGTGCCCAGCCCTGCCCTGGCAGCAGGGACAGAGCCCGGGGAGCTGCTGGCACCTCCTGCCCAGCTCCAGGGACACCTGAGCACAGACAGGTGGGGCTTCCATCCTTTGTTCCTGTCCCAAAGGCTCAGATCCCCTCTGGGCTCTCTGCAGGGACAGCTGACCAAATGCCCAGCACGGTTTCAAACGTGCTGCTCTTCTCTCTGCCTCAGTGTATCTTCAAAGGATGCTTTGCATTAAAATAGGATTTTCCAGGGTGTTGGCAGTGACAAATCCAGGGTGGTCTAGGCTTCAAACGCTTGGAAATAGCGAGAAAATGTAGCTGTGTCTCAGAGTTCTTAAGAGAAAAAAAAATATTTAATAAATATTCTTTATAGACATTCAAATAATAAAGAATATCACCCAAGCCAAACATCCTCCCTAATTTAGTCTCTGGAGCAGGATCTGCTAATAGATCAGAGTTAGATTTGTGAATTACCATTTCACTTCTCCAGGGACTTCTCCTGAAATTAGAATGGCTTTTGCTCCTCTTCTTTCCTTCATGAAACTGCCACGAAATTATTCTCCATTATGGAGGATGAAACGCCCTTAATTAGCAGAATGGCAGTGTCTAACGAGGCCCTGGCTGTGCTCTGGGGGCTGATAGCAGGGGCTGATCCCAAACACGGGACAGTCACGACAGGAGGAGGCTCCCTGTGAAGCTGCCAGGGGAGGCAGCGCTGGGCACTGGGGTTTGTTGGAAATCTCTGCTCAGCCCCATCCCAGGCTGGATGAGCAGCACATCCCAGAGCTTCCAGAGCCCCCAGCTCCACATCACAGCACGGTGAGTGCTGGCTCTGGCCCATATGGCTTAATGGCAAGAGAGGATTTAGCTCTTAGCAGCAATCCAGAGCTTTTCCAGGAGCTCTGGGCTCTCCTTTCCTGGTGCCCACACCCTGCTCCCTGGGCCAGATGGCCTCCAGAAGGCTCCTAAATGTGCCTGTAATTAAAAAGCCTTGATTTTCAAACCCATTTCACAGCTTATTCCTCTGACAGTGACCTGGGGCTTCCCAGGCTGCTGCAGGGCAGGAGGAAAGGACAGGTCAAAGTCCAGCACTGGTTTGTTCCCTCCAGCACATTCCTTGTGTATCACCTTCATCAGAACATCCCTGATCCCCATCAGGATCCCTCCCTCCAGCAGCGTTTCCACAGCACATCCCTGCAGGAGGAGCCCGGCCTTTATTTCCCTTCCCTTTTGTTCAGGTTCATTTGTATCCTCGTGGCATTTCCAATCAAGGACTCGCACCCCTTCCAGCTGGCAGGCAATCCCCTGTGCTGCTGCTGGAGCAGGAATAAAACCACTTCACTGCAACAATTGGCTCTGGCCAGGCTGAGCTGGGGCAGCTTTGGGGACCCCGAGCACCCCCGGGTTTGGCTGTGCCCAGCCAGGCTGGGCTGATCCCTCCTCATGCAGCTGCAGGGTCATTCCCACCAGCAGCTCCTCCTCTGTGGGGTTTTTGGGAGCATTTCCTGCAATAACAGAACTGAGCAGAGCCTCTGAGCTGGCTCACATTTCCTGGCTTTGGCTGGACAGGAAAGCAAAGGGGAAAATCAATGTCCCAGAAAGAAGAACTGGCAGGGTCTGTGTCAGCCCTGACCTTGGGCAGGCTGGAGGTGAACTCAGAGAGGCCTTTGCTCATGCTCCAAATGCACCCTGAAACCCTGGGGGGCTGCAAGGACACAGCTCTGGGATCCCCAGGGGAGGCTGCGGGCTCCAGACAGCACAGATGGCCAGGGCCAAGGGACAAATGTCCTGGGGGGC
>VWYP01025167.1:77898-113530 GCA_013400435.1 Pycnonotus jocosus | reverse complement strand
GTCTCTCCCTCTCCATCTCTCTGTTCCTGGGGTCTCTCTCTCTCCATCTCTCAGTTCCTGGGGTCTCTCCCTCTCCTTCTCTCAGTTCCTGGGGTCTCTCCCTCTCCATCTCTCAGTTCCTGGGGTCTCTCTCTCTCCATCTCTCTGTTCCTCAGTCTCTGCCGTTCCCATCCCAGCTCACGGCTCATTCCGGGGGTGCTGCTCCTGTCCCTCCACCCTGTGCTGGCTCAGCCGCAGCTGTCCCGGGGGACCTGCCCCGATCCTCCCCCTCCTCCCCGTTCGGTCCCAGCCCAATTTCTCGCACCCAGCGGCTCCCGGCCAGGCTCTGGTGCTGCAGCTGCCTGATCTGCATGTGCTCATGCTAATGCTGCAAACCATTCAGGGCCGGCTTTGTGCTGGGCTTCCTGTGCCCTGAATGGAGCTGTGCTCGGGAAAAGGAGAGCCCGGCCCCTCTGGATTTGGGATAATTCCGGGGGGGATCTTTGCTGCTTACCTGCTTTCCAAAGGTGTTTCTGCCGGAACTCTGTTAGCAGCGTGCTCGGGGCTCTGTGGGGAATATCCGCCCCAAAGAGGCAAATAACAGATATTCCTGAGAGGAATTGGTGGTTATTCCTGAGGGGAATGGGAGAAATACTCTATTTACAGCTACAGAGCCTTGGGAAACTCTCCAGCCAGGCAGGAGCTCGGGGCTCCTTCAGGGAGTGTTTCAAAGCCCCTCTGAGTGTTGCAAAGCCCCTCTGAGTGTTGCAAAGCCCCTCTGAGTGTTTCAAAGCCCCTCCGTGTGTTTCAGCCTCCCCAGACCAGCCTGACCCCCCTGCAGCACATCCAGGGGAGGGTTCCCAGTGTCCCCAGCCCAGGGGATTGTCCCCAGCAGGGGTTCAGTCCTTTGCCATGATATGATCCCATGGGACAGGGGTGACTCGATGTGACACATCCCTGCCACCCAGGAGGATCCCAGAGGAGCAGGAGGCTCACAGGATGCAGAGCCCCTCATCTCCCTGTGCATCCCAGCTGGAAAAACAAGCACCGAGTTCAGGACTGTGCAGCGTTTCCTCAGGGACACAGCGAGGTCCCGACCACAATCCCATAAATTGATTATTGAGATTGCAGCCCTGCAGTGGGAGCCATCTGGGCAGATGCCTTCACCCTCTGCAGAGCCCCCAGGAGCTCTCAGCTCTCCTCGTGTCTCTGAACGGGCTGAGGCTCCTCCTGCCCTGCAGGAAGCAGAAATAGAACCAAAACCCTCTCAGCATTTGGGTTCCTCAGCCGTTCCATCTCCTGTGGGATTAGGGCAGGCCCTGAGCCCCCTGTGCCACAGGAAAGGTGCAGGTTTGTCCCTGGGGACCTGGAGTGTGCCCAGGCTGGGCTGTGCCCCGGGATGGCACCTGCGGGGCTCAGACAATTCATTAAAATTCCCATTTTCACGGCGTGGGGGCTCCGTTCAAGCTCGGGTGAGGGAGGGACCCGTTTTCCTCTGCCACTCTCGGATTAATTTGGGTTCAAAGCAGTTCTGTATCCTCAGGTGTTGGTGGCCCTCAGGTTTGGGGCATTGCCAGAACAGAACCCAGGGATGGGCACTGAGGGAAGGACAATCCTGGTCTGGAGGAGGCTCTGAGGGAAGGAGGGAGAGGAATTTTCCTGGTGAAACCTCGGCCTTGGCTGCAGCTCTGCCTGCCCTGCCCGGGGAGGAGACACCCCAGAAAGGGTTAAAAGCTGTCTCCAGGCAGGAGAACAAAAACACCACTGCACTCATCCCGCTGGCTGCGCTCATCTAATTACCTCATTTAACAGGATACCCCGTCATTGATTTTAATTACTCACATAATTTGGGAAGTAATTCACGGCACATCCCTGCAGGGTGCAGGAGCCTGAGCCGGGAACAATGTGCTGGGTCTTGGCTGTGAGAGGAGGGAGGCCGAGCCCCAGCCCCCCGGCCAGGGGGGACCCGAGGATCTGTCCCCTGGGAAAGGCTCCTCCAGGAGCCCGGGTCACCCGCGATAAAACATTGTCACCCGTGGGGTGGCCCAGCTCTGTCCCCGGCCAGCACAGCCCCGAGCCCGGCGGGTTTTAGGGGTCCCCAAATGCCAAAATGCGGTGCCCGGCCCCGGCTGCTGCCCGGGGGGATCCCGGCAGGTCCCGCTGTCCCCCCGGCCCCGGCAGAGCAGCCGCGGGGTCATTGTCCCTTTGCCAGCCCTGGGGATTCGCTCCGTGCTCATCCCTGCCCAGCCCCGGGATCAAACAGCCCTGCAGGAGCCACCCCTGATTCCCCAGGATGGATCACACTGACCCTGATCCCCCAGGATCGATCACACAGCCCCTGATCCCCCAGAATGGAGCAAACAGCCCCTGATCCCCTAGGATGGAGCAAACAGCCCCTGATCCCCCAGAATCAGATCACCTGGCACTGGTGGCTCCTCAAAACGCTTTTATCCACGGTCCTGCAATTTGAACTGGGGTTTTTTAGGTTTTTTGGTTTGTTTTTTTTTAAACACAGTCTCATACGGTTTAGCAAAACTGCCCCCCCAGCACGCACTTGTTCGGTTTCTTCGCTGTCTTTTGTAAGTTCCCCCGCTTAATTAGGATGCAAACAATCCCGGAGGAATGTTTAATTAATATTGTAAAGCAACAATGGGATGATTAAGCAAGTCTGGGCAGCTGCTATTTATACACGGGACATGTGGCACTTGTTGGGGGCGAGCGTGGCCAGGAAAAAAAAACCATTCCAGGGATCTCTCCGAGCAGTTTTATTGCTTGTTTTAATTGTCTGGTCGAGGCCTTTTCTCCTCTTTGTGTTGGCTCAGGCAGAGCGAGAGGAGCCGAGGTTTAGCTGGGTCTCTTGTTCAGAGCAATTCCAGTGAAAGCTTGGAGGAGCCGAGGAGGAGCCGAGGAGGAGCCGAGGAGGAGCCGAGGAGGAGCCGAGGAGGAGCCGAGGAGGAGCCTCCTGCCAGCCCTGCCCAGCCCTGCCCAGCCCTGCCCAGCCCTGCCCAGCCCTGCCCAGCCCTGCCCAGCCCCGAGGGCTGCACAGACAGCCCGGCAGGAGCCCCGGGCAGGGAATGCCCCAAACCTGGGCCAGGAATAGCATCGGGAAAGAGAAAAACATCCCTGAGGATGGGGACAGGCTGGGAGAGCTGGGGGGGCTCTGCCAGGAGCAGCAGAACCCACCGGGACCCCCAGGGCAGGGGAGGGATGGGATGGGATGGGGAATCCAGGGACCACCTCCCACCCCTCAGAATCCATGGTGGGGTTGGAAGGGACCCTCCAGACCACTTAATTCTCTCCTCACTGGGGTGAGANGGGACCACCTCCCACCCCTCAGAATCCATGGTGGGGTTGGAAGGGACCCTCCAGACCACCTCATCCCCCCCTGCCGTGGGCAGGGCACCTCACTGGGGTCAGGTGTGCTCCTCAAAGAGCTCAGTGATGCTCTCACCATCCCAGTGATGCTCCCAACCCCCAGTGATGCTCTCACCATCCCAGTGATGCTCTCATCCCTCAGTGCCTCTGTGGGTTTTAGGGCATTTCCCATTTGGAAATGATTTCTCTGCAGTTTCTCAGCAGCCTGTGCACAACCTGAAGTAATTCTATTTGCCTTGGGTTGAACTCTTTTGGCACTTTCTAAAAATAAACACTCGATTTCTTCTCCTTCCCGTGCAGCTGCCTCTGCTGGGAGCAGAACCAAACAAAGTGGTAAAAAATGAAAGGGAGTGGGGAATGCAGCAGAAGGGACGGGAGGTGGCAGCAGCACAGCCCCAGGTCTGTCAGGAGCTCCCAGCTCCCAGCAGAGAGGGGAATAAACCCCTGGATGGAGGGGATGGTGCTGCCCCTCCCTCTCTGCCCCTGCCCTGGCAGCTGCAGCCCTGGCACAGATCAGGCAGAATCCCAACCCCAGGGATGCTCCAGGAGCCCAGCCCTGGGCCAGGCACCCTCAGCAGCAGGACCTGGGGAGCTCTTCACCCCAACACAGCCCCAGAGAACCCCAGCCCTGGCCTTCACCCCCAAACCTGCTCCTGGCAGCTCCAGGGGCTCAGTCCCACCAGGGCAGCAGGGGAGACACCCAGGAGCCTTCTCCCTTCTGCTCTGACTCATCCTGGCGTGTCTCATTCACCACCTCGAACTGATTCAATTCTTGCCTCAGCCCTGGCCCCGCTCTGGGGAGCTGATCTCACACCAAATCCTTCCCAGTCGAGCCCCAAACTCTGATTGTTCCAGCAGGAAAGGGCCAGGAGCTGCCTGGGGGCTGCTGAGCAGCCTCTGTGTGGTGTGTTGAACAGAGGGAACACCCTGAGCTGGGCAGGGCAGCAAACCCCGGCCCTGTTCCTGCCCAGGGAAGGTGCCCCCAGCTGTGGCAGTGCTTTCTGACACTCCAGAGTCACAGCCCGGCCCTGCAGGAGCAGCAGATCCCTGGGGCCCTGCTCCTGAGCCCTCATGGAGCTGGGTTCCCCCAGCAGCCCTGGCAGAGGGGTTCAGGGAGCTGGCCCGTGTTGGGTCTCCCTCATTTCAAACATCATTTATCACACAGGATTATCCTGCAGGGGCTCCTGTGCAGTCATATTTAATAACCTAAACTGCTTCAAATCAAATGATTTCTCCCGTGAGTTTAAGCCGAGGCGACAGAGCAGCTGACACTTCTCATTTCCAGAGCTAAAGGAAGAAGGGGTGTGGGATGCAGGATTTCAGCAGCCCTCAAAATGTCACAGCCACCTTGGAAGCACGGGCAGGGAGAGCCAAGGGAGCTGGGTCAGTTTATCCAAGGATTTGTGACAGCCTGGGAAGGAAAGGGCAGCAGAGCTGCTCCCTCTCACTCGGTTCCCCAGCACTCACCCAAAATGGGCTGCGATGAGCTGGATTTCGGTAAAACACCCTCAGGGGGAAAGGCAGCGATGCCTCGGTGTGCAGGGGGCTCGGCTGGGGCTGCTGCTCCTCTTGGGGCCCTTCTGGAGGAGATCCAGGACCATCCTGTGTGTCTGGGCTGGAAATCCAGGAGCATTTCCCGTTTCTGGGCTGGAGATCCAGGAGCATTTCCTGTTTCTGGGCTGGAGATCCAGGAGCATTTCCCGTTTCTGGGCTGGAGATCCAGGAGCATTTCCTGTTTCTGGGATGGAGATCCAGGAGCACCTGGTGTTTCTGGGCTGCAGAACCACGCCCAGGGGGGAGCTCAGAGCTGGGAGCATCCCCGGCTCCCCACGGGCACAGCGGGGCCCAGCCCCTCTCCCGAGCTCCAGAAAGCTCCAGTGTCCAGCCCGGGAGCCTCTCTCGCCCCATGAATTCGCCCTTTGTTGGTGTTTTTGGGCGCTGGCAGCGGCCGGGCCGGCGCTCGGAGCATCCTCCCCGCACAAGGCGCTCCTTGTGCCCGCAGCTGCTCCTGGCAGCGCCCGCCGGGGCTGGAGCCTCGCTGCCTCCCAGGGAAATGCCGGGGATGTTTGACCTGGGGCTCTGCCAGGGCCCGCCCGGGGGAAACGGGCTCAGCTGAGCAATGCCCGAGTCCCCAGGGGCCGGGGGCAGCCGGGGTCGGGTCCGGAGCTGGCAGGGCCGAGCCAGGACGGGCATCTCCCCCTCCAGCACGGGGCTGCACCCCCAGCTCTGCTCTCCCCCGTCCAAAATCCCCGGCAAAGGCTTTCAGCTGCCTCTGGTGCTGCTCCGTGTGAAGAGCATCCATCCCCCTGGGGATCCAGGACAGAGGGGGCACTGGGGTCTCTCTCTCTCTCCCCTCGGGAGGAATGAGCAGAGTTTCCTTGAGTGCAGCTTCCTGCAAAAGAGGAGAAAAGGCTGGTTCCAGTCCCGGGGTCATACAAACACTGTGCCCCCATTTCCCAGGAATTAGGAAATAACTGAGCAGCAGAGCTCAGCCCCAGGCAGGAGCAGCACAGGGCAGAGCTGGGCCAGGGAGGCTGCAGCCTTGGCTAATCAACCCTGGCTGGGGGCTACCGAACCCAGAGCCCCCCAGTGCTGCTCCTCTCCCTCCTCCTGCACGGGGTTTGTCTCCAAATTTGGGGAGTTTCCTTCCAGGAGGAAAGACAGAGCTGTGGCTGCAAGCCAGAGCAGTGAGCAGCTGCTGCAGGGAGAGCAGAGCCAGATCCCAGCCCCAGCCAGGAGGGTGGCAGGGATGGAAATGATGTTCAACCCCTGCCAGGGGGATGGAAAGGATGCTCAGCCCCAGCCTGAGGGTTGACACATGCTGGTTGGTCACCAAGTGGCACCTGGGCCTCTGGAAAATCCAATTTCATTCCTCAGTGCCTGGTCTTGGCAAGGTAAAGAAAACATTCATTAGTTTTGGTGATTTTGCCAAGGTTAATGGTGAATTTAACATGAATTGTCAAGTTGCTCTGGTGGCTGCAGCGCCCCCCACATCAGCCACTGCAGGGGCAGCAATGCAGCTCAGAGCCAGCAAACCAACCTGGGTTTGAGCGAGCTGGGAAGGTCTCCCTGGCCCTTTTGGGCCAACATCACAGCCTGCAATTAAACCTTCCCAGCCGTGCAGGACGTGTGGGAGCCTCTGATCCACCCACACAGGAGGGGAAAACGTGACTGAAAAGAACCTTTAGGAAACACTGCCAAGAGACAACAAACACGGGCTGGAAGGGTGGGAGCAGTGCATTTACAGGGACGGCCGAGAGTCTCTGGTGGAATTTGTGCCCAGCTCACAGAGGAGCTGTGGGTGGCTCCAGGGGCTCCAGAGAAATTTTAAATGTGCCCCTGTGCCCACAGCACAACGTTACCGTGCTTGGATGGGTTCTGGGCAAAAGCAGAAGCCTGGCACTCCTGGGAGGTTTCCTTTTCCCCTTTCTTTAGGACGTTGTGCATGAAGTGATTTTTAACCCAGTGAGACATTAACCACCGAGTGCTTCAGGACATTTCTGTGTGACACGGAACTGTACAGGCGTGTCCCAGGGCAGAGCTGGAGCTTTTGTGCTAAAATCCATTAAAGATTTTTTTTTTTTTTTAATCCAGTGAGAAAGCGAGCGCCTTGTGGGAGGCAGAGGGGACATGAGAGGGGTTGGGAGCGGGGTTTGCGCTGCCAATTTCCCGACTGAGGCTCCCCAGCCTCTCCCACACTCCCATCTAGCGGCGAGCGCGGCTGGGAGCGCTCCCGGAGCCGCTCCGCCCTCCTCATCCCCATCCTCATCCCCATCCTCATCCTCCTCATCCTCACTCACCGCCCGCTCTGAGCCCCAGCTCGCACAGGAGACGTCCAGCGATCTCTGAAATGACTTTATCACTAAAACATTTTTACATTTGGTAAAGACAACCAACCTGCAACCACCGTGCTGCTCCCCCCGGACAAGGACAAGCAGAGAAGCAGCTGAAGGAACTGTGCTGGTCCCAGAGCTTGGCAGCAGGCAGATGTCACCTCACCCAGATGTTGTCACCTCACCCAGATGTTGTCACCTCACCCAGATGTTTGCATCCACTCTTCTTTGGGCTGCCTTTACAAGCTGGGATCTTTACAATTCAGAGCTGCATCAGGAGCAGTTTTAGAAAAACCTTTTTTACCAAACCTGCTCCCCCCGGTTTGCACTGAACTCGACAGTGGGTGCAGAACACAGCACGGCACAATTGAATTTCCCGTCTGGAGCAGCAGCACAAGGCCCTGAGGTCGCTGTGCAGACATTTCTGCTCTCTGTCACTCACTCAGGAGGCAGCAGCACACCCTGCAGGGTCCCAGCAGACCCCAGGAGGGTGCAGCACCCAGGGGTGCTCTGACCTGCACACACAGGAGGGTGCAGCACCCCAGGGCTCTGCAGATCCTGCTCTTTGAAACTTCATGAAACTAACAGGTATTAAAACCCACAAGGAACAGCCCCAAAATGAAACAAACCCCCCCTTTGAGCTGATCAGGGACCACCAGCCTAAAGCAGCTCTGACAGTGAGGATCACCCTCCAAGGCAGACAGACCTTGGGATGAAACCAAACCGTGCAGATCAGAGTCACTGAACAGGGAAATACCTGCAGCAAAAGAATCTTCAAAAAGCCAAGAGAAAACACAAGAGCTGCCTGCTGTCCTTTGGGAGGGGTAAATTAAACACAGCACAGAGCCTCAACAAAACCCCTGAGCCACCAGGATGGGAGAGGAACCCCCAGAACAAACCCAAAGGCTGGAAAGGGTAACAAAAACACAGAAACAAAAATGAAAATGTACTAAAATTTAATCATTCATAAAAGCTGTAATTTAATCTGTGACAGTAAAACACGAGAAGCAATATTAGAGTTGGTTTAGTATATTATATATTTTTGCTTTTAAAGCCATAGAAATCAGTTATCCCAGTTTTTTTTCCTATAAAAGACCCATTTTTCCAAAGCATTATGCACAAACATTTTTAATTAGAATACAATGGCTGAATGAAAATAATGATATTCCGTAACTTTTAAATATAAAATGAAGTCAATGACTCAAAAAGTTATTTGCTGCAGTGAGTTCAAAGGGAATTTTTGGATAATATATATCTATAGTTATAGATATAAAATATAACAGTGGAACATTTTTAGTGCTTGATGGGGAGAAATTATGATAAAATGGTCAACATGAATTTTAATTATAGTAGCAACCTCTAACATTTGAAATGCATCCATGCTCCTTGGGATAATCATATGCTAGAGTCAATTATATTTATTTTCACATCTGTTAATTGCTATTGCAAAGGAGGAGGAATATTGGCTTTAATTTCCAAGAGATATACACAGAGCAACTGCTTTTTCTGGGGACTGTGTGCAAACCATTTTTTCAGATCTAAATTCTTCCCGTAGTAGATAAAAAACAGGAGAAGCTTCTTCCGATATGTTACTCATTTCCATGAGGGTTTGAAGTTGGGAATGCTGGCACTTTCCACGGAGGCAACAGTTCTTCATTCCTGCAATCTGGAGAAAAGAAAGGAAAATCCAAATCAAAGGTGCTGGAGGGACATTCCTCACTCTGCTGTGGGTCAGTCACCTCCAAGGCCTGCAAGCCAAGGGCTGTGCCCACGGGCAGCAGAGCAGCTCCTCTTTCCCAGAACTCAGGGCTGTTTTAGGGACAGAAAGCAGGAGATTGGAAAGTGGAACTCTCCAAGGGTTGTGTTTTATCAGGGCCACAGAGCAGTGCCACACAACTGCCACCTCCTGCCCCTGCCTGATAGTGCCAGAGCCTCCAGGGAACCCCAACTCCATCCTGCCTGAGCAGGAGGGATCCCCTGAGCAACAGCAAAAGCCACTGCAGGCTCTTCAGTTCCCCTTCCCAAAGCCATTGTTTCAGCCCTGAGCTGTTCTTTTCTGGCTCCAGGCCTGGCACAGTCCCCTGTGCTCAGGAATTCAGCCCTGGAAGCCTTGGGGGACCGGGAGCTTCTCTCCAGGGCTGCAGGGCAGGGCCAGCTGAGCTGCTCTGCTCCATCAGCACCACAGAGCAGCTCTGGGGCTCCCAGGAACCCTCTGAGGGTGCCATCACCCAGTGCCCTCCTCTGCCCCCAAATGGGGACATTTGTGTCCCAAAGCTGGAGCCACAGAGCTGCTGTCTCCTTCCAGAGCAGGACAGAACAGCTGTGAGCACACAGAGCTCCCTGCCAAGATACACAGGAAGATTATTTATAGCTGTGTCCAGCCTTGGCGAGGTTTTTTGGTTGTCTTTGGTTTGGGGTTTTTTAATGCTTGTTTTGGTTTGGTTGTGGCTTTGGTTTTTTTTGGTGGGCAGCTTTTTATTTCTGTGCCACTGAAACCCATGTCCCACCCAAAGCACGGGGACAGCAGTGACACCAACATTCATCAGAGGATAAAAAGGGAGCAGAAGGGAGCCCTGGTGGCTCAGAGCTCACAGGCCAGAGGGGGAACCCAGAGGAGGCAAAAGGAAACTCCAGGCAGAGCAGCAGAGGGAGGGAGGGAGGGGGGCTCTGCTGGAGCTCACCTGCCCCAGGTGGGATTCTCTCACCTGGCTCAGAGCTGCTGCGAGATGGGAGTCTAAAGCAGCAGACAGGATTTCTTTTTAGGCTTCTTCTTTTCCACTGGTGTTTTTCTATTTATCTGTCTGACCAGGTCATAAAAGATCTGCAAATGAAAAACACAAGCTGAGAAATCCAAGTGATAAAACACAAGCTGTCAAAACTGAGGCAGGCTGGGGAGCTGACAGCTCTTTCCTGGTGGCTGCAGTTGTGTAAATTCAATTAAACTGCTTGAATTCATTAAATGTTTCTCAAGCAGCTGCTCATGGAAGAAGAACCCCAAAGCTCCCCTCAGTGTGCAGAACATAAGGGAGCTGGAAATTCAGTTTATCACCACCAAAGCCTTCAGAAGAGCACAGCAATGAAATGGTGACAATTTCCTCGCTTTGGAAAAGTGGGAGAAAACTCAGGGTTAACCCAAGTGAGGCAGATTATCCTCCAGGATCACCCTGGCAGTGCTGCCCCAGGGCTGGGGGTGCCTGCAGAGCCCCAGAGCATCCCCCTGCAGGGCCAGGACACTCAGGCCTGTCCCTGCTGTCCCTGCCAGCATCTGAACTCTGACATTTCCACCAGGGGACCCTTCCAGGGCCCTCCTCAGCTGCTCTCTCAGCTTTTGGGAACGCTGCTGCTGGGAGTTGTTTTCCCAGCAAGACTCAACCCATTTATAGCAAAATGAGCTCTGCAAAAATGCTTGGAGCTGGGTCACAGCATTGAGGAGAAATATTTCAACCTTCAGAGGGCTCCACCCTTGTCCTTGTTTATTTTTTCCCCTTCCTGGAGTGGCTGAGAGCTCACAAATTCTTGTTGATTCCAAAGAATTTCAGAAGACAAAGAAACAGTTTATAACACACTGTAACAACTGAAATGGAAGATTTTCCTTTCTCACAAATTAGATTATTTAGCTGCTAGTACTGACTGTGAGTACAGATGTCTGCAACAAGGTTTCAGGAATGCCACCATCCCTAAAAACAGTCACTGTGCTGCAGGAGCATCTCAGAGGTCACCAGGAGGACACCAATCCACTCTGGATTAAAAGCTTATCATCTGAAAGGTTTGATTCACATTCAGCAAATGCATGTAGGAATTTATCACTCCTTACCTAGAGTTTAACAAATTTAGAAACTCCAAAAGTAATGAAAAAGCAAGAATAAACTCCAAAAGAATGCAAATGCTTCCCCAGCCCAGGAGCCAGCAGGACAAACTCCCAGAGCTGCTTCATTCACAGTTTCTCTCTTTGATTTCCCCAGCTTTTGTACAGTTCACAACTAGGAAATATCAGCTGGCAGGAAACCAGAGAATGAAGATCACAGGGAAAGCAGGAACTCATCTTCCAGATAAGCACATTCTGCTCTCTGCTGTGACCCCACTGGAGGCTGCAGAGCCAGCAGGGCAAGAGGAGACCCTGGGGTGAGGGTGAGGGGTGTCCCAGCAGGCTGTGCCCCCACAGAACCCCCCATCCCACGGGGTGAGGCTGCCTGGTGAGGGTCACTCTGCACCCCAAATGTGGAAATGCCCCCAGCCCAGGCTCTGCCACCCTCTGGGGATGTGCAGGATGCCTGAGCTGCTCCCAATTCAGCCCAGACACACAAACAAATCCCTGCTGGCAGCAGCTCTGCTGGATGCTCAGCATGCACCGGGCTAATCCCAGCCCCAGCAGCTGCAATCCAGGGATCCTGGAGCTGCCTTTCCTCGCCAGCAGCCCCATGCAGCACATCCTGCTGCTGCCAGAGCAGCCCTGGGCCCAGGCCCAGCTCCTGCTGCTCACACCCCCTAAACGGTCCCTCTTATCTGCTGGCACCAGCCCAGCTCTGCTGCACGGGGTCAGCTCAGCTTTTGTGCTGCAAACTTGGCCTCTGGCACGGCAGATAATGCCCAGCACAGAACAAAACCTCGGTGCCTGATGTGGAGCAGAGCTCCCTGAGCACAGCCCCACGGCCCCAGGCAGCAGCAGAAGGCAAAGGGGGGCTCAGTTCAACTCGGGGAGCTGCTCAGATCTGGGTTTGGGCACGGTTTCAGCAAGCTGGGGGCTCACACAGGGCTGTGATGAGGCACCTGCAGCCAGAAATGCAAATACAAGGAGTCCAGTGGGGCATCATCCAGGTGTGCAATGGCAGCAGTTATCTCAAGAATATTCTCTGCAGATCAAGTTTATCCAAGCTCAGAGTCATCCAGCAGCTGGGCTGCCCAGGACCCTGAGAGAGGCTACAGAAACACTGGGCTGGGACATCACCCTGCCTTTGCAGAGAACAGGGAGCAAATCTCCTTCAATGAGACAGAAAGTGCCTAAAAGCACTGGATGGCCAGAGGTCCCCAGGCTGGGAACCCAGGGTGATCCCCACACATTCTGTTTAATGTCCTGTTCCTGCTGGGACACGGGGCCAGCTGGGGCTTTTACCTCGTTTACGTTGATTTTCGACTTTGCAGACGATTCTAGAAAGGCACAGTTACACCACTGTCGTGCTAAGTTCTGCCCCTGCTCTTTGCCCACAACTCGTTCTTCCTCCAGGTCACATTTATTGCCAACCAGGATCATGGGAACCTGCAGGGGAGCAAGCAGGAGGAGAGACCCATCAGCAACCTCAGAGAGCTCTGTGCTGCTGTGGCTGTCAGGCTGAGGAGGGGGAAATGCACCATGAAAAATGCAGCATGAAAAATGCATGATGAAAAATGCAGCACAAAAAATGCAAACCAATAAACATCAGCAGACAATGGTGAAGTGGCATCTGCCCCTCTGCAGTGTCTGTCACAGTAAATTGTCACTGTCACTGTGGCCCTCCAAGACGTCCCAAACAGGTACCAAAGGAGGTGTCCCAGGCCAGCCTGGACAGGCCTGGCAGCACCCTGGGGTGGCCCTGCAGGGCTCGGAGGGTTCTGTCACCCTGTGCCAGCCCTGGGGATGGCACTGCTGAGAGCAGAGCAGGGCAGTGCCACAGCCCAGCACCATTTCCTGTTGCCCTCACACTCAGGAGAAGCAGAAAAAAACCCCAAAGAGTCTCTGATCAGGGTGTGCAGCCGCTCCATTTCCTCAGATCGAGTCCCTTCCAGCTGGAAAATAAATCACTCTCTGCTTCATTTGGTAATTTACTACATGCTGTGTGTTTTTAATCTACTTCAGTGTTAATATTTGTGGTCTCTTCCTGACACAACTACACTCAAGATTAATTTTTGTCTTTAAAACTCCCAGCCATACCCATTAGAAAATGATCGTATTTTTATTTTTGAGACATAAATTTTCCTTATTACATCAGGAACCTGAAGTCACAGTACAGATGAAGATAAAAAGCTGATTTGAAATCAGATCTACAGGATATCTACAACTCTATCAGCTTAGACAGAGTTGTAAATATCCTGCTCTTTACAGATTTCTAGATAGTTAAGAGAAATTTTCTCATACTGAAACATGAAAATGCATTTTGGATGTGTTCAGCAAAAAGCTAAAGTGTATGAAGATGAGAAATAACAGGGCAAGAAGTGATACTGAGATGAGTGAGCAGCCCAGGTTGGAGAGACACAAAACTCTGTGCAAGGTTATTTCCAAAGGTGATTTCAAAACGCTGCTGCAGGGGATGCAGCCGCCCTGCCCCATCAAACACAAACTCCCCACAAGTGATGTCTCCTCATTTTCAAGAGTTTTAAACAACCAGAACAACAAGGCAAGACTCTCAACGAGCCAGGCCCTCCATGGTTTAGCTCCTGCCCCTCTGAGAGCTCCTGGGCTGACAGATTTTGCCAAGGGACCGAGTGGAGGAGCTGCTCCAGGGCTGCAGAGAATTCCCAGCTGAGCCCTGGGAAATGCCCCAGCTTGGAACTCCAACCTCCCCCTCACACTTCTGGAATAACCCAGGCAGTGTCCAGGGCAAGGCAGCTGCAGAGCTACCAACAACATCCTCACCCTTCTTTTTCCTTAACTCTGAGGGAAATAAAGCACAGCTAAAGCACTGAGAAAGAAGAAAATGCAAATCCTGGAAAGGAGTTTAAAGGAGAAAAAGTGAAGGAATGTTGTTTTCTATCAACTCCCACCATTTCCAAAGACTGTGGCTTCCAGGACATGGGAAAATCAGGTTTTGTGATGCCCCTTAGCAGGTGCTGTGCCTCAAACAACAACACTGAAAACAACAAAGCTCTGGAAACTTACTCGACACTACCCAAGAATATTCTTTGAAAGCAGCTTTGTGTGTAAACATGCAGGAACTTAAGAGTAAACACTTCTTAAGCATTGGCAGAAATCAAAACAAACATGTTCTACTCACATCTTCAGTGTCCTTAACCCGTAAAATCTGTTCCCTCAGGTCCTGGAGGTCGTTAAACGTGGACTGTGCTGTTATAGAATATACTAGTGCAAACCCCTGCCCGTTCTTCATGTACAGATCCCTCATGGCTGTGAATTGCTCCTGCAAGCAAAGATTTTTTAAAGTAATTAGCTGGTGAATGCAGCTAATGAAGAGTTCCAAAGGAATACTTCCATTGTACTGGAGACAAGAATACAGTGCCACACAGCCTGGATTTACATATTTACCCTGCACAGAAACCCACTGAAGTGTGGAAATTGAATAAAAGCATTAACACTCTTTCCCTTTGGGTTTGGTTTGGTTTTGTTTTTTTTTTTTCCCTTAAAAAAGGGCTTCTTGAAAAAATGAGGGAAAGATGAAAAGCAACAACAAAACCATCTCTGCAGCCAGACTGCAATGCCAGAGCAGGCTGGACAATGGTGCCAGCAGGGACAGGACTTTCACCAGACCCAGAGCAGCGATTTCTGCTCCTGCTGGTGAGAATTCCCAGCTTCCAGGGAGCACCACCTGCCTGGGCTGTGCTGCCAGCCCCCAGAGGGTTTGATTGTTTGGGGACAGGGCTGTGCCAGCTGCAGGTGACAGCCCCCAGCAGCAGGGCAATGCCAGGGAGGTGCCAGGGAGGCTCCTGGCACTGCAGGCTTTGCTGAGGAGCTCCCCACACTCGCTGGGAAGCAGCTCCTGAGCCTGGCACGGGCTGCAGGCTGTGGCCTAGTGTCCTGCCCACCTGCACCATTCATGGTCAAAATCCTCCTGCAGCAGAAGGTTGGGATGGGGGATGATGGCACAGGGGGCACCAAGCTCTGTGTCCCAGCACTGAGGCACAGCTGGGGACAGAGCTCACCAGGGTTTGGGTGATTTAACAAAGATTTACTGCTTCTGCTGGGGCAGGATTAGCATTCCTAACAAAGGAACTCCCATTAGATAAAGAAATGCCACTTACTGTCCCTGCTGTGTCCAGGATCTCCAGCATACACTGTTGGCAGTCTACTTCCACTTGCTGGGGAAAAAAGGGGAACAAAGAGCTCAGAATTTCCTGTCTGCAATGGGACAGGCAAGAGCAATCCCAGCTGGGTTTGTACTGCTGGAACACTCAGCAGAGCAGGCACCTGCCCTGCCCAGGGCTGAGCAGCACTGCTGTGAGAGGATTAATTGCCCCAAGCCAGGCATTTGGGTCAGCTCACATGCTCCAGGACTCCCTTCATTAGCAAGGCTTAAACGAGCAGCTCACTGTAAACATCTCAACTTAAGTGAGATTGTAAATATCTCGACTTAATCCACTCTTACAAATCAAAGCACCTTAAAACTTTAATTTTTCTTTGCTGCTGGGAGAGAAGGGAATGAGGAAGAGAAGAAAATGCAAAATATTTCAGGATCCTCACAGCGAGACTTTGCAAATCTTCCACTCACTGAGAAATGTCTTGGATCTAACGAGGGTAATTCCAGGAAAGTCAAGTAAATTTAACAGCAGAACTCACAGCACAATTTAATTTAATTAGCACAGGCACGAATGTCACAAGTTTTTAGTGTATGTTTTGGTGCCTTTAATGCTGGTGACATTTGTGCTAATCCGTGGAACAATGGGTCACTTGACACGCAGCCAGGGAAGAAAGCAGCTCTGTGCCTGGCATTGCACAACAGCCCAGGGATCCTGCGAGGGCTGCTGCTCACAATTCCAGCCCTGCATCCCCTACTGCCCCGAGAAATTCAGATTTATTCTCTGCTGGACTTGAAAGAAATAAAAAAACGATGGTGTTTTACCTTTCTGTATGAATCTTCTATTGTTGGGTCATATTTTTCAACAAAAATTCCCTGAACGAACTGTACAGTCTGGGGAGGAAGGAAAGAAGAAAAAGCCTAAGTGAGCTGAACACAACCAGAAACATCCACCAAGGAGCACTTTAGGAAAATGTAACAACAGTAAAACTGCCCTGCTGATAAAAGTCAATAGTGAGGGCCAGAGAAAAAGACAACATTTCAATTTGGAAAATAAAATCTGTGGTTTTTCTGTTAAAATCACGTTATTCGAGCATGTTTTCAAAACTTTTTGTGCACATCAGCTGTTTGCTTGCTTGTCTCAGAAAAGATGATACCCTCTGAAATGCCTTTACTCCACTGCCTGTGACTTTAGAGGGGTAAAAATCACCAAATATGGAAGAGTTGAGATTGCAGCAACCTGTGCAGTGTGGTAAATGCACATTTCAGTCCAAATCAGCCCGGGCCAGTGCCGGGCAGGGAGTGCAGCCTGCATTCACTCCCTGTGCAGGAACCGCTGAAGGAGGAGCCCTCACTCCATCCCCAGGGGAAGGGTTCCTTCCCTGCATTGATTCCCAGCAAATCTGCTCAACACCGAGCTGTGCCAGGGATGGGGCCAGCCCAGCTCTGTGCCCTCCCTGCTCCCAGGACAGAGCTCTCCTTCCCCTCTGGGAGGCAAAGCTCCTTTTTCCTTTTCACCCACAACAATTTGCAGTAAAACAGCACAGGAGTGTCTGAGGATTCGGGTGATGTTTGTAAAACAAGGTGATGTTTGTTTGTGAAACTGAGAGCTGAGATCCCAGCACCCACTTTTGTCCCTTGAAAATCAACAAACACACTAAATATCTTTTACCAACTGAACCTTCTGCAAGTTTTATCCACAAATTCTGCAAATTTGTGAGGGAAGTCTGAGCAGCCACAACTACCTCATTTCAAAATCATTCTGTATCACTAATTAAGTGCATTTTACACTCTAATGAATGAAGTCTCTGCTCCTGCAGTATTTGTTGTCACTCTGGACAGCTGTCCCAGCCTGCCTGAGCACCAGATCTCAGCAAACCCTCACAGTGAGAGCCCCATGAACGTGGATCCCAGTGTCACACCAACACTGAGGCCAGCAGGCAGCACTGGAGGTTGCAGATTGTGGTTTAGGGCTGTTCCTGTGCATTTCTGCACGCTCAGGCTCACCCAGCTGCTCCCCAAAGGGGCCCAGAGGAGGCAGCTCAGTGCCAGAGCTCACCCATCAGCACTGCCACATCTGTGCCCTCCTTGGGGAACTCTGCAGAGCAGAAATGTGAGACTCTGACAAACCCCTGCTGACATGGAACACTCTGGATCTCTGATGGGCTTTATTTCTATTTATTATAGGTGAAAAGAAAGGCCAAGGGAGAAGCTACGAATCTGGGGGTGGTTTGGGGTTATGTGCAGATCCAAGACTTTCAGAAATTCCCCTCTCTTTGGGTTGGGCAGCCCAACTTCAGTTTCCAGTTCTCTGTAAAACTCTGCACCCTTGGAAATTGTGTCACCCACTGCCACTCCAGAAGAGTTTTGGCCTCAGAAATGGGATAAAACTGCCGAACAGGAAACAAAAGTTGCTAAACACCTTTGTAACTGTGAAGGTTTTCTGCTACTCCATCACTGTTACCAGAGGCACCATCAGCCCTGTGCTGGCACAGAAGAGTTAAAACAAGGAGGATCTGCAGGGAACAACCCCAGATTGTGATCTGCACTGGAGTGCAAACAGAGCTGGGAATGAACACCAGGCTCTTTGTTGCACAGGTCACTTTATACACTTGGAAGAACGAAATTTAAAGTCATCCCCATATTATTTTAAATCCCACCTTGTAACCTCTCCTTGCTAATGCTTGTAAATAAGTCCACAGACTCTTTGAAAGCTAAATATTATCACTCCTAGCTGCTAATTGGCACTTACTGTGTGCTCCTATAAACATAATGGATCTATGCTGCATATTAATTACCAAATGTGCTGACTTAGCACCCAGCCTGTCAAAAAGAATTTAACTTTTGTTTACCAGACTGTTTGAGTATTTGCATTTCAGCTGTTAAAAAGGTCAGTGATGGTGCTGACCCAGACTTCCAATCACAAAGAAGGAAATTCAAGTATGTCAGATGCTGAGTAATTTTTATTTACAGCATACTACTAAGTGCCCCATTTCACCCAGTGAGTCTTTCAGTGTTATGTGAGAAAATTAAGATAATCAGGGAAGTGCTGGTGGAAAAAGCAATACAGACTGCTTAAATTACTGTGGAAGAACAGAGCTTGTAAAAAAAATTACACCTTGTAAACGTCTTGTAGTGATTAGGATGGGATTGCTGAGAGAGTGCACCAAATTTGATAAACAACTGAATAATCTCTCCTCCCATTCAGCAGGGTTCTGCAGGTGATTTACCAGGATTATTGCCTGCTTGTACCAGCAGAATCAACAAGGAGGCAGGACAGGAAAGGCTGCTCAGCCATTATCATGCCTGTGAGAAGGAACATTGCAGTTCCTTGTTGGAGATAACTTCACACTTGACCAGTTCTTTGCCTCTCTGCTGGAGAGAGCTGCTTGACTGGTGAGTGATAAACGGGTGACTCAAGGGTCTCTCTCAGTGCTCTGCTATCAACTCTGCTGTGTAAACCTCTCCTTAGGAACAAGACAGGCACTTAAGGAGTGCAAAGTGTCATCAGCCTGCTCCTCCCTCCCTGACAGGCTGCAGATGGATTCTCAGTGGGCTGTTCTGAGCCCAGGTGCTCACCCAGCACGGGAAACACGCAGCCTTCGAGGTGTGCAAGGCTGAACCCCCAAATTCTGTGACTGATTCCAGCCAGACTCCTCCTGCTGTGCCACTGCTGGTTGGGCTTTTAATACCCAGATATTCAGCCACGTACACCACCACACCCATGCAGGAAGCAGACGTGACACGCTAATTACCAGCAATTAATCACCTCCCCACAACCATGACACCCCTCCACTCTGCAGTGTCACAGTGGCTACGTGGAAGTCGTGGCACACATTAAAATCACTGCAATTGCCCAAAGCATCAGTGAGCTGGTGTGCAGTGAGCTGGGCTGTTGGAGGGCTGGCTAAGGGCTTCCCCAAACTCACCAGAGCCGACTTGCCCACACCTCCTGAACCAAGGACCACCAGCTTGTACTCACGCATGGTGTGGGCTGTTCAGAGAGCGAGCACCTGCAGGGCACCAGAAAAGGCAGCAGTTAAACACAGAGCTGTGAGGCTGCCCTGAAAGCAGCAGCACTCCCCCCTCACCCCATCCTCCCGAAAATGAGAATGCCTTTATTGAACAGCTCGGGGTTTCATTTCATGAACACTCGGGTTGAGAAGGCCCAGGTGACAGGAAATGGCCCGAGCTGGATCCTGGCAGTGCTCGGAGAGGAAGAGGATGGACACACCATGGGACAAACACAGAGCCTGTCCCAGGCACCACGAGCTGTCACTGCCTGTCCTCTGCTTCCTCAGCATTCCATGGACAAACCAGAGCACGGGACAAGAAAATTAGCTCAGAAAGAAGCAAGTCAAGAGGTTTCCTTGTCCCGTCCACCCCCAGCAGGGAGGGATTTAGGTCAGTGTTCTCTCTCTGGAAAAGGTCAGGCCCAGCACACGGCTGCCAAGGCAGAGCTCTCTGCTCGCCCAGCACAGACTCTGCCTTTTTATGGAAATCTCCCAACTCCCTCCAGCCACTACGCAGCACCAGAAAACTTCTCGTTCTCCTCGAGATTCCCCGACAAATAAGGCGAATGACAAAGGCGGTGATAAACACTTCCCGGGGTGTTTACACGAGCAGCCAGGCTGGGCTGTCCCAAACAATGAGCTCAGCACGAATCCCCCCTTCCGCAGGGACGCGCTTCCTTCCCAAGTAAGGCTGCACACACCAGGGCTGGGAGCCTGGGCAGCCTCCTCTGCTCCTCTGCAGGCATTTCAAACTCACCCTGCCCCAGGATTTATGGGCTCACTGCCTACAGCCTGTAAAAATAAAACCGTCTCCCAAGGAGTTTGATAGGGAAATGTATCACCTTGTGGAGCGCCGTGAACACGCCTGTGAAGAACAGGGGTTGTATTTTTAGCTTTGCAATGTGGACAAGTCCCTGACAATCTGTGTCTCAAGTTTATGTAATCATTAAATCGGGACGGGTTCTCTCCTGTCATTTCAACTCCCAAGGGGAAGATGTAAAACAGAGTCAAGAGGAGCCCCATGTGCTGCTGCTCCCCCATCACTGGTGGGAGCTGAACTGGGATCCAGTGCCCAGCAGGGACTGGGGACCCTCCCCAAACACCCCCCCTTAGCCCTTGGCCTATTTCACGGGCTGAATGTCACCCAAGCATGGCTTTAAACAAGAATTTGAAAACCCCACGTGCAGCTGCAGAGACACACAAATTTCTGTGCTCAGTCTAGCACAACTTTAAACCCATTTTTAAGCTGGAATAACAGAAATCAAGGACCTGCCTGTGCTGAGGCTCTCTGCAGTTACACAGCCAAGCTGCCCTGCCCTCATCCCAGCCTTGGAGAGGGAGAAAGGCTCAAGTAATCAGTGCAGTTCATCATTTTAAGCACCTGGAGGAGGTTTTTCTTCAACTCTTGAAGCCCACATGAGCTGCAGTTGCCTAACTGCAAATTGTGAAATCAAGTCAGACCAAAAGGGGGTTTCCAGAAACTGCCTAAAAGCAGAGGGGCAATGTCTGTGCACTCTGGGACACTGACAACACTTCTGCCTAAATTCTGGGAACTCTGCTCTCCTGCTTGAACATTTCCCTGAGAAGCAACATTCACTTCCTTTCTTTCAAAAATCATCATTCTGAATGGGAAGAAGAGGGGAATTCCAATTAACAATTATTTTCCCCTTGATAATCCCTAGAAATTAAAAGCTGATGCATTTTTCATAAAGCAGAAATGCAACTTATTGATCCAGTTTGTCTTCATTTTCCTACAGTCCCACAGTCAGTTCCACCGAAGAAAACCCAGAAAGCAACCAAGCTAAGGGTTAAATTTAGCTGTGAACTATTTCACTTCTTATTTATAGTAGAAAATACTTGTGGGAAAGTTTAAGCTGGGAGCAGTACAAGACTAACTTCTCATTTCTTCTCTACAGTATTTGCTGATTTTTTTTTTTTCAGGTGCAACAGGAAACCGAGCTCCTGAAAGGCACGAGTCTTATTACTGTAAACCCCACATGCCTTAATTATCTCGTAGCTCTTTCACAAGTATGTTAATGTTATCTGTTTATACAACATGAATAGAGTGCTCAAGAAATTACTATGCTGCATCCCAGCCAACTTTTCATTTGGCAACTGTTGAAGCCCACCTAAATACAGTCAGACACAGCAGCATTCATTTCCATCCAGAGCTCTCTGTAGTGGAGTCACATGCTGCGATGCAACGGCTCCATTTCCAAACAGAATTAAATTAGGGGTGTTAAGTGTTCCTTTAGAGTCAAGAGAAGAGTATGATCACTAAAGAGTGCAAAAAAAAATGAACTGTAAATGTTGTGAAACTGGTCTCATTGGTTCTGAATGCTGTGGTGCAAAAAGAAAGCACGAGGTGAGTGTGTCCCCCTGCTCCTGGCTCCCTTTCCCCAGGCACAGCCACTGAGCTCCAGTAGGACAAGCAGAGCACGGTCACAGCCCCAGCACTGCCCAGCACACCCACTGCTCCCTCTGCCTGTTCCAGCACTGCCCAGCACACCCACTGCTCCCTCTGCCTGTTCCAGCACTGCCCAGCACACCCACTGCTCCCTCTGCCTGTTCCACCACTGCCCAGCACACCCACTGCTCCCTCTGCCTGTTCCATCACTCTCCAAACCACCTGCACCACCTCCAGGGTAATAAACCACAGGGTTCTTTCACCTATGATCACAAAAAACCCTTTGCTTCTACACCATCAAACAGCTGACCCAGCAGAGTCCATCTGTGCTCTGTGCTCCTTAACAGGAGCATCTCTGCTGCTGCTGTCACCAGCACTGCCCAGGAGCTGACAGAAATGGCAATTCCTCCGTTCCCAGCACAGCCTGCAGCTGCTCAGCTCCCTCCTGACGGGAACATGAAGGGCTCCACCCCGGGATCAGATGGAGAGGTGACAGAAGCTGCAGGACATTTGTGTCACCATCCAAGGGCAGTGCAGGCAGAGGATCCTGCCAAGGACCACAAGCGATGCAGAGCTCCAGCCTGAAACGTGGCTCCCACTCACCTGCACCTTTGCTCAGCCAAGCCCTCGAGCACTCTCCAGAGAGCAAAGTCCTCCCTTCCCTCGTGCAGCCCAGGGGCAGGACCAGGGCAGGAAGAAGCAAAGCTCTGAGGGTATTTCCCAAGCAGTGGGGCAGAGGCTGGGGGAGGTGGTGGGGACAAGGGCTGAGGCCCTTCAGGACAGAAACCTGATGCAAAAACGAGCTGCTTCTGGTTCACAAGTTTCAGCAGCTCATCAAGAAGTTTATAATTTGGGGGTGGAAAGAGAAAAGCATGAACCAAAATAAGCAAACAGGGCACTGAAGAGAGCAAGTGCAAGAGCTTCCCTTATCAATTACCCACTCCAATGTTCACAGAAATTTCATTTAAAAGATGATGAGAACACTTAAAAATTCCTACCTTGGCATAAAAGATCTCTCATCAGTGTCAGCAGCTCTACTGAAGGTTCTTCCAGGCTCCCCACAAGGAACTGAAAACAAGAATTTAAAAGAGAGTGAATTGTTTCTCAAGTGTCAGCATTTGTGAAACATCTCTGTAGTGCTTGAGCCAAGGCACCCTGTTCCTGTGGACTTCTCCTCCCTAGAATCCCCCAAGGAAGACTTCACTGACAAAAGACAAACTCAAACTAACCATGTTTGGGGTGCAGCAAGTTCACAATTAATTTTAAAAGATGAAAACTTAGTAGAGAAATTACCAGAAACACAGGAGAAAGACTGAGCTGCCCAATGTCCTCATGATGCTACAGGGGGAAAACCATCCAAGCAGCACTGCCATGGTGAAATCCAATGCAACACCTTCACATCCCAGTTATTTCAGAGAATCCATCAGGATTGTGGCAGGGGGTGCAGGGACAAGATGAGCTTTGAGGTCCCTTCCAACCCAAACCATCCTGGGATTCTGTGACAGTCCTGGAGAGCAGAACAGCTCCCAGCAGCACCATCCCCCTGCCCCAGGAACCCGCTGGCTCCTTGTCCAAGAGTTTTAGAAGCTCCAACATCTCCAGCATCCCAACTCTTTGTTCAGTAGCACTGAACAGCAGCAGAACTGAGACTTCAGACAGCAATCACAGCATTGGCTACACCCTGCTGCTCTGCCAGGCACAGGGTCCTGCCTTCTCTAAGTTCAGCACTTTATCCTTTCAAGGCATAAAAAAAGAATCAATTGTTCCTCTGCAATCATAGGAAGTTTCAATGAAAACCCACTATGCTGGTTTTTTGAAAATATTTCTTTTTAGCAGCTCTGGAGTCACCTTGGAGTCACAGAAATCAGAATTGTTTCGAAACAGATAATGGAAGCTCTCCTAATCCTAGACAAATATTTTTCCAAGTATAAGAGAAAGTGAGCCTGGAGGGCAGGGCTAGAGGAGATCCTGGGGATAAATCCTTCCCTGGGAGGGTGGAGAGGCCCTGGCACAGAGCAGCTGTGGCTGCCCCTGGATCCCTGGCAGTGCCCAAGGCCAGGCTGGACACTGGAGCAGCCTGGGACAGTGGGAGGTGTCCCTGCCATGGCAGGGGTGGCTCTGGATGGGCTTTGAGGTCCCTTCCAACCCAAACCATCCCAGGATTTTTCCTCCAGGGCTGCAGACTGACAAAGGCTCAGCAGCACTGGCTGCACTTGCACCCAGAAAGCAAAGCCCAAGTTTAAATGGGGGTGAGAGAAAAGGAACAGAAAGAAGAGAGGCACGGAAAGGAGCAGCACAGAAACCACAGCAGCAGTTCCTAGACACAGTGTGAGGTGGCCTCTCGAGGTGCAGCTTCCACACGCACTGCCCTGAGCCTGGAGGGTTCTGCTCTCTGCTCTGCCCCGGGACGAGGCACTGGGATAGAGAAACCCTGGCTGAGAGCAGGGACAGGGAGCAAGGACCACTCACCTGGCTTTAAGGAAGAAAAAGGAGAGAAACTCCTTGCTTGCTCATCACTCACACCTCCCTCTCTCTGATTTTCACCAGTGGAAACCGGAATATTGAACGTTTCCAGGGGAAAAGAGGCGTCAGCACTGGGCACATTTGGCAGAGAAGCACAGATGTCTCTGGGAACTCCAGCACCTCCACTCAAGGCTGGCTGTGCCACTCCTGTGGCCATGCCCTTCCCAGTTCCCAAATGAGAGGCAGATTCTTGGGATGCTGCAGCCACACGTCCAGGTTATTTTTATCCTGGCAGCTAAATGCTGAATCGTGGCTACTATAAACAAACCTGTTTAATTTTCAACTTGTAAATGTTCTCCGTGCCAGTTTTCTTCGGTTACTATAAACTAGGCCATGGAAAGGGGTGGATTTTCTTTTTTTAAAAGTGTCAACTAAACATTGCTCAACACTCTACCAAAATCCCTCCATTACTCAGAGCCGTGTTGGCAAAACAAACCCAAACCCAGCACTTCTGCGAGGGGAAGATTTACAGCGATCAAAACCACACTTAAACTGACAGATTCCCTCCACGGCACTAAAAGAACCCAAACAAACAGAGAGGATGACCCGGCAGTGAAGGCTGCAAACACCAGGATCTCCCAGGATCTCCCTTTGGCTTGAAGCAGCCCAGCCGACAGCTCCACTCAGCACCTGCTCCCTGCTCTGCTCCACACCATGCTCGGACACATTCAATTACTCAATGAAGTCAAAGGCACACGAAATACTCCCCTAATGCTCCTCAAAGCTGTCAGCAATTACACAATGGCTCCACAGCCGTGCTGGGAACAGGGATGTGCATCCCAAATGAAAGGGGCTTTGGCTGGAAATCCCAGAGCTCATTAGCAGATACCACCCCCAAAGAGAAGCAAGACAAACACTGTCACAGATTACCCTGTTAGTTAGCAAGGAGTCTGTTTAATTAATAAAAAGCACTGCCATGGACTCATTTGTTCACAAAACGAGCCCTCTCTCCAAGGCAGTCCAACTCTCTGGCTTTAGGGTACAGGGAAAATTTCCTCCACCTTCCCTCAGGCCAACCAGAAAAATGAGAAGGAAGAGAAAAACAAAAGACTAAAAGACCAGACTAAGCAGAAAGCAGGACTTCGATGTGACTTCAAAAGTACATTTGACAAACTTCCGCTCACAGACTCTGCATTTATTTTCTTACTCATCATCGCTGCGGTATCTGACACCAAAGTGTTTTAGATATTAACATTACATAAGAGGTAACATTTTATAATTTGTGCCAGGAATCTCAGCCTCAGCTTTGTAACTTTAACATCAAAATCATCATCATTTCCACTGACTGCTTTCAGCATCAAATCAAATACCAATCAAGGCAACAAATGTGTAATTAGCTATGCACAAGGCTGCTGTAGGATGAGTCATGACCCCACTGGGGTGCATTCCTGATGCTGGAACACACATGCTGTCCCTTGTCCAAACCATCAGCAATCCAAGTTTAAGTGTATTTTCCTTTTGTTTTTCAGGTAACAACCCCAAAAAGACACTGCAAGAAGCACACACAGAAAATAAAGCTGATGCCAAACCAAATCAGCAAACAGATGTGTGAGAACACAGGAGAAGGACACTGGCCAGAGGTGTTATCTGAAGAGTTCCATCAGAAAAAGCAAGAGAGCAGCCTTCAAATCTTACATGAATTCCCAAGAGTGTCCCAGCCAGCACCTCCTGCATCCCTGCTCATCCTGCACAGAGCACTGGGAGCTCCTGAGCCACGGCCAGAAAAGCTGGGCAAAGAGTAAAGTCCTGAGCAACAGAGCCCTCCCCACTCCAGTGTTGTGCTGAGCTGGAGCTTCCAGCAAATTAAACTGCAGCCCACACAAACAAGGCTTGAACCAAACTTCTTGGAAAACAGCAATAATTCTGTCATTGGAAACAGTCATTTTGTGCAGAAACGCTCCAGAATTGATCCTCCTCAGCCTGTAATCTTTTGTACAATCAGCTTCACGCTGAACCTGCAATTTCAAACAACATAATGTTAACTTCTGTGGAAGTGACTGCCTAATTATTCATTGGAAATTGCTTTGCTATAGAAGCTCTCCAGGCAAGGAACAAGGGCTCTGGGCAGCTCAAGCCTGCCATGCTGAAACGGCTAATTTATTTTTTGTCCTATTGGTCTGCACTTGCAGAAAGTTGCTAGGGACATGTGCCAGGCAGACAAAGGCAGGGGAAAGGAAGCCAGCAGCACAACTCAAAGACCAACACACACTGCATCCCCAAATTAGAACAAAGCTCTACGTCAGTGGCTGGAGTTGGCAGCTTCCCCTCCGGCCGGACTGCGGCACTCTGCAAATTAATACCAAGGAGCCTGAGCTGCAGGCAGGGCACAGCCACCTCAGCTGAGCACACCCAGGGCAAAACACACTCTGCTCAATTAAAATATCTGAAACACTTCGATAGGAGGGACTGTGAGGTCACAGATCCTCCTCCCAAGCAACACCATGGCCGCATTCGCCATTTCTCCTTTTCCCATCCAGCCCTACTGGAGTAGTTCAGCAGAGGGCTTTACACCATTCAGACGAGTTCCCCACAGCTTTTTTTGGAAGAAAAAAAATGAAAAAAATACTTCCTTCTCCCTTCCTCATCAGCCAAACATGTAAACATTAAAGGGCATCGCCATTAGGCACAGCAGCCGTTCAGGGGACTTCCTCCATTTGCTGCCTATATCATCCACAACCTGTAAGTTTTTCATTCCTCTCCATTTCCTCTAGTGGAAAAAAAATCCTGACCTTTTACAAAACAGATTAAATTCCAGACAGACCCGAGGAAGCTCAGTTGTAGCAAAAGACCAACTCCATTCTCCTTGCTAGGAATAATTTGTTGTGCTGATAGTAGCTTGGCAACGTTCGCCACTAGTCTTCCTGGTTTATATAATTAAGAGTAAATAAGTGACATGAGGTAGATAGATTGCCACTGAAATTTCAGCTTGCACTTTAATTATTTCATTTCTGCAGTAGTAGTGACCAGACTTTGGTCATAAAGCCCTGTCTGAGCTTACCTGGTCTCCAGTGTAAAAAATTAAATGGAGAGAGAAAGCCTCCAGGCCACTAAGGGTTCTTCGAAGCTTCTCAATAAAATTGGAGAGGTTTAAACTGCTCTTCCCATGCATTTCAAACTGACACTGAGCAGGTTAAGATTAGGAATTGGGAAGAAAGTCTTTACTCAAAGGGTGGGCAGGCCCTGGCATGGAGCAGCCGTGGCTGCCCCAGGATCCCTGGCAGTGCCCAAGGCCAGGCTGGAGCACCTGGCACAGGGGAAGGTGTCCCTGCCAGGGCAGGGGTGGCACTGGGTGAGCTTTAAGGTCCTTCCAACCCAAACCATTCTATGATTCACAGCCCCCAGTGATAAACCCTAATACCAAGCCTCAAAACACAGGGCACATCCCAGCTCTTCAGGAGACCGGGCTAACCCACAAACTCCAGAAAATGCTGAGATCCTTGAAACCTCCCTGGCACAGCTGCAATCATCTGTGTGTGTTTGCACACTGGCTCTGGCCATGCAGCCCGTTCTAAAGGTCAGCCCTGCATGTGCAGCACAGAGATCTTCCCTTGCCTGGTGTGTGGCAGCCACAAGCAACCAAACCCCCCCTGCTCCGCTGCCGCTCATTAAACGCCTCTTTTAACAACCATTTCCAGAATGAAAAGCCCCACTCTGACCATATGGCCACTTATTAATACTACATTTGTTTATCAGTTTAAATAAACCCCCTACAGCAGTGAGTATCCGTGTAATGAGGACTTAAACACAGCTCACAACGGATGTGTTTGAGCACTGCCAAGTAGGACTGCACCTCCTCAATGCTTTTCACGGCAGATTTGGAGGCTTGATAGGAACCTGAATAGCAGTAAGTGCACAGAATTAACTTCAAATAGAGGGGAAAGTAACAGTTTCATTGCGTTTCCTAAAGAAATTAAGTTATTTAATGTGGTGCTTAATCCTCCAGTATTTAGCTCAGCCCCTTAATGCTGCTTCCTGGAAACTTGGGGCAGAGTGGGGGTGGAAACTGAATTTTCTTCTACAGTGAAAATGAAACTTTCTTCTGTGTGAAGGCTTTAACTGAAGCAATATTCAAACAGTTATTAACACTTCAGTGCCAGAGCGAGAGCTTCGAGCCCAGCAGGGTTTAAACCAAACCACTGCCAGACCTTGCCCCTGCACAGGGGCTTCTCTGAAGTTTTTTAATCCTCCTGAACCTGCTTAAAAGGGCAAAACTCCTTTGACAATTCATCCTGGAGTTTCCTTTATGGTGAATAAAAGGTGACATTAAAGGAAACAGCTCTGATGGTTTAATCAGTTTTATCTGAGCCATTTCGGTATTTATAGGTCAAGCTCGATTACAACCAAACCAGACAATTTCAGAGCTGCCTTTGAACAGCAGCGAGCCCAAGGGCAGGGCAGCAGAGGGGCTGGGTTTGATCC
This sequence comes from Pycnonotus jocosus, assembly GCA_013400435.1. Lineage (NCBI taxonomy): Eukaryota > Metazoa > Chordata > Aves > Passeriformes > Pycnonotidae > Pycnonotus > Pycnonotus jocosus. The sequence goes on along the minus strand of VWYP01025167.1, from coordinate 85,044 downwards.
CACGGAAGGGAGGGCACATCCTACCCCGAGCAGCACTGCCACTGCCAGCCCTTCCCCTCCTCATCATCAGCACATTCAAACCGCAACAACAAAAAATGTCTCATTTGCAGCACGTGTCTTTGAAAATAAGACATAGGGCAAAAGGAAAGAAATCATCTCTCCCGCATTAGTATGTAAATTAGTCAAAGCCATGGCCCGGGGACAGGCGGTTCTGTACTCTGGGCAGGACCTGAGAACACAGCACTCCTCATTTGAGTGTTAATTGCCATCTCCCGCAATTTCTGTGCCTTCCCACCAAAGTTAAAACCCCCACTCATCTGTTTTTTTCTGGAATAAATCTGCAAATCCAGCATCAGCCCCAGCCCTGTCCTCAGCACAGTACTACCATCACCAGATTTAAAAAATTCCTCAATCTATTCCAACTTCTGCCCACAGAGATGCAGAGGATGTGAACTTGGCATGAAGAGGACAAGGGCGGTCACAGCACCCCAGCTCTGGAACACAGCTTCATCCTTCTGACACCTGCCAAGCCACCCAGCTCAGGTGTGCTCTGCTGCTAAATGGATTTGGGCTCGATATTGTGTTTGTGACAAGGGTTTGGGCAAACAGTTCATTTAACAGAGGCTGCAAAGCACAGAAATCACAGAAAAAAGGACAAGACCCACTTTCTCAGAATCACACCACCGAGGAAAGTGCCCTGGGGCACTACAACATCTGTTTGATCATTTCAAATGGCATTCCTGAAAAAGCTTTGACTGCATTCGAGTGATCAATATGCCAATGCAGGGTATTCACAGAACAAGGCAAGGCCACAATAATATTGTAATCTCCACAACTTCATAAGTGATCTGATGAGTTAAAAGCCATGAATGCATAAATATTTCATGAGAAAGGCTGTCTGGAACCACTTCAGCCTGTATCTTTAATCCTAATGTTATTTTCAGCTACAATTAGTGTTATAATCTAAAGCAGAAGGCAACAATTGGCTAAATTTATTTTATCTTCACCCATATTTACTTCATAAATCCAACAAGATTTCTTCTCTTCAGGCCTGATACCCAGTAACTGTTCCTCAGCACAGGACTAACAAACACATCAAATCTCAGGCTAAAGCACGATGTGCTGGAATGAGACTGTTACACAAAAAAAGGAGAATTGCACCAGAAATAGCCTTACCCAGTGAACTATGAGTTACTTTTAACTATCACGTGGTGAGTGGCATATAAAAAGATATTATTCTGCATGTCAGCTGTCTGTAATGAAAGTTTTCCTCTTCTCAGCTGCCCCTCCCTACAACTTCAAGTTTATTTGCATGCGAGAGAAGAATATTACATAAAAATACAACATAAAAGGCACTGCAACCAACCCATCCAGCTGAAGTGCTCCTCCCACGTCCTCCATGCTCTCCAGATGAAGGGTCTATTTCCAGCTAAAAATGTGAGAAATGCCTGATTCCACACAGATTCCTGCCTTGGATGAAAACCTGCAGCAGCCCCAGCTGCAGCCAGCGATGCTCAGACCCAGCAGCAGCAGATTGCCCTGCCCTGAGCTCACACGCAATAACCCCATTTAAACACGACAAGTTCACATTTTTTCAGTATTAGAACATTGCAGAACACAACATCATTGAATCCAACAAATATTTCGACTAAAAAAAAACCCCCAAAATGTTCCAGCCAGCCTTGAGTCTGCAGTCATTGACAAGTGAAATGCAAGTGTCTCTTTTCCTGCAATGCTCCAGCAAGCAGCAGTTATGCAACACAGCCCACTGACAAACACTCCTAGGTGCAGCACATTCCCAAAAAGCAGCGTTTTGACAAACCACAATCACCTGTTACAGTAATGCTCATCCTGCTCCTTACACTGAGCACATTTCTGAGCGTCTCCTGCCTCACTGAAGTGATGAATAAAGATTTGTTTCAGTCCCAACACAGCCACTGCTATGGGCACATCCAGACCTCTTGCTTCAGTGCCCCAGCTGGATGGAAGTATTTTCCATCTTATCAATATTCAAAATAAATAACAAACCACAGTGCCTCGGGCCACCTGCTGCACAGGCCTGCCATTGCCTGGCTCCCAAATTTTGAGTTAAACAAAGTCAAAGAGGTGAAACAGCCAAGTCAACACCTGCAGCCACGGGCTGGGAGCAGCCCTGGGGATTCCTTTCTGGCTGTTTGTCCTCTTACCTGCTTCTTCCCTGCTATAAAAGCCCCACGCAGGGTCAGACTTTTCCCTGGCACTGATGATTTTGTTCATCAAAAGAAAGCAACCAGCAGGTTTCAAAGTCTGCTTTTGTCAGCATCTGGATTTCTCCACCCAAAAAAATCCAATCTGTGCCTTTGCTTGGGTTCAGGTCAAGGCTGTGCAGCTGCAGTGAGGAAGTTCAGGTAGAGCAGGTCTTTCCCAACTCCCAATACCTGCTGGAGCACTCGCAGCAGGGAGCACAACACACATCAAAACATCCAAACATCGTCTTTATGTGGCCACGTCGGGGTTCAGCAGAGCCACCCGACCTGCTCCAGCAGCTGACACGGTGAGAAAGAGCCCCAGCCCTGCCCTGGGCTCTGGTGCCACAGAAAAACAGAAACAGGCACTTCTGAGCTCACCTGCACCCAGGGGTGCTGCCTGCTTCCAGCACAGCCTGCCAGTTCAGAGTTACAGACCCCAAAATGCCTGGAGATCCACATGAGGGACGGGTTCTGGGGTCCCATCTCCTCCCACACACAGCCCAAAGGATCTTCCCACAGCACATGAATGCAATTTAAGTTCAAACACCCCATTTCTGATCAGGAATGTAACGCTCAGTGCCTCCTCCCTGAGCACCACCCTTCTTCCCACAGCCTCATCATTTTAATATCGTTAAATGGATTACTCTACACAGCCTTAATTATTGCACTATTTGCAAGGGAAGAAGTGATCTCTCAGTAACCAGTTCCTGTCCCTCTGCAGATCAAAACTTGTTCCATAGCATACCTGGGAGTGAAATGGCATCAGAGGTGCAGCACAAAGAGCTTCAGTGTCAAAACCAGGTACCAAGAGCTGAGCAGGCCCAGGTGTGTCCTGACTGATGCTCTGCTGTCACTGGATCCCCTTTTCTTCAGAGGGGGAGCTCAGAAAACAGGCATTAATTAACAAAATTACACTATCACAGGAAATAACAGGAAGCTTCTCATAATGAGCCATTTAGCTCCGAAGGGTTTCAGTCAGACATGTCAAACCAGCTCACAGAGGATGTCAACAGCCAGCAGCAAGGAGCACAGCCAGCTGAAAAACAACCAGCACAGACCCTCAAGTTGTTGCAGCAGAAAGGCAGCTCCATGTAACCCATAAATGCAGGCTGGTCCTTGCAAATAACAGCCTGGTACCTGTGAGGACAGAGGCCAAATGTCACCTGGTTGGTGTTGTTGTGGCAGCCAGGATAAGGCACAGCTCACAGGCCAAGGAGGGTGCCCACATCAGCCCTGCTGCAGCACAAGGCACTGCCCTGGCTCAGATGTGTCAGCAACTGTGGGTTCTTGTTCTCTCCTCAGCTCCTTCCCTCCATCAGCAGAGCTGCTGGCATAATTAAAGCCTCTCTCCTTCACACCTATTTTCATCCTTTCTCTTCTGGTGGAACAGCTCAACAGGTCTTCCCTTAACCAACACAGATGGGTTTTCACTCCAATGTTCGTGCTGGAGGCACTAAACTGCATCACTTGGATTCCTGCTGGGTTCTTGCTACCAAGAGATTCTCAATGCTCAACAATAAAGGTTCAACAATGAAAAGTGAAGGAGTTCAGTCTCTGCCCTGCCTTCCTCCCCTCACAGGAAGTGAGTAACCCACTGCAAAAGGAAACTGCAGGAGCCAACCTGTCTGGGAGATTCTCACCCACAAACACTGGGCCTCCCTCCCTGGCCTGGCTGCTGCCATCCATCACCTGTGAGGGAGCGCTGCCATCAACTCATCCTCACAACTCGGGGCTCTGTTTCACCATTTCCACCAACTGAAACATCCTGAGCCTGATTCCACCTTCCAGGACCTGCAGGGAGCCCATGGGAAGGGTGGAGAGGGATTATTTACATCCCACACAAGTTTTAACATCTGAGCAAGACAGGCTGGACCAAGGAAGAGAGCTCAGCAAGAGGAACAGCTCTTTCAGAAAACTTTGGGACATCCTTACTTATCTCTGCCATTAGGTGTCATGTTTCCAGCAGTAGCAACTTTCCTAAAGTGCAAACACAAATGCCTACAGGAAAATTTGTCCCTGGGATTTAGAAGCACCCTTTTAAGAAGGCACTTCCATTAAACTCTGTTTAATTTCCAATTAACTATTAATGAAAAGAATAAAAGAAAATCAGTAACTACTTCAGAGCTCAGCATAAAATGAATTGAGGCTATACTTTAACCACCATCCTCATTACCTCATCTTCAAAAAATAACCCAACACTTCCCCAAATCAGGGCCAAAAAATCCAAACACCACCCTAGGACTTGACCAGGTTTTAAAAGTTGTGTCTGTCTTGAATCTGCTTCTGCAGAATTCAATACACAAAGTTATAAGAAGTGATTGATGTTCAACATTAATGTGGCTCATCAGAAATTAAAAGAAAGTGATAAAATAGGAAGCCTCTCATATTACCCCAAAATCCAGGAGTTTTGATCAGGATCCACAGCCAGAGCCAGCTGAGCTGATTTTGTCAAGGTTGAAAGTAACACTGGATCAAGGATAATTCTGAACTTCAAACAGCTACACACAAAAAACACTTCAAATATAAAGCCTAAAGGTTTGAACTTACATATGTTCAAAAGATTCACTTTGTTTTCTCTAGGAAAACAGATAACATGTTCCTGTTGTCAGAGCATTAGGATTCCTCTTGAAGACGATTTTTTCAAGCCTGCAAAGTTGCACAGAAGCAATCTGTTCTCTAAACACTGAGCACGAGTTCAAAGTGCCACCGAGCGCGCTGTGCACGTGCAGGGTACAAGAAAAAGCACTGCAATATAAAGTACAAACAAATGCTTGGAGTTGTTTATGCCCAGGACAATGATTCAATACACAATTAAAACTTTAATGTTCAAGTACATCCACACTTTACACTCCTGCCATTTAATTACTTTTCAGTTTTGTTAAGAACAGCCCTCAGACTGGCTGAGCAGCCACGATATGTATCACTCATAACCTGTGTCTGTGTATTTGCAGCCTATGGTTTCAAATAGAAACTGCTCCGATGCTCAGTGTAAACACGAGGCTCCAAAGAAAAGCATTAACCTGTCACTGGCCTTCTGCTGTGCCAGTACTTCGGCAGGAGATCCTCTCAAAACCTTCAGCAAAGCTACTTACCCTAAAAACAGCCACGCCACAGCCAGGACACGTGATGGCAGCCAGGCTCAGCTCCCCGGGAGCCCCGGGGTGACAGCCTGGCTGTGACACTGCTGGGCCTGGGCTGCCATGGAGGGCTCCTGCAGCCTCCTGGGCATCCCCACACCGTGAGCAGGATCTGCTCAGGAGGGGGATAACTCAGCTCGCTGGGAGGATCAAGGGAAGGCGCACGCTGCGCCGCAAACACCGCGCATGAAAACAGATTATTTTTAGAAGCGGTGCGAGCACAGCACTTCCTGCCGGCTCCACCTTGAAGAGCGGCAGACGCTCTGTCACCCTCCATTCCAAACCCAGCATTTCACAACTTCTGCTACCTGCCACAACACCGAGAGGCAAGGGACAATCTGCCGAGAACGGCAAGTGACAATTTCCCCGTTTGTAACTTGGCACTGAGAACTTCTGTTGGAATATGCTGCCAGTCTTCACTCACGTCAATAAATCGATGCCTTTTTTCCTGCCACGGGGATGAACAGAACATTAAATGTTTTTATTTATGACACTGATTTTTTTCCATAGCAACCGGATGCGAACACGGCATTCCCGGCGTAATGAAGTCACTATAGCAACGTGATAATGATGTCAGAATAATCAGACAGCATTTCATACTTGTGAAACACAACGCTTCTGTGAGTTCAGAAAGTTGCAGAGACCACAAAAGCAAGAGTGCTCCATCTGGAACTTCCCTTTAACTGGCACAGTTTTGGATAACTTCTCATTAAAGGCACAGAGCTTTGCTAATGCACCATTTTCTGTTTCTCCAAGCTTCATCCATTACTTCCTGAACGTCTCACAAATTCCCACACGGAAACCCTTTCAGATCCGAGGATCTGCTACACCAGGGAGAATTACTGACACACCATTTCAGCATGGAAAAGGCAATGACACAAATCACAACAGCGAAACATTTCACAGCAGACAGGCACTGTCAACTGAACAGACGCTTTCCTCAGCTCCTCAGATAATCTGGTGTCTCTTTACGTGGAGCAACACAACTACTCAGAGAGAATTCCAACAGCAACAGAAATTACAGAGTGCCGATACAATACTCCAAAGGCAGACAGGCGTTTTCAAGTCAAACAACTATTTTAAGAAATAGTATCTCCCCTGTTAAGCTACTGAAAGGAAAAAACCCAGAGTTTTCATGGTTTGCCTTTCCTGTTTGCAGCTCTCTCCAAGCTGTGAGCAAAGCAAGACCCAGCTCCAGCTCTGTGTCAGAATTGACTCGCTGGGTCCCAACCCCAACCCTTCCACTGAGGAGGCTTTGCAGGAATCCCTGCACCAAACCCACATGTTCTGCACCTCAAATATGGCAAGCAAAGACACCAATTAACGAGAAGTAGCTAAACACCAAAGTTTCCCTACGCAGAGAACAGTTTCTCTTTAAAGCGACTGAAGGAAGTGCAAGAAACCTCTTTAGAGCTGAGGTGGTCTGAGACAACCAGTCCTTGGGAGTGGAGGATGAGGATGGGCCAGAAGATGAAGATGAACTGGAGGATGAGGATGGACCAGGGGATGAGGATGGACATGGGGATGAGGACAGGTCAGCCAGTTGCTCCACGTGGCTCACGAGGGGCTCCCCTTCGCCCTGTCCCACCTGCCCAAACTTCCTGTCACCCATCCGGGCTGGCGAAGCAGTGCAGCTGGTGAAGCCTGTCCCTCTCCTGCATCCCCCTGTCCCCCTCCAGCATCCCCCTGTCCCTCATCCCGCATCCCCCTGTCCCTCATCCCGCATCCCCCCGTCCCTCATCCCGCATCCCCCTGTCCCTCGTCCCGCATCCCCCCGTCCC
>VWYP01025167.1:52555-77530 GCA_013400435.1 Pycnonotus jocosus | reverse complement strand
CCTGCTGCTGCTGCTGCTGCTGCTCTGCGCGGCGCCGCTCCGCTCCGCCCTCCGCGGCCGCGGCCCGGGGAGGAGCCAGCGGGGCGGGCGGGGAGGGACGGACGGGCCCCGCAAAAGTTCCGGGAGGGCCGGGGCAGGTGCGGGGATCGGCCCGTGTCGGGTGTGCAGCCAGAGGGACCCGGCACGGCCGGTGCCCTGCCCGGGGATGGGCCCCCCGTGCCGGGGCTGCAGCGGGGCCGGGCATGGGGAACGGGCTGGAGCACCGCGAGCGGCTGCCAAAGGGGCTCAGCCTGGAGAAAAGGAGGATCGGGGGGAATTTCTGGCTCTGAACAGCTCCCTGACAGGAGGAGACAGCCCGCAGGGTTGAGATCTTATCCCAAGGAACAGGGACAGGAGGAGAGGGAACGGCCCCAGCCTGGGCCAGGGCAGGGTGGACATCGGGAGGATTTCCCCAGGGAAGGGTGGACAGCAAGCAGGGACCGAGCGGTGACTGGGCTGGGGGTGTTTCCATACGAGGAGATGATGCTGTCACACGGGACAGGACGAGAGTCACCAAAAGGTCACCAAGCACCACCGGAGCACAGGGCTCAGAACCAGCGCTGCATCACCTTCACCCCTTAAAAAGCTTTTCCTGAAACGCAGCGCTACAAAGTGTGTGGCATTTTGTTTATTTATTTTTTAGAAAAGCATGAAAACAAGGCAGTGTAACATGGAAGGGAAATACACAGGTAACTGGCAAGAAACAGGCAAAACGCGGCAAGAGGAAATGACACTGTTGATGTTTTTGTTTCTGAGCGTTTGTAAGTGACAGCAGCCACACAGCGAGGATCGGGTCACAAGTCCAGCACAGTCACTGGGCAGGGTCTCGTGATCTGGGACATCCCTTCATTAGCCCCAACTTAAACCGTAATTCAGCTCCAAACTACACACTCCAGAAAAGCCAATGTCAACAGTCAATAAATTTCAGGGCCTTTTTTTTTCCTCGTTAAGAATGTATAATCACCCCAGGAGGAGCTGTAGTTGCTTCCATGAGTGCAATGCCCAGCCCTCCATCAAATGCAGAGGGATCTCTCGTGTTTCCAAGCCCATAAACAGGGACAGGACCAGGACTGCAGCCGCTGTCCCTGGGGATGCTCCTGGGGAGGCTGCGGGATGGTGCCAGAGGCAGCAGCAGCACACCCACGGGCCTCCCCACGCTCCTCTATCACCACTTGTAAAACTTCAGGGACACGAGCAGATTTATTGAGGTCTGAGGCTACTGCAACAATATTTTAGCAGCCATGGAACCTTTCATTCAGAACTCCAACAGAAAATGCTAAATGCTAGTTGTCTGGCTGTACAGATGAGAAAACAAAGATTAAATCACTTATCCAAAATCCCCAGCAAGTGAGCGGCCAGGAGATCCACAGAGCTGAGTCCTCACTCACCCTCTGTAATTGAAACTGCTCCAGTTCTCCCTCACAGATTCGTGTATGCAGCAGAAATACACACGGCGCTGAATTTTGCTTCCAGGTACAACTTGTGGCCGCTGATACTGATCTGTAAATCCCTGTTTTTATGGCTTAAGAGGTGTCTCCTTCCCTGGGGACCACCGTGCTGGGAGCGAGCCGGTGAATCACGGCTTGATGTGAATCGCTGGAGGCAGGGCGGTGTCAGCAGAGCATTTCCACACTTTCTGTCTCTGCAGGACTTGGCAGCCTCGGCAGTGAGAGGCTCAGTCCCAGTGGCACGGTCGGGGTGGCAAAAGCATCTGCCTTGAAGGATGCTCAGTGCCCGTGGTTGAGCAACTCCTTTCTTCGGAGTACAAACGTTACTGTGAAATCTGTGAACTGAGGAAGTTACCAGCTCAATGTTTAAAAACGTGAGGCTGTGTCTGGAAAACTGGCAGGGGCAAAATATCAGCAGTAGCTTCTGTTTTAAAAGCTGTGCAAAAACCTATTCCTATGGGCACAAACTGCAAGGGATGCAGTTCCTTTAACAGTCTCAGTGTACGTGGAAATGTTTGAGCATTCTGCAAGGCTTTACCCCAAATTTCCTTTGAAATGAAAGCTTTAACCAACTTTGCCCCAAATATCAACACATTTGCAGCTTTTCCCACTGAGCACTGACTGAAGAGTTTTATTGTATCCAAGGAATCACACACTTATCTATTCCGTGGCTTGTGGATCATCTTCCAAGTTTCAGAACAATGAGGGTCCGGGCACACTGAGGGCCTGACTCAGCAGGACAGAGCTCCTGTTTGGTGAGTGTTCTGGAAAGGTTGACTTTTCCCCCCATTTTCTGCAGGTTTGAGTGGAAGCTGATAACATTTATTGCTGAGTCAGGCTTTGCAAGTACATGAAATTAGATCTGGATGAGTGTGAACCTGGTTATGAAATGATTAGGAGAGGAGAAGCAGCTCCAAGTTCAGCTGGAATCGGAGGCACTTTTCCTAGAGACTCCAGCAGGGAATAAACCTGGATCTCTGTTTCTCCCAGCCCCAAATCCTGCCCTGTTTCAGGCAGACAGAGGCAACCCCTCAGCCAGAGCTGTTCCCCTGCCGTGCTGCTGCTGCTTTTCTCTGGTGCAGCAGGGGATTGCTCTCAGCAAACCCAACAGGGTGTTACAGTGTCCACACCTTGTCTCTCCCCATTTCTAACAAATCCCATTATTCCAGGGACATCTCCAGGGTGACTGACAGCGCTGACACCTGCCTGGAGGGGTGGAACCTGCTGACAACCCCAAAGCAGGGATTTCTACTCCACACCAACTCAGCAACAGCACAAGGTTATGAGGCAGAGAGAATCGATTCTCTGCATCCTGTCACACACAGGACACAGCCCAGGAAACCCAGTGACCCTTCACACTGCACTTTTATTAAAAAATGGTGTCATTTATCACAGCCCATCTATTTATATGAATCAGGAGTTGCCACAATAACATCCTTCCCAAACTCTGCAGTCTAAATCCATTTATATTAAATTATACCAAGATATCACTCCCCTTTTCCTCCTTTTATGGCAGCAGTAGAAGACTGGAAGGAAAACACTTATTTATCCCAGAACCTGCAACAGAGTTGCAATTTTTAACCTGCTTTTGCAGCTGGGTTGCAGCAGTTGCACTGAGTCTTCTGCAGGCAAATTAATATGAAGCAGAATCCCTCAGGACTTCTTTCATTCCAAAATAACAATTGGCAATTGGATAAATTATCACAAGTTCAGCTGATGTAAACACGTAGCTAAGGCCCATTTGTTGATTTAATGAAATTCAGAAACAATTTGTGATTGCATAATGACCTTGGATTCCTGGCTGATAGAATCAGAGGGCTGGAGAGTAAATGAAAGTGGGTTTGACACCATGCAGGCTAATAACACATTATCCTTTGCTCTGGCTGTCAGAAGTGGAGGTGCTGACTGCATCCTGCTCCTGTCCTTAGTGCCTGAATTTAAACTGCACGAGAAAGGAATTGGTGCTCTCTACACTCACAATGATCATTCTTTAAACTCTAGTCTGGGAAGAATGAAGGGAAAAAAGCTCATTCCACAGAGCTCAACACAAGCCTTTGAAGTGCAAGCATAATATTTTCTTTAGAGATGAGATTGCAGTGTATCATTATGAATAATGACTTAATGATGTAATTAACAGTGAGCACCCACATGGCTGCCAGCAGCTGCCCTGGCTGAGGGTCACCGAGCTCACACCTCACCTCCCACGCTGTCCTTGCCAGGGATTGACCATAAATGATCATTTAACACAGCCCAGCACCCCGAGCTGTGCAGGGGCAGGAGAGCTCCAGGCCCTGAGCCTGTTCCCAGAGCAGACAGGACTGCATTCCCTCAAACCCCATCCCTGCTCCCCCTGCAGACCTGCTTTGTTCCATGCCCCCAGTCTGGCTGGGTGAAGCTCGCAGGTAATTAGGCAGATGAGCAGGGAGCTGTGGAAGCTGGGGAGGGCTGGCTGATCCCAAGGCAGGCTCTGCCACAGCTCCAGCAGGTCTGCAAAGGCAGAGCCTGGACTGGTCTCCAAAGGGACAGCCTGGACTGGTCTCCAAAGGGACAGCCTGGACTGGTCTCCAAAGGGACAGCCTGGACTGGTCTCCAAAGGGACAGCCTGGACTGGTCTCCAAAGGGACAGCCTGGACTGGTCTCCAAAGGGACAGCCTGGACTGGTCTCCAAAGGGACAGCCTGGACTGGTCTCCAAAGGGACAGCCTGGACTGGTCTCCAAAGGGACAGCCTGGACTGGTCTCCAAAGGGACAGCCTGGACTGGTCTCCAAAGGGACAGCCTGGACTGGTCTCCAAAGGGACAGCCTGGACTGGTCTCCAAAGGGACAGCCTGGACTGGTCTCCAAAGGGACAGCCTGGACTGGTCTCCAAAGGGACAGCCTGGACTGGTCTCCAAAGGGACAGCCTGGACTGGTCTCCAAAGGGACAGCCTGGACTGGTCTCCAAAGGGACAGCCTGGACTGGTCTCCAAAGGGACAGCCTGGACTGGTCTCCAAAGGGACAGCCTGGACTGGTCTCCAAAGGGACAGCCTGGACTGGTCTCCAAAGGGACAGCCTGGACTGGTCTCCAAAGGGACAGCCTGGACTGGTCTCCAAAGGGACAGCCTGGACTGGTCTCCAAAGGGACAGCCTGGACTGGTCTCCAAAGGGACAGCCTGGACTGGTCTCCAAAGGGACAGCCTGGACTGGTCTCCAAAGGGACAGCCTGGACTGGTCTCCAAAGGGACAGCCTGGACTGGTCTCCAAAGGGACAGCCTGGACTGGTCTCCAAAGGGACAGCCTGGACTGGTCTCCAAAGGGACAGCCTGGACTGGTCTCCAAAGGCAGAGCCTGGACTGGCTTTCTGTGCACCACAGCCCTGGGGCAGCAGTGCTGGGGCCGTGCTCCTCCCCCAGCTCATCCCGTGTCCTCAAAGTGCTGAACTCCCAGGAAAGGCTGGATCCAGTGCAAACACTGAGGTATTTTCCAGGTTTGAGCCCAAAGGGTGTGAGCACAGGGACTGCAGAGAGGGTGAGGAGGCAGGAACGAGGCTTCTTCTACCAAAAACACCAGTGAGCCTGGGCTTCCCTCCTTTGTGACTGTCTAAAAAGGGACATGGGATGGAGGCTTCTTCTGCAGCTTCCCAAACATTTTCCTAGCTGGTGAGCACACCAGAAAAGCCAGGAGTCAGTCTGGCATCTGCAGAGTCAGGAGAAAGGCAGGGACTGACAGGGGTTTCTGGTTCCAGGGTTTCATAAATACCATCAGAGGCTGGGGAACTCACTGAGGAAGGAAGAACAAATCCTGCTTCCCGTGCTCAGCCAGGGCAGGGAGCTGCCAATTGTCATGCACAGGGATTCCCGTGTTCCAGCCTAACAGCAGCACAAGGGGCTGCTCTGACTCTTGGCTTTCTGCAAGCAGGAATTGCCTTGTCCAAAGCTGCAGCAGCCTGGAATTTCCTACCAGAGGAGCCTGTGAAGGAAAGGATGCTCAGAGAGCTAAACACGAGCAGGGCCAGCAGCCTGGGCACCCTCCTGGCTGGTGCTGGAGCTGTGTTTGAGTGAGTGTCCCCAGCAATGTGTGACCTGTGCCTGTCCCCACTCACGGCCAGCCTGGCCATGGCACAGAGCTGCTCCCAGCAGTTTGCTGGGGCTGCTGCAGGATGGGAGAGGTGAATTTGTCTTTCAGGGACACACGATGGGAGATGGTCCCAGCTCAGGGTGGGGTCTGACCCAGCAGCTCCTCGTGCTGAGACACATTTGTAAGATATTTCATAAATGCCCTGGGTAGGGATAGGTGGCACCTCCACAGAGACCCCTAGAACGCAGCCCAGGGCCTGGCTCTGCCCTCACTAAGCCCATCCACAGTTTGCAGCGTGGCTTGGGCAAAGCTGCTGGATCTGCACAAGAAAAAGCCAAGGGAGAGGGGCCTGGAGCTGCCTGACCCCTGCACAGCCACAGCCAGGACAGGCTCAGTCTCAGGCAGGAAAAACTGGGGCAGCAGAGTTCCACATGAGCAATAACAAGTGTCATTCTTTAGCTGACAAACCGTGCTCCCTGCTCACAGGCAGCTGCAACCACACATTTTCTCTTGCCCAAGCCCTTCCTGTGCAGCCAGGCACTCGCTCACCCCGTGGCCGGGCGGTGCCTCCTGTCTCTGGGTACCAAAACCTCCTCCTCCCCTGCCAGCTGCTTTCACCCACGTCTAGGGCAGATGCAGCTGCTGTTTTCCTCCTTCTGTTTTGTAAAATCCAGGCAGTAGAGTATGGGGAAGTTGGGGGAAAGGAAAGAAAAAAACAAAGATAAAATAAAAGTTAAAATGTAACTACCAGAGGAAGTCACAGACATCCTCTGACTGCAAGTTTGGTGGAACCCACACAATGAGACAAACATTGCCTTGAAATGAAATGTCATATATATTGAAATGAGAGAATGTCTAATTCAGTAAATATTCCTTCCCACGTTTCCTTTGATGGCGTTTAAGCCCTTGTTGTCTTTAAGCATTGTCACACAATGACTGTATTGTTGCCAAGGGGCAATTTTCGATTAGCAGGTAAAAGTAACAAGGCAGGTATTTGTCTGTCAGCTTCTGGAAGCCCTGTAAGATCCAATGGAGTTTGTCCATTGCCTGTCCCTGCCCTCTCCTGGCTGGTAACTGATTCCAGTCAGGATCTGACACTGCTGGTGCCCCCAGCCCAGCCCCAGGCCAGCAGCACACACGGGCACAGGGCTGCACATAGGGTTTGTAAAGACATCAGTGAGGTATTCATGAACTCACCTGTACCTGGAGAAGAGATGTGTGCTCCCAGTCACTGCTGCTCTGCTGCCCTCAGTGCCCTCACTCAGGCCCCAGCCCTGGAGCCCCTGCAGCCCCTTCCCTCCTGCTGGGGTCAGCGGGAGCTTGTCCTGAAGCAGCTGTGGCAGGAGAGGCCGTCCCTCAGCTCCCTTTAATAGCTGCTCCACGGTAATTATGATTACAGTAACACTTAGACTTTTGACAGCACTCTTTGTGTTCTGATTGCTTCCTGAACACAAGTGAATGACCCTGGCTTTGAGCCTCTTTGAGGGCAGGTATTTTCCTTCGGGGAGGCTGAATAAAGGAAAGCAAATGCTGGAGAGGAGGGAACACGAGGCACCTGTGTCTCCTCCCTCCCAGCCGGGGCTGAGCTTCCCCTCCCAGCAGAGTCAGCCCGGGTCCTTTCGGGCAGCAGCCGAGTGTCACAGCCACCACGCAGGGCCGTGAATCCAGCTCTGCAGTCAGCTGTCGCCTCCTTAGCGGATCATGAGTCACTTCCAGTCCTGCTATGACTCAGAGACTGTGACTGGAAACTGCCTGAGAAAGGCCTGGATGTGCTGTGTCTGTCCCTCCCTGCCCTGTGTCCCCCTGGGCAGGGGCTGTGGTGACACTGCCTCGCCAGGGTCACCCTGGGACACCTCAGATCACACAGAGATCTCCTTCCTGCACCCCAAGGTTGTGGGAGGTGGCAGCTCCCCACAAGCTGGGCTGTGCTGTGTGTGTGAGGCTGCAGCCCCGCTGAAAGCCCCGGTGACATCCCTGAAATGTTTGGCTGTGCTTTGGTTCCCAACACTTCCCTCTGTTGCCCTTTGGAAAGAAAGTGCACAAATAACAGCAGATGCGTTTGGAAATAGCTCATCTCGCAGCCCGAGCTGAGCAGTGGCAGCGAGCAAAGATCAAACCTCACATCTGCTGTGAGAAATCCCGCAGATGGGTTTGTGAGAGCTGCCGGCCCGGCCAGGGAGGGTTGTGGCTCACGGGCTGGAGTTGTCTCAGCATTCACGGCAGGGACCGGGCAAAAACCGAAACACCGAGAGCACAGGGCTCAGCAGTGACCTGGGCAGGGAGGGGACATGAGGGACAATAGCCGGGTGTGGAGGCAGCTCCGGCCGTGGCTCCCCACGGACACACGGTGCGGGTCGGGCTGAGTCCTGCCCCATGGGGCACAGCCCCCGAGCCCCGGCGCTGCCCCTGCTGGCTGGGAGGGCTGGGCTGCAGCTCCCGGGGCTGTTTTCCCAAGAACAGGCGATGAGGGTATTTATCTGCCAGATCTCACTGTTACCCTCAACACACAAGAAGGGTCCCAGGAGCTGCTGTCCCGTTTGATGGAGCAGGCTGGGAGCTGAGCGCCTGTGCTGCTGGGGGCCGGCCTTAAGGTTACCTTAATGACAGCGATCTCCACTTGTCTTTCCAGAGTTACAGGAACCGCAGAGGTATCAGAGCATTTAATCGCTTGTTTTACTGCCTGGGCTGTGTGTTGTGGTGAGGAGCTGCATTCCAGCCTGACGGGTTCTCCTGACGGCTCCTGTCACCGCCGAGCCTGCTGCTGCTGGGGCGCGTCTGTGCCCGCAGCTCTGTGCCCGCAGCTCTGTGCCCGCAGCTCTGTGCCCGCAGCTCTGTGCCCACATCTCTGCCCCATCCCTGGGCAGGGTTTGGGGCAGCTCAGCACGGGCTGTGTACCGTGTACCTGCAGCCCCTCCCGGCTCCATCCCGGGGCCGGCCGAGAGCCACAGGCTGCTCTTCACCCTCCTGAGCTCTCCAGACACGCCGCTGCCTCTGCTGGGACACCCGGGGGGCTCAGGGACGCTGGGAGTGCTGGGGATGGGTCACTCGTCCCCTCTGCCAGCCCTGCCAGCTCTGCCCTGCTCACACGGGTCCCTCTGCGCTGTCCCTGTCCTGTCCCTGTCTTGTCCCTGCTCTGTCCCTGTGCTGTCCCTGTCCTGTCCCTGTGCTGTCCCTGCTCTGTCCCTGTGCTGTCCCTGTGCTGTCCCTGTGCTGTCCCTGTGCTGTCCCTGTGCTGTCCCTGCTCTGTCCCTGCTCTGTCCGGGCTCTCGCTGCTCCAGCCCCCCATGGAAACCTTGGTCGAGCGCAGTTTTCCCTTCCCGCCTGCCGGATCAGCAAAGCCCAGCTCAGCAGTTTCATCCCCGACGTGACGAGGGGCTGAGGAGCTGGAAACAATAACAGACAATAACAAACAACAACAAACAACAACAAACAATAACAAATAATAACAAACAACAACAAACAATAACAAACAATAACAAATAATAACAAACAACAACAAACAATAACAAATAATAACAAACAACAACAAACAATAACAAACAATAGCCCTTTGTCTGCCCGTCCTTCCAGAGCTGCCTTTCCCATGCTGACCCGCAGGGTTGTGCCAGCCTGGAGGGGCAGCTCAGCTCCCCGAAGGGCTGCACAAGGGCGGTGCTGAATCTCCTCCTGAACAGGGTTCTGGTGGTTTTATTTACCCGGGAACACGCTCGGTTTAAATTCCCTTCCACTGCAGTGTTGTGAATCCTCCAGACAAATCTTAGGGGTGAACTCCAGACACGTCACTGTGAGGCTCCAAAACTGGCAGCAAGTGTTTAAGAATACTTTATTTCCACCCAAATCAAGACAGCAATCCTGGCAATAAATGTCATCAACAAAACAGTTTTCTACAGCAATGAGAGCTCTGTGTGTGTTTTGTTGTAAGGAAAAATAAATTCCTCTTTTTTTCACTAAGAACCAGAAAACATCTCTGAGTTAATTGTAGAACAAAAGAGGCCTTGATTTCTGCCATCCATCATGGAAAAGGTTGGATCCAAATATACATACATTAAAAATAAAAAGGTATAAACAGAGCTTCCTTCCTAAAGAGCTTCCCTGGCAAACCTGGGCCGTGCTGGCCCCCAGAGCCCGGCTGCCTCCAGCTCACCTTCCTGTCGGTGGAGCTGAGCTCCTGGGGACGCTCCAGGCTCCTCTCAGGACCACTTCCCTGCAAAATGGTTTGTTTTGAGTCCATCATTGATCAAAGAAAGGCCCCAAGGCTTTCCTTCCTGGCCAGCCCCGTGTGTGAGCGTCCCTGGTCCTGTCACCTGAGCCTGCTCCATCCTGCTCTGCTCCAAGGAACACCAGCAACCCCTGAACCGCCCTGCAGAGCCCAGCCAGGGGCACTGAGCAGCTGTGGGAGCCTGTGTGGGATCACTGTGGGGATTTGGGACCCTTTGGAAAGAAAGTGGAGCCCTCGGCTCCTTCCCCCTGCCCGAGGGGTTCATTTGTTCCTTTGGAATTGCTGCTCCTCAGGGGAAAGGCTCTGCCTCCACCTCCGAGGGGATTAGAGCAGCCACAGGACCAAATCCCTCTGTTCATTACACCCGGGTAAAGCCGGAGTAAATAAATCCTGTTAAGCCATTGGGGCCACTCTGGGCTTACCCAGACACAAACAGCAGCACTATAAATAAGATCTTGGTTTGATCAGGGAAATAAAGGCAGGAAAAAAGCACTTAAAAGATATCCAGAGGAAATATAAGCTCCCCCCACCCCAGTCATACTGACAATGATGAATTAGTCCACAAATGCCAGTCAGAGAGTGAGTCATGATTCATAAATAAATTACAGCAAGATGTTCATAGAATCACAGAATATCCTGAGCTGGGAGGGACCCACAAGGATCATCAATCCAACTCCTGGCCCTGCACAGGATAACCCAAAATCTTAGGAATCTTAGGAAATACCTTGGTAATATTAATTTAATCTGGGACATTTGTAACCTGAGATGCCACTAAACACTCAAAATTCAGAGTAATTCAGTGACTCTGCATCAGGCACACACATTTATTGTAGTTGATAGAGCCACACGTTTCTGGCAGTGTCCACCCAACCCTTGTTGGAGTCAGACTGATTTGGAGAAGCTGCTCCATGGGTTTTACACCTCTGCTCTCAAGGCTCAGGACAGGCAGGGTAGTGGCAGTGGGTGCTCCTGTCCTCTCCTGAGGATCCTCATCAGTGACACAATGGCACTTTCCTCCCTTTCTTTTCAGAGAGGGGCTGCTTTTGCAGTGCTTTGCAGTTAAATAATTTGCTGGTGTTCGAAAATTAGAGCTGGGAAGGGAGCTCAGGGCCTTGGCTTTGTTGTTTCACCCCGTCCTGCCTCCCCCAGCCTTGCTGCACTGAGATGCAAAATTATCAGTGGAAGAGTTTATAAAATGTCAAAACAGTTTCTCTCCTGTCAGGCAGACAATTCGTGTAAATAGAGCCTCTCTAAAGAACCTCCTGCCAGCTCAAACCTCCCTTTCATCTCCCCAGGATTTATTGTTTGCCATTTCCATGGAGTTTTAAAGCAGTCTCTAACGAAGAGCGGGGATGGGAAGTTCTGTGCTGTGCAGAGGAGTCTCCAGTGGGATCCCAGATCTGCTGTCAGCTCCCAGGGCCGGGCAGAGCGGGGCAGGGAGGCTGTGAAACACAACCCGAGGGGATTTCCCCTCCTCACACGCAGGAGGTGCCTCTCCAGACTGCTGGGTGATGTCCCTGCATGGCTCTGCAGCGAGCTGGGAAAGCAGCTCTGGGAATAAAATATTCCCAAAAGCTGCATTTCCACAGTCAGGGAGAGCAGCGGGTGTGAGACCACTCATCCCCGGGTGCTGGGGGGCAGGAGCAGCCTGGGGCAGGAAGGACTGGATAACCCGGGCCTGGCTGCTCCCAGAGGCTGCCAGGGATCATTCCTGGGTGCAGGGATCATTCCTGGGTGCCAGGGATCATTCCTGGGTGCAGGGATCATTCCTGGGTGCAGGACTGGAGCTGGCATCCAACGGGGCCCTTCCTGTGCCAGCTGCTCTGCCCGGGCTGCAGCTGTGCCCACTCCACAGCCACACCCAAAGGAATCTAAACCACTCCAGTTATAATGCAATTCATTTTACAAACACACAAAAATGTGTTTTGTGAAGCCCCTGTCCCGCTCCTGCGGGTTTTTAGCTGGAATTCCAGAGGTGGCAGGCGGGAGCAGTTCGGGAGCTCCAGCTGCTCCATCCCACCCGTCTGCCCAGCAAAGCCACTGGGCCAGACTGGTTTGACAGCCCCAGCTCCTCCCACACGGGCCCTGCACTGCCCGACGGGCTCGGCAGGACCGGCAAACACCCAGCTCACTGCTGCTTTGGGGGTTTGGCATCCAAACCACAGGAGAACCCCAGCCCAGCACAGTCCAGGCTCAGGGAATGTGGTGTGGAAGGGAAGAAGAGCTTTCCAGATCTGATTCTCCTCTGACAATTTGCTCTTGACAGCAGTTGAAATCATCTTTGGAACCAGCCCTGCATTCTAAGGACAGTGAACTTTTCCTCTCAGCACAGCTCTGTGTGTGCCAGAGGAGAGCTTTCTTCAGGTTTTTGCATCTGTGAGAAATACCAGCCCTGGCTTTCCAACATCACTGTGCCTCCATTGGAGAGGCAGTCGAAAAAAATCCCAAATGGGGAATTTCAGGGGGAAACCAAAAGGGTCCTGCTGCTGTCCAGCCCTTCCCAGCTCTGTGCAGACCAGATTAACCCTCCTTTCAGCATGCCTGGGGAAACTGAGGCACAGAGACAGGACACTGTCCCCCACACCAGGCTGCGTTCTCTCATTCTGGGTCAGAATTCAGCAGCCCACAATCGCTCTGTCACAGCAGAAGGGATTCTGCTCCCGTCTCACATTCACATCCTCTCTGTGCCCTGTTTCACTTCCTTCCCAGGCAGGGAAGAGCCAGGACAGAACTCATCCCTTGCCGCCCCCTGGTTTATGAATTGCTTGGGGATTTTCCGATAAAAGTAAACATGAAATTTTGAAACCCAGAAAAAAATTCCTTTTCTAGCAAATTTGTTCTCCTCCCCTCCACCCCCAAAGTGCAAAGGGAATCTGTGCTCAAAGGCGCAGCTGAGATTGCAGAGACCTTCCCTTCCTGATCCTTATCTCACCAGGATGTAGGAGGATCCCTCGGGAATAGCTGGAAGCCTTTCGCTGGAGCCATCCAAGGAACGAGCACAGCCTTTAAATGGCAAAACCATCAAGCGCTGGGGGAGCGGGATCCGAGAGCCTTTGAGCCCATCTCGCTGTGCCATCCCCGGGCTCTGTCACACGGGGCTGGCCGGGGCTGACCCCAACCTGCCCCCGGAACCGCCCTGGCCGCAGACTCCGCCGCCTCAGCTCCAGAACGGGCTGTAAAAACACAGCCCTGATGGGATCCTGACCTGCCCCAAAGCCTCCAGCCCTGCCCCAAAGCCTCCAGCCCTGCCCCAAAGCCTCCAGCCCCGCCTGGCAGCCCCGCGGGCAGAGCCGGGGCCGCTCACCCCGAGCTGCTCCGGAGCCCCCGCTCCGCTCCGGCCCTTGGCTCCTCGCTGCACGGAGCTTTAATGGCTTTGCAAGCTGTGAAAACCTCCGGCCCCGCGTTTCCTGAGCCTGCGGCTGAAGGAGGGCAGTGGGAGAAGGGCCCAGTGCCCCGGGGTGAGGATGCAGGGCCCCAGGAAGGGATGTGACACCCACAGCACCCCAGGGCAGAGGGAGAGCCGAGCTCCTGCGGGGCAGGGACGGCAGAAAGGCACAGGCTCATCCTCCGGTGGTGACAGAGGGGTCACAGCAGCCCAGCACCGTGGCTCTGTCGTGTTTGGGACAGGAAACAGATGCTGCCTGGTGAGGAAGCACCTGAAGAGTATCAGAGCACCTTGTGCCTGCCCCGGCAGGAACCTGGTGGGAACAGGGGGTACTGGGCGGAACCCCCCCGGTTTGGCCCCAGCCGGGCTTGGTGGCATCGCCCTCGGACACGGTGTCCCCACGGAAAAGCACCTGCCTTTGGGGGAAAAGGGATGGGCAGATGGAGAGCTGCTAAATCTGAGTGCTGCTGCAAACCACCCCTGCACAGGGGCTGCTCCAGCTGCAGCTCCATCCTGCAGCTCCATCCTCCAGCTCCAGCTGCCCAGTCCAGGCAGGCAGGGCACTCTCACGGGGTGCAGCCTCTGCTCAGCACCTGCCCCCTGCCTTTACAACTTGGTTTTCTTCCTCGTGATTCTGCTCTGATTTGATTGGGAATTAATTTTTCCCAAGTCCAGTCTCTTTTGCCCATGTTGGTAATGGCCAAGTGACACTCTCACCCGGGAGCCTTTGGTTTTTGAATGCAGCTCCCTTCAACACCCCTGGGCTGTCCCAGCTCTGATAGTGACTGATTAACTGGAGTGATAAGTGGCAGCTTTGCAGCCAGCTGTTGTTGTCATTTTTGCTCTTCTAAAACAGCTTGAAAGAGGAACCTCTGAATGATTTCTTTAGAAGTTGCTGGTAAGAAGGACTGCAGGACCTTTCCCTTCAAAACCGCTCCCCATGGCACTTTGCTGGCTCGAGGCTGCTGAAGGGATGCAGTGAGCTCCAGGAGGGTCTCCAGGGAGGTGAATGGTTCCTGGATGCTGAGATATCAGTGCTGAGGACATGGAATAGCACAGAGGTTTGGATGTTGGAGAATCTCTGGCAGAAGAGAGCAGCGGACACCGAAGATCCCGCACGTGGCCATCGATGCCCGCATTTCCTTCCACAGCTGCAGCCGGGGCAGGAGCAGCTGCAGCAGCTCAGGATGCCAAACAGCAGCGTGGCCCTGAGCGGCCTGGATGGGTTCTACATCGGCACCGAGTGCCTGGTGGCTTTGTTTGCCACGCTGGGCAACATCCTGGTGATGTGCGTGGTGAGGCTGCACGCGGCGCCGCGGAACACGACGCTTTATTTCATCGCGTCCCTGGCGCTGGCCGACATCGCCGTGGGGCTCCTGGTGGTGCCCCTGGCCATCGTGGTGAGCCTGGACATCACCCTGCCTGCCCACAGCTGCCTCTTCATGTGCTGCCTGATCCTGGTGTTCACCAACGCCTCCATCCTGTCCCTGCTGGCCATCGCCATCGACAGGTACCTGCGGGTCAAGCTGCCCACCAGGTGAGGCTGCCCCACCTCGGGCTTCTGCCCAGCCTCTGTCCCACCTCCTCTGCCCTCCTTTCTAGCCTTTAACTGCTTGGGGTGGGTGTTTGTGCCTCAAAGCCCACCTGAGGTGAGCTTTGCAGAGAGCCTGGGGTGCTCGTGAGCAGCTCAGTGTTCTCAGGTGTCGTCACTGCTCAGAGTTTGCTCACAGGCTGTGTCTGTGGGCACACTGTTGGATTTTCAGCACCTTGGTTAATTGCACAGGATGCTGAGTGGCTTATAGGGGTTTTTTTTAAGGTTTCTGAGTCTTGTCTTTCAAATAAAATTAATTTTCATTTGCTGAAAATACAGAAGTAGTTACAAACTTATTAACAGTTAAATGAAATTACTCATTGTTTACGTTTAAATGAAAAGTACACAAGCTAGAAAAGCAAAGCATAACCTCAAGCCTCCAATAAGTCATATTTTATAATGAGAAAGGACCTATGAAGCTGAAAAACGAATTTTAGCCCTACAAATGGCATAAACCAGATAAAAAGAGGAAGCTACACCCAAGGAAGCCAAGAAATAAGATAGGACTTCCAACAGCAGCAAAGCAATATCCTGACAAGAGAAGAACTAAGATCATAATGAAACAAGAAATAGATTAGACATCCAATTTTAAACAAGGGAACTTAAGCATAGTTCTTACTGATGCCCAAAGTAACTGTTACAAATTAAGAGTTGGGACTTGTCTCATGATAAAATTCGGTTTCCCCACAAAAAAAAAGTCAATGCTTCATTTTCTAACAATGATCCTGCAGTACCTGAACAGGTGAGTTCATCCTCAATTGCTTTAAAACATTCTCTTTAACCCCACCTGGGATTTCTTCCCCTGCAGATATAGAACCATCACTACAGAGAGGAGAGTTTGGTGGGCGCTGGGGCTGTGCTGGTGCCTGTCCCTGCTGGGAGGGTTTGTCCCCATGTTTGGCTGGAACCAGATGGGCTCCAGGAGCTCCCTCAGGTGCCGCTTTCTGGCCGTGGTGAGGATGGATTTCCTGGTTTATTTCTGCTTCTTCGCCTGGACCCTGGCGCCCCTGCTCGTCATGTGTGCTCTGTACGCCGAGATCTTCTACATCATCCACACAAAGCTCAGCCAAGGCAGCGCTGTGAGAGGGGCTGGGGCTTTCTATGGCCAGGAGTTCAAGATAGCCAAGTCTCTCGCACTGGTTCTCTTCCTGTTTGCAATCTCCTGGCTGCCTCTGTGCATCATGAACTGCGTTTTCTATTTCCACCCGCAGTCTCAGATCCCCCGACATTGGATATACTTGGCAATCCTCTTATCCCATGCCAATTCTGCCATGAACCCCATTGTCTATGCCTTCAAGATAAAGAAGTTCAAAACCACGTACCTGTTGATTTTAAGGACCTATATCCTGTGCAAAAAACGAGACCCAGCTCTTACAGAGCAAACAACAGACCCACAGTCATAAACACAGGCTGAACCTGCCAGTGGGCACCAGACCATTGACAAACCCCCTGGCTTTGCTGAGAAACTCCTGGGAAACTGCAGCAACCTGTGGATCCAAAGCTGCTCTAAAGCTCTGTGTGAATATTTGTCATTGTGTAATATCATTTCTAAACACAGAAGAAGGAATTTTTGTCTAGTTGGGGGTTTGGGTTTTTTAACATGAGGATTGGTTGAGTTGACTGAAAACCAGGATGTGTTCTTTGCTGTTCATAATCCAGCAGCTCACAAGCTCACTGACTGCTCTCACACCATTTACCTTGTCTGTCCATTCAGACTAAACCTGAGTCTGGTCATCTTGTGCTTCAATGTTGTCACATTTTCATGAGTAATAATAAATAGTAGATGAATTTTACATTAATTTGGCCTGCTGAGTCCTCCCATGACAATCAAAACCTGCCCAGTGTCAGTCAATGTCCTGCCTGGGCTGGCACAGAGGTTGCAGTAATTGTTGCACCACAGCTGGCACAGCCCCTGTTTAGGGAACATGGGTCAAACTGAAGAGAGGTTCTCAAAGATCAGGCTCTTTTTTTCTCCATCTTCAAATAATAAAAGTGGCCTAGAAGAAGCAGGAAAGGGAGTGCATCATTCTGTTCCTTGTCTTAGAGAGTGTTGGCATCTCATTTCTTATCTGAACTAACCCTTGTGCCAGGCCAGAGCTCTGCCCAGTGACACAGCTCAGCTCTGTCAATAAACCAGCCAAAGGAAGCCACTGCACAAGAATATCAGAACTTGCTGCAGGTTCTCCTTGAGCATTGATGGACCCGATTGCTTCCAGCACAAAAACAGGTCCCATCTAAAGAGTAGGAAGTTATTTGTTAGAATGATGCACAGGGAACTTTGCTGATGTGTTTTGGATAAATTGAGGGCACTGAACTCCTGGCAGGCTGCCTGGCAAACTCCAAGGGAATGGGGCACAAGGATGTGAAGGAAGAACAGAGAAGAGTGAGAGTAAAGCAGAGCAGCTGACCCTGCTCACCCCAGGGACCCCAGCCCACAGCTCACCTTCCAGGGAGGGAGAGGCTCCCCTATTTCGTCTGTTAAACAGAGCTTGGAGGAACTGCCGTGACTGAGGTGAGGGCACAGAGCAGCAAAACAAAGACCTCAAGTGGTTCTGCTGACCCTGTGAAAGTCTGTGGCACCGGCAGCAGGCTGTGGCCAAAGCCACACCACCAAATTTCAGAGCATCAGAACGTCTGGTCAAGCGATTCCGAGGTGCCCCGAGGTTCCAGCAGCTGCCGGGAGGAGGAGGAAGGAGAGCTCAGAGGAGGAAGGAGAGTCCAGAGGAGGAAGGAGAGCCCAGAGGAGGAAGGAGGAAGGAGAGCCCAGAGGAAGAGGCAGGAGAGCCCAGTGCAGGAGAGCCCAGAGGAGGAGGAAGGAGAGCCCAGGGCAGGAGGAATGAGAGCCCAGAGGAGGAGGAGGAATGAGAGTCCAGGGGAGGAGGAAGGAGAACCCAGAGGAGGAATGAGAGCCCAGAGGAGGAGGAAGGAGAGCCCAGAGGAGGCAGGAGAGCCCAGAGGAGGAGGAGGAATGAGAGCCCAGAGCAGGAGGAGGGAGCCCCGCGGGGCTGGCACAGCCCCAGCCCTGCCCCCGAAGCCGGGCTGCAGTCACGGCAGCAGCGCACGGAGCTCGGGCGCTCCCATCCCCGGCTCGGTGCTGCCATCGGGCGGCACCTCCAGCCCCGCTCTCCGCAGCTCTGACACAGCCACGGCGGTAATTTATCCCCGTTCATCAAAAGGGAACGATTTCATGCTGTGCTTGGAGCACTGGGGGTAATAACGAGTGAATGAACATTTCCAGAGATTTGGGCTGTCACACTGGGATTGTGCATTTCTTTTATGGGACCCAACCAGGAAGCAGAGATTTGCATACAAACATTTCATTATCACCACTTCAGTAACAGAAAATAACAAAGCAGTGCACTTGGCAATCAAAAAAAAAGATGGAAAATGTTAGAGTTGGTGACAGAAAAGGGAAACACAAGGGCACACATGTGGATAGATGTAGAGAAACATTTTCATTTCTCAATTCTCTCTGGTAGCTCTCACAAACGGAAACTTTACAAGGGCAGGGAGATTTCTACAGATGAGGAAATCCTGTACAGAAACTCTCCATTTGCCCACAGCCCTTGGCAGCCAGTTTGGAACAGGAGACAATTTCCCATCATAACTACAAAAAGAGCTGTGTTACAGAGGGCATGGGGGCATTCCCAGGGCAGGCCTTGGTGGAATATCCTCGTGGCTTTTGATGTCCAGAAAGTGGGAACATTTTTATTCCATCTGGAACTTCCTCATCACACAGGCAGTGGTGTCTGGCCTCGCTTGAAGACCAGAGTGCTGTAGGTCACTTCATTCTGGGGATGTGAGAGAAGCCACAGACATCAGAGAGTGCACAAGCTCTGCAGCTCAGCAGCAATTTCCCACCTCTAACTTGTCCTCAACACCCCACACCACAAGCAGCCTGTCCCTGCATGGGGGAAATTGGTAAATGCTGGTTGATCCCACTGCTCAGTCTGGCTCAATTCTCCTTTAGAGGCTTCCAAAGAATTAATATCACAGAGAAAAACTGCAGAAATGCTTCCCCTTTAGAAAGATTTCCCATAACCTGCCTAGTCAGTGGTTTGGATAAGCCCCAGAACCCCTGAAGTTCCTTGTCAAAAGAACTGCTGAGTAACAGTCGAGTCTTAAAGGTGACTTTTCTCCCTCCCACCCCAAATTAATATTTACCACAGCCAAGAATGTGAAATATCTGCATGAAACGTTAGAAATGACAGTAGGGACATTTACCTGGGTGTTCCTAAGAGATTCCTCAGCTGCCATCTGGGAGAAAGCTTCCTCCTGTAAAGTTTGGTGGGATCTCTTGTAACCTAGGAAGGAAAGGGATCCCAGTCTCAGCTGTTTGCCCTGTGTTTGGAGACAGCAATGCAGGGGAGGCTGCAGAGGGGTGACAGACAGGGGATGTGTAACCTCTGGCACTGCCCTGCACAGCAAAGTGGCACTTTGGGCTGCCCAGCCCCTGCCCACCCACTGGAAGTGGCCAGGATGAAAGGGACTGGGGAATTCAGTGTGGCCAGGATTAGGATGAGAAAAGCCAACAACCAACAAAAAACCCCACAACTCCTCAGTGGGAAAGGTAATTCTTTGCTGAAAACACCGCTGGGATGATTCATGAGGAGTTACTGCCAGGGCTGAGCTGTTCCTCAACACAGAATTATTCAAGGCAAACATGATTTGAGCCACTTTCTAAGGAGCTTCTGCAGTCACCATCACTCTGCTGTTACACCCTCGAGTGTGTCACTCACTTTTTCTGAAGAGGAAGATGATTGCAAAAACCAGGACAGTCAGGAGGATGCCAGAAATGAAGGCCAGTGACATGTACAGTATTTCATGGCTGTTGACACACAGAAAATCCTGTCAGAATCCGGAATTCAACACAGGGATTGAAGCAGCAGTAGTGCCCAAATTCACCAAACTTTCTGGAGTGTAACATTTATCCCCAGCCCCATGAGATTAAGATGTGTGTATCTGCATTGAGCATCTCTAGGAATCACCCATCCAGTGCACAAATTTTAACCCCCCAAGATGTTAAATTTGTGATTTATAACCCTTCCCTGGCGGAAGGAGGCTGCAGTCTCAGGGAACTCTGGGTTTGAAGTCAGGAAATAAAGGGGCAGCATTTACTTATTGATCCAGCACTCGACTTCTGCATCTTTGAAATCAGCTGGAGTGGTGTGGACGGTGGTAGGGACAGTGCTGGGGACAGTGGTAGTTGTGGAAATGGGGTTTTTTTCAACTGCAACAGAAAAAAAAAAGAAAAAAAGAAAAGAAAAAGAAAAAAAAAAGAAATCATAAGCTTGGTTTAAACCATGCAAATTTCTGCAGTATTACTACAAGCAGCTAGAACCACATGAGGGGCTGTGTCTGGATGGTCTGTCTGAAAGTGGAAGCACCAGACAGGAAAATGCTGCTGTTCAGAGGATGTCTGTGCTGGGCAGCCACACAGCTCTTCCCCAAACAGCCCCAGTGCTGAGCCTCCCCCACAGCAGCCCCTGGGCCATCACCTCTGTCAGCAACACTGCAGCTAAGGAAATCCCTTCAAAATAAAATACCTGGAGCTGATTTGGAGGAAGAGCCTCCCATTCTCTCAGAGCATTAACTGACTGGAAGGGAAGCTGAAAGAAAGGGACAAGAGTTATATTTATAGATACATACACATGAGCAAAACAAACTTCTCATCCTCTTCTAACTCAGGCAGCTTGATTTAGTTTTTATCCATTTCTTGGGAATCTTGTAAAAGTGGCACAAAGGCACTTAAACCTGGCAGTTCCTCAGCATCAACCCTTCCCCAGTGTCTTGTTCCTGAACACGAGTTCACTGCTCCCTGACAGGCCTTCACCAGAAAATGGAGAACATTTAATAACTAAAAAGCACCTACAGGATTATTTTTGCAGCAGCTAAAACCCTATGAACATTTTCATAATCAGAGTTCCTCAATGTTTAAGTTAAATTGACTTTTCCTACCAAAACAGGAACAGTAATTTTCTTCTCAGATTTGGGTATGGAATCTTAGAGACAGGGATTCTAAAAGATATTCTACTACAAAATCCCTCCACTGGCGTTTCTCACCACATGCTTTGCAAACTGTGGATTGTGGGTAATGTGAAAATATTACAACATGAAAATAAACACCCTGCTCTCTGCTGCTGCCACTTTTCCTGCTGCATCCCATTGTTGCCACATTCCAGAGGAGTCAAACCATGAAACCTCCCATTTCCCACACCAAATCTCACAGGGTGCTGTGTTTACAATAAAACAAACAAGAAATGATACAGCTCCAGCTTACCTCCCACCATGGAAATGCTGCTGGAAACCTCCCCAAGTGTCAGCACACCAGTTTAACCACTTGCTTTGTGAGGACAATCTGTCACATCAGTTAAAACCTCACGTCAATCCGATGTGGGTTTACACAATTGTGGAAGTTAAGCAACTTCACTTTTTTTATTTAAATTGACAAAAAACAGGAAACCCTGAAAGACACCTGCATTCTCTGGAACTGTTATTCTAAAAAAATTAAGGTAGCTTCAGTTCAGGCAGGCTGGAAGAAAGGTTCTTGCCTCTGAAGAACACCTTTTTGGTGGACTGGTGTACTGGAAGTGTAAGAAAACCCTGTTTGTCAACCCCACTGAGAAATGGGACTGCAGGCACCCCCCAGTCTGTCCACCTGGGTTTATGGACTACATAAATCACACCCCAGCACACACAGGAGGAGTTTGTATGTGTTCTTTGGTGGGATTTTTAACAAATTCCTCCAGGGTAAAGCCTCCCAAAGGGACTTCTCAAAGTCCAGAGAATCTCCTCTGGAATAAACTTACCCATTTCTCTGTTTTCAAACTAAAAAACAGCTGAGGGCAAGTTTTTGAGGAGCTTTTGACACATTTCCTGCCCAATCTCCCTTCCCAGAACCCAAACCCTTTCAACACCACATGAGGCTTTATGGTCAAAGGGGGTTTCCAGCTCCTTTAGAGAACAAGAACCCACAGTCCCTCTGGGCACGCATGAATGGAGCACAAATCATCCTGATTTTAGGTGTGCACAAGGACAGCAGGCATCTGGGGTTGCTATCACTCAGGATTTCACACAGGGATCAGTTTCAGCACCAGGATTCCTGATTTTGAAGTTTTGTATCTCTGGAAGTGTTTGTGATCAAACAGGATCCAACAGGATCTCACACACTGTGGTTTCAACTCATCCTCCCCACAAACCAGCTGTAGGGGCTGGTGTGGCCATCCACTGACTTCAAACACAAACAGGCAGGGACTGTTGGTAGTGAAAGACAGCAGAGGGGTTTTTTGTCTGTTTAATGATATTTTAGAGTCATACAGTATCCAACAGGAGGTATTGGGACATGGCAGTGGGCTCAGACTGCTCACACGGCTGCGTGGGCGCTCTTGGACAGCGCCTTCAGGTCCAGGATGCACTTGGCAATGCTTTCCTTCTGCTGCAAGAGAGAGCAAACAGCCTTCAGGAGACATTTCAACAGCCAAAACAGACATTTAAGTGCATTTTAGATAAACCCTTTTAGACCTGTAAGTTACTGATTAAGAAGGATGCAATCATAGCTCATGAAGTCAGAGATTCACATCCAATAAAGCCAATAATTCCCCAGATTTGTGGAATCTCAGAAGGTTTGGGTTGGAAGGGACCTCAAAGCTCATCCAGTCCCACCCCTGGCCAAGGCTACCCATCACCTCGTGAGCCAGGATCCCTGAACAGCAAATCTTTGTGCAGGCTAAAATGTACAGCAGGTAAAAAACCCAGCAAATACCTGCTGAGGTGTGATGCTCTGAACAACGTTCTTCTCCACCCACTGGATCATGTGGTCCTGCTCCTTCTGCCGCTTCAGGTTCTGCATGGCCACCTGGTAGTCCAGCCTCTTCTTCACCTCGTTGTACACCATCAGCAAGCGCTCGCGGTAGTTGGTTTCCAGCAGCATCGCGATGTTGTTCTGCACACAGAGCACGAGACAAGGCCTTCAGGCTGGCAGCAGGCAGTGCTCTGAGTGCCCCAGCAGGGCAGCCTGCCCTGGGCCAGCAGCAGCAGCCCTGCCCTGCCCTGCTCACCCGCTTGGCGTCGAACAGGTAAGTGCGGCCCTCCACCCTCCACTGCTCCTTCTTCTCCTCCTCGATGGCCGTCTGCAGGGTCTGGATGGCCTCGTTCTTCATGGCCTGTGCTGAGGCCACCTTCTCCTGGGGAAAGAAACACCCCCACGCCTCAGAGCCACAGCCAGAGCAAGGCAAACAAGGCAGCTGCAATTAATCCTGGAACGCTGAATTAAGCTGGGAGAAATGTCTGTGAACTGCCCTGTGCCAGGGCTGAGGGGATGGCAACTGAGAAGAATGAGGGCTCCCAAGCAGCCATGGAATCCCAGACTGGTTTGGGTTGGAAGGAACTCACATCCCATCCAATCCCACCCCTGCCACAGGCAGGGTCACCTTCCACTGTCCCCAATGTCCAAGCTGGCCTTGGGCACTGCCAGGGATCCAGGGGCAGCCACAGCTGCTCTGGGCACCCTGTGCCAGGGCCTGCCCACCCTGCCAGGGAACAATTCCTGCCCCAGATCCCACTTCACCCTGCCCTCTGCCAGTCTGAAGCCATTTGTGTTTTAGCAGAACCATTCCTTACTAACAACTGCAAAGCCCCAATTACAGTTTCTTCATTACCTCGTTAAGTTTGTCAGCAAAAGCTGCGACACCAGGCCCAAATTTCTTGATGCCATAAACGATGACTGTCAGGATGCAGGCAGCTGCTGCTGTCTCGTGGTTAATAACGTAGATCTCCTTGGAAAGCAGGTAGAGCAGGAGGCCAGTGCCCAACATGTAGGGCCCTGCAGGGAAAATAAAGCAGCATTGCTTGTATAAAGCATAACAAGGCTCAATAAACTCAAGTACCTAAGAAAGAGCTACTTTCAAGGCTCACAAGGTCAGGAAGAAGTGTTCTATTTTACCAGGACAATAAACAGAGCCACAAGGAATCTCATTAGAAGTGGAAGCAGCTTGGACCTGACATGGGACTTGCTGCTTCTGCTCATTCAGAAACACTCAGAATTCCCTCTTTAAATGTTCTAAGGACCAACAGGCAAACAAATCTTTCCATAAAACCAAGCTCATGGAATTCTTTCAACCATTAGGTGTCTAACTTTAGAACCAGGAGTCCTGCACTGGCTTGTTCTTCACAACCTGCACGTATATTCATTTTCACTAACATTTTACCTTTTCAGCAGCCAGAACTGGTGAACAGAACCACATAAGCATAGCTAAAAATGGTAAAAGTCTACATTAACCTGTAACTCCTGTTTTAGGGTAGAGAAACTGGAAGAATTCCTCAGGGATCAAGCCATGACGAACTTCTCCTCCCTTCTCAGGCAGAGGTGGCACAGGAGCCAAACTCTGCTGAGTTGTGTGCAGTGGTCTTGTGGTGTGCAACACCCTGTGAACAAGAAGAACATTTCAATTATCATCTTTACTTTAAAAATAGGCAAAAATAGTGCCCCAAACCACCCTTAGATAAGGCTCCAATACGTTTCCAATTCAGTAAGAAGGTAAGTGGTGAGGCCCGGGCACAGCGTGCCCAGAGAAGTTCGGCTGCCCCAGGATCCCCAGCAGTGTCCAAGGGCAGGCTGGACCTGCTCTAGGAAAGGTGTCCCTGCCCATCCCTGGACGAGCTTTAAGGTCCCCTCCGACCCAAACTATTCCGTGATTGGAAGAAGGTGGCATTGACTGGACACACCTCCTCGCAGGAAGTGGGTGGGACTAGATAACCTCCAGAAGTTCCTTCCCACGGCCCCTGTTTCATACTCCCACAACATGAATGAAGAAAACAAGAGACAAACCCCCCAGAACAACGCTGTTTAAGCACAACCCCCGGCCGGTGCCCGAGGGGCTCCCCCGGTACTCACCCCACGGCGACGGGCGGCGGCAGCGCCCTCAGCGCGGCGGGGGCTGAGGGGACAAGAGGGCAGAGAGCGCGTCAGGGCAGAGCTCGGCCAGCACCCCCCGCCCGCCACCCCGCTATCCCCCCCGAGAAGCGGCATTCCCCGGCTCACCGGCGCGCAGGACGAGGCGGGAGAGCATGGCAGGGCAGGGCAGGGCAGGGCAGAGCGGGGAAGGCCGTGAGCAGCAGCAGCGGCGGCGCGGAGCGCTCGTCCCGCTCGGTGACCGCCGCCGCGGGGCGCTGAGATGGCGGCGCGGCTCTCGCGAGAGCTCGGGGAGGCGGGCGGGAGCGGGGCGGGCGCTCTCGCGAG